>JAJOZX010002821.1:380000-480000 GCA_023014485.1 Bathynomus jamesi | reverse complement strand
TTGTTATATGAAAATACTACATTAATATCCAAAAGTTTAAGTACATTAGCAATGCCTAAAAAGCCCGGGAAAAATGGAAGTACTAAAATATTTTTTGACAAAGTACGAGTGTTAATATTGACACGATAGAAAGTTCGTTTTGCCTTGTTGAGACAAGATTCCATAAACGCAGATGGATAACACAAATCACTTCCAATACCGTTGATTTTTTCCAATTCGGCATCGATGTATTCCGGACTGGCGATCCTAAGGGCGCGGAGAAACATTGATGAAAATATGGCCTTCTTAGTGGGGGTATCATGTCCCGAGTAAAAGTGTACGTAGGACAAATTGTTTGTCGTTTTCCGATAGATACTAAACTTAAAACCTGGGCTTTCCCTATGTACACGCACATCCAAAAATGGGATTGAATTGTCTTGCTCAACTTCTAAAGTAAACTTAATGGAGGGGACTTGATCATTTAACTGAAGGAGGAAGCTATCCAGGTCACGATTCATGGGCCAGATACACAAAATATCGTCGACGTACCGCAACCAAGGGATGCCAACCCCCAGGATTCTCGGAATATAGGTAATTTCGAAAAACTCCATATAAATATTGGAGAGGAGGGGCGATAAGGGGTTGCCCATAGCCATCCCAAAAACTTGTTGATAATACTCGTTATTGAAAGTGAATTTACAGTCTTTGATGCAAAGCTTAATGAGTTCCAAAACAATGTGTGAAGGTAGTGGCAGGTCATACTTATGTAATTCTTGGGAGAGAAAGTCAAGCATATCGTCAATCGGCACTTTGTAAACAATGAACAAACATCAAAACTGATCAATTTATCGTTAGTTTCAGTACGTGCATTATTCAATTTTTCCGTAAGATCCATGGAATTTTTTACATGTGAATCAGAGATAGTTCCGAGAATGGGGGACAAGACTTTGACAAGCCATTTGGAGAGTTTATAAGTAATAGAGCCCACCGAGCTAATAATAGGGCGCATAGGGTTACCAGGTTTGTGGGTTTTAATAAGACCGTAAAGGTAGGGCAGAGCAGGTGAAGTGGACATGAAAAGCGTAGGGCAGAGCAGGTGAAGTGGACATGAAAAGCGGAATTAAGTCCTTATGATCTTTGAGAAGGCGTTTCAAGCCACTATTAAATGATTTGATGACGTCATCCTGCGGGTTCTTCCTAAGTTTGGTGTATGTCCATTTGTCAGAGTTAGTCCACTGTATTGATTGGAATAATGCTTCAGTTTTATTCCTTGATTAAAATTAATGTTTTCTTTGATAAAAATAGAAATTCAATGACGTGATGTTAGCAATTTATTACCAATTATTTCCAATTATTTTCTTTATCATTAATAATCAATAATATTTTTATAAATTTCCTTACAAATCTGTACGCCTCACTGGTAATCCTTTAAGGTTTTAATTTTTTATTTTTTATTTTTACTTCTCTGTTTATTGTATATATATGTATGTATGTATGTTGTATGTATTTGTATATATAGATATGTATGTATATATATATATATATATATATTATATGTGTGTGTGTATGTATGTTATTTATTTTTCTTTTTTTCTTTCTGTAACCTATATATAGGCTTAACCTTTTTATGTACTTCAGTGTTCCTGAGGATGTCATTAGACGAAAGCGCTTGAGCACCATTTTGTGTTTCCTTTCCTTCGTGGTTTTATTCATCATAAATATTTTTCACGTGTTACTTTCGTGAAATAATTTTCATATATATATATATATATATATATATATATATATATATATATGTATATAAAACAAAGGTTTTATATATATGAGTACAGTTGTGACTCAATTCAACCAAAGACAAGGAAATAAATTAAATTTTTCTCTTATGAATTAGAAAGAAAAGAAAAACTACCAAAAATAATTTTGATAAAGTTTAATAATAGAGAATTTAATATTTGTTAACTATTGATTTAACTCATTCACACACACACACACACGCACACACACACGTACACACACACACACACACACACACACACACACACACACACACACACACACACATATTGAGAGAGAGAGAGAGAGAAGAGAGAGAGAGAGAGAGAGAGAGAGTGTATATAGATTTTTATAGATTTTCATATCTCGTATAAAATACTAACTTTTCGGATAGCACGAGAATTACTGTGAAACCTTCTCTTACCCCCAAAAATAAATTACAAAACTTATAGAAAAAGCCCCCACTCCCCTAAAAACATCGTTCACACGTGAATCCTAAACAGTTGTTTGAATCAAACGAATATATATATATATATATATATATATATATATATATATATATATATATATATATATACAGGGTGGGTAAAAGAAAGTGACCCCTTAGACCTAAACTGTCATATTCAAAAAACTAAGAGGACTAGAGCTCCCAAACTTCATAGATGCTTACCTTAGCATGTTGTTCGTTTTAATTGAGAAGTTACTCGATATGTCCCCCTTCCTATTCAACGCAAGCCTACAAACGTGGACGCCACTGATCAGTACACCTGTTTACATATCGTTCAGACACCTTCTCCCAGCCGAGCAGAATTCTTTCGCGTAGTTCATCTATGTCTCTTATATTGGTACCAGGGATGTAAACTTTGGACTTCAGGGCTTCCCAAACACCATAATCTAGTGATGAAAGATCGGGGCTACTAGACGGCCACATATTGGGTTCGATAAAATCCCGTGTTTCGTTCTCAAGGAATGTGACAGTTTGGTGTGCTCTGTGAGCAGGGGCCCCATCTTGTTGGAAAGTATAACTTTCACCACTAATTCGTCGAATATGAGTTAGATAGACTGATGCGTAATTACTCATTCACTCACCACGTTACGAAGTGATCTACGTATGTGCGAGTATATCGATTACCGGCAGAAAACGGTAAAAATTTGATATGTTCGCAGATACATCATTTTGGGTTTCAAGCGTCTAGTTGACAAATTGTTTGGTCGATGGAGTTACCTAACCTCCTTCGCAAGGAAGAAGGGACCCACAACTTTACGTGGGATCTGAATCACGGGTCGCTACATTATCTGGATGCAGGTAATGGTCTTCTATCCAACTACTCTGTATACCCACATCCGGTTTCATACCCTTTTATGAGATCTTCATTCTCGGTGAATGACGTTTGAAAAGACTCTATTGAAGGGTATGTGTAGAAACTAAATTAAGATTCTCATTTCTTACACCATTGAGTCCTCACCAGCGTCCGTAGCAGAGTGGGTAACACCGTTTTCCTATGATCAAAGTGAAGAGAGTTCGACTCCCAATGGTACTAGTTAATAATAATCCAGAAGTTAGGACAATGGTTCGCATTAGTCTGGGTTGAACCACGTGTCAATTTCTGTCCTTCCTGATTGATCGCGAGCCCTCTACAGATTTCAAGTGTCTGTTCCCTGTAACCTCATCGATCGATAGAGAAAAAGCGACTTATTTATAATTCATTTTTAACACATTTGCAAAACTTTGTGGCCACCATTATTTAAATTGACTTTCCCCCACTCCCCCGCTCTCCTTACGAACCCTAATATTCTCTTCCAACGTTCACATCATAGTGACGCTATATTGACGTTATATATAACTCCTATTGGTCTCATATAGTCAAGCATACCGGGTTTATATCCTCCAGTTAGCTAAAACTTTTCATATAAGTCATACATAATCTTTGGATTTGAAATCATTCCAAACTGGACTTAATTCTTTTATGAAGACTTTTTTTTAATTTATTCAAAACCTTCTTGACTTTTTTCCTGAAAATGATGAAAAAGTGTGTGTTTATATTTCGTTTTAATCACTCTTAAACCCCTTCATGGCAAATCAACTGCCTTTATGAAGTCATATAGTGATTATAATAAAATGTCGGCTGTTTGGACAGTGTATATATATATATATATATATATATATATATAATTGTAGAGAAATTGGTGTTCTTATGGATAAAAAGGATGATCAACGCCTATGTCAACATTAGGAAAATTAATATCAGACGTTTCGGAAAGTCAAACTCCCATCATCAGTAGTAGTGGTTAATTTGTACGCAGAATTATAGTCACTCAACTTCGGCTTTTATCTATATACAGGGTGATTCAAAAGTCAGGTTACATAGGGAAATACTGTATTATGTAATGATACAGGGGAATAGTCACATCACATGTTCGATACGTCCGCTGCGACGTCTCTGTAGCTCAACGAGCCAGCTCGGAATATCACATGTGCTCCTCCTTCGATAACATCTCATAACTCATTTACCTGCAAAGAAACAGAAAAGCCCTATGTAACCTGACTTTTTGAATCACCCTGTATATATATATATATACAGGGTGTCTGAAAAGTCACTCCCTATTTTTAAATTCTTATTGCTCCTAAACGAAAACGGCTATGAAAAAATTTCTTTAACTGGAATGAAGCCTATTTATTACCGTTTATACTTTATTACAAAATTGAAACGCTTTAATGCAAAGTTAAAGTTCAACGTTCAATCTGTTGAAAATATACAGGTAAAGTTACGGAAATGTGGGGACACTGCTGGAATCTACGCTGAGCTTTAACTTTGTATTAAAACTTTTCAGTTTTGTAATAAAGTATAAACGGTAATAAATAAGCTTCATTTCAGTTAAAGAAATTTTTTCATAGCCGTTTTCGTTTAGGAGTAATCAGAATTTAAAAATAGGGAGTGGTTTTTCAGACACCCTGTATATATTCGTATATAAGGACTCCATGACTCCATAATTTTCAGATCTGTTTCATTTGGCAAAGTGGTTAAAACCACTGTAAAATGAAACAGACGTGAGAATTATGGATATATAATATATATATACTGTATATATATATATATATATATATATATATATATATATATATATATATGTGAGAGAGAGAGAGAGAGAGAGAGAGACAAAAGCCAGAGTGAGTGACTATAATTCGTTTATAATTTAAACATATCACTGATGATGGGAATTTGACTTCCGAAACATCTGATATTAAATCTTCATAATGTTGACGTGGGCGTTGATCATCCTTTTATTCTTATATATATATATATATATATATATATATATATGGCGGTGAGAAAAATAAGTTTACACGACGTATAATTTCGTAACTAAAGGACCTACATTGATTAGGTTTGTATCAGGTGAATTCGTTAATCATTGTTGGCAGCACTGCACGTCGATTCGGCTGCCATCTACCGTACATTGGTTATATGAGTCAATTGAACATGGCGGATCGACTGGAACAGTGCCCTGTCATTTCTGCAACGATATTCCGAGTCTGTCAGTGGTCAAGAATTTCTCGAGCGCATCGTCACAGGAGACGAGACATGGGTTTATCATCGTAGTCCGGAAACAAAACGTGCCAGCATGGAATAGAAATACCCTGGGTCCCCGCGACCAAAGAAGTTCAAGATTGTGAGGTCCGCTGGCAAAGAAAGTGATGGTTACCGTGTTTTGGGACCACAAAGGCGTTTTGCTCGCAGACTTCATGCAAAACGGCACAACAATTATTGCCTCTGCATATTGTTCAACACTGGAACGTTTATGAGCGGCCATTAAACGTAAACGTCCTGGACTGCTCCGTAGGGTAGGGCACTGTTCCAGTCGAGCCGCCATGTTCAACTGACTAATATAACCAATGTACGGTAGATGGCAGCCGAATCGACGTGCAGTGTTGCCAACAATGATTAACAAATTCACCTGAAACAAACATAATCAATGTAGGTCCTTTAGTTACGAAATTATACGCCGTGTAAACTTATTTTCTGACCGCCCCTCGTATATACTGCGTATATATATATATATATATATATATATATATATATATATATATATATATATATATATATATATAAAGGAATACGAGTACAAAGAACACCAAACAGCAACAGCCCCAGTCCCTACGAGGCTGTCTGTTAAGAAGGGAGGTTAAAAGAAAAGAAGAAAATTTCAAAAGTGAAATTTTTTCAACAAAGATGAAAAACTCTGAATAAAAATTCTACAATACTTTTTATTAGTTAACAAAGTCTTCTCTAACCTGGAATTTAAGGCAAGATAAGCATCTAGTCTCTTTTTAACGGACAAGACAGAATTACTTTATACAGAGTTGGCTGGCAATCCATTCCTGAAATTAACAATACGACTGAGGAAAAAATGTTTAGTTTCGTTAGAATTAAAATGTTTACTGACTAATTTGACACCATTACTGCGAGTCGTATTTGCATTCGTGAAAGTGAAATATTTTTTAGCGTCGACGTTATTAAAACCATTAATCATTTTAATTAAATTAAATGTACATTAAATCTCTCCTCCTATGATTTTTTACAAGTTAGACTAAACTTAATATTTCTAAACGGGCGATGTATGATTTGGTTCTAAGTCTAGGAATTATCTTAGTAGTCCATCGCTGCACCCTCCCCATTTTGTCTGTCTTGTCGCAAATATGAGGACTAGAACTGAACGCAGTATTCCAGGTGAGGGCGTACCAAGGAATTATATAATGTTAGCGTTGTTTTTGCGGACTTAATTTCAAATGATCTACCAATAATTCCTAAGATTTTATTTGCTTTTCTGACCGCTTCGATATAGCGCCTACTCGTTTAAGAGTGTCGGCAACGATAATACCTAAATCTTTCTCTTCCATAACACTCATTAGTGTCCTGTCGCGCATAAAATAGTTTTCTTTAACATTGCTTCTACCAATATCCAACGTTTTACATTTATCTCTATTAAAGTTCATTTGCCAAGTTTCTGTCCACTTGAGTTTCTTATTAATATCTTCTTGGACCTTCAAACGTTCCGCCACTGATTTTGTTCGTCCGCTTAATTTCGTATTACCCGAAAATTTTGAAATTATACTGTTAATTTCTATGTTAATGTCGGTGATATAAATAATAAAAGGAACTGGTCCTAAAGCTTATCTCTAGACACGGCGCTAGTTACACTTCTCCAGTTAGACACTTTTGCCATTAATGACCATTCTTTGCATCCACATAGCCAATTTTCAATCCATTTGAGAAAATTGCTATCAATTCCGTGAGAATGAAGTTTAGCTAATAATAATACCGTATGGGCACTTTAATTTTACCTATGGCCGAGAGTACTTCGCTTTCACTAATGGTAAAATCGTGAAGCTTTAAATGACCATCACTCAGCATGATTACGCGAACGGGAATGTATTTCATATTTTAGTTAATAAACTCGAAAAAGAAGAATTTATTTAAAACTTACGTCATTTGCAAGTCCTCGTAAAAATTTGTTCGTTGTTTTCACCTTCGAGTGGACCAATAGTCTGCGAAGCTACTTTTTTATTCCAAACATAATTATAGAATTCCTTCGGATTCGATTTAATATTTGGTCCATTATACAGGGTGTCCCTAAAGTCTGGACACATAGGAAATATCACTAACTATAACTAACTATATGTTATTATTATTATTATTATTATTATTATTATCTTAAATTCATGCAACTGAGGCCTAAGGTAGGCCCACATCGAATCAGCAACCCTGAGGTAGGACCAAATAGGACCTCCAAATCCATAAGTTATGGACTTGGAGGTCCTATTTGGTCCTACCTCAGGGTTGCTGATTCGATGTGGGCCTACCTTAGGCCTCAGTTGCATGAATTTAAGATAATAATAATAATAATAATAATAATAATAATAATAACATATAGTTAGTTATAGTTAGTGATATTTCCTATGTGTCCAGACTTTAGGGACACCCTGTACATATACAGTTCACAGTTGCGTTTATTTTATCTAATAAGCTGTTTGCTTCGCCTTCTCCAATAACTTTTAGTCATTTTCGTCGGACGAATTACTTCTTTCTTTGCTTGGCCCCTCCTTCCTGCATTAAAAAAAAACCCTGTCAAAGCATTAAATTCCTCCTTCAGCGAAGTCCCCTCTCCCATAAAATTATGTTTAGCAAATTTGTTCAGTGAAAATTTAAAATACGAAATTCCTTAACATAAAAATGAGAAGTTTATATTATATTATATTATATTATACAGGGTGTCCCAAGAATCTCTACCCAATGGGAATTACATCATTAATTAATTTAGTTAATGTATTACATGTATATATTATATATTTATTATATTATGTTATATTATAGCCTATTATATTATATATCTAGAGAGATGATTGTTTTATTGTTATATGCATGCAACATAATAAACCTTTCATATTGCAAAGCAATTTCATGCTTTTCAAGGCATTTAAATGGACGCTTTGCTGTTACTATTTTGGAGAGCAGTTTATTAAATTATTACCTGGCACTATCCATTATAGATTTATGGTTATTTGGCAGTTTTCATTCAAGCGACTTCGAATGCCCGGTTAGGGCACTATGTAGCGGTCACATAAACTACATTTTTTTAATTAATTTTATTGATTTATAATGTGATTCGATTGTCAAAAATCATTCACCAGTATGCAAAAACTGGTCGTACCCTCATAAAGTCAAGATGAGGACCTCCTTGGAAGAAGTGGCTAAGCGCCAAAAGTAAAAAACGGCAGAAAACGCAGTTAAAGTTGTACCAAATTTGAAAATGACATAACATTTTAACTTCAGAAGTTCAAAAGTTATGTCACTTTCATATTTGGTACAACTTGAACTCCGTTTTCTGCCGTTTTTTACTTTTGGCGCTTAGCCACTTCTTCCTTGGAGGGCCTCATATACCAGTTTTCAAAATATTTTGTCTGGGACATGATGTTAGATCATTTCCATGAATTAATAATAACCAGTGAAGAGTGCCAAAAACTGGCACAGCGCTCAGGCCAGACTAATACGCCCAGTGCGCTAACTCCTCGATTATTATTACGAGCGTTATTTGGAATCGAACTCCCGACCTCGGTCTCTTCATTTCGATCACAGGGAAAAGGTGTTCGTTACCCCCTAAGCACGGTTGTTGGCCAGCTCCATGAAGGAGTTTTATTTTTTAACATTTTACATAAAGTTAATATACATTTTTAGTTTATTTACATTAACAATAGTTCGTAATAAAAACTCTCTCTTTACAGAAACCCAAATTCTCAAAAATGTTCGAACTCTCATCCTCTGGAACCAAAACAACGAATGACAGGTAACATTATGATAGAGAGAGAGAGAGAGAGAGAGAGAGAGAGAGAGGAGAGAGAGAGAGAGAGAGTTAAAATTCAGGAGCCTTTGAAGCTATGCTGTTCGAACAAAGGGTTTCGCTAATGGAAAAATTAACAGCATTAGAAGATAGTGGTCAGACTATATACTAAAGTATACTGAAGTTTATTTATGTTAATGCTGACAATGAGAAAACATTAATGCTTATTGGTAATTAATGACTGGTTTATTAATAACTACACACACATTGTGTATATATATATATATATATATATATATATATATATGTGTGTGTGTATATATATATATATATATATATATATATATATATATATATATATATATATATATATATATATATATATATATATATATATATATATATATATATACACACACAGTATATATATGTGTGTGTGTGTATATATAGCTGTAGGTTTAAGGTGGGACAACAAGCTGATCTTCGTCAGAATGAACAATTCAGGCTCGAGCAAAACCAAGGTAACCAAGGTGTGTATATATATATATATATATATATATATATATATATATATATATATATATATATATATATATATATGGTAACCTGGTAGTAGTTCTCTGCGTCGGTCTCTGTTCACACAAAAATCAAGTTGGTGGCCCCACCTTCAGGTAACGTAGCTACAGAACACTGGCCAAACAAAATGAAAACTTACAAACGTTATTGAAATAACCAATCTTGACGCAAACAATGACCTGCTTCGAAAGAGTTTGTAGATCAGGAAAGATTCATTGTACAGTTGGTGCTCGTGATATATTATACTGTATAATGTATATGTGAGATATTTCACGCAGGTAAAGGAAAGCAGGAGTGGCCTCAGAGCATGTTACATCTTCCATACCATCATAAAATATTCTTTCTTTCCCTGTAAATGCTTAGTTTATTTTATGAAAAATTCAAGCTTTTTTCAATGAAATTTTGTAAACAAATATTTATTATTATTGCAATGGGAATAAAAAAAATCTATTTTGAATTGTTTGTTTGCTTTTATTAAAGCTTTTTCAACGGGATAAAAATATAATCCTTACATATTTCATGGCAAAGGTGTGTGACAATAACAATCCCTAAATCTTTAAGGCAAAAATAGTTCACTAAAGGATTAAAGGATTATTTATATATATATCTACAGAGAGAGAGAGAGTTGACAAAGGTAAATAGACCTATTCGGTTTTTTCCATAGTTTTTTATTTGATAATAAAAGTCAATAAATAATAACAAATTTATTGAATAAATATAATAATTACTGTTTACTTCTATTAACCTCTGTGTGTGTATATATATATATATATATATTTTTTTTTTTTTTTTTTTTTTTTTTTTTTAGGACCCTCTTTAATACCTATTTTCTCTCATTTCAGCGCGAAAGAAGTGGGTACTAACCAAATGGCTTCTCACCTTTTGCAATTAGCCGAGCAGGTAGTGGCATCAGGTAAAAATGTGAACATTGCAGAGACAATTGAAGTAACGAAAGGTTCAGGTGCAAATGTGAAATCTCTCCTCGCTGTTCCAATGAGGAATTCCGCATATCAAATCATAGGTGAGAAAATGTCTTCACTCTGTGCATTGGGTTTAGAATGCAAAGGTTCCCAAGCTTTGGTACGGGTACCACTGCAGGTTTTATGCAAAGGTTCCCAAGCTTTGGTACGGGTACCATTGCAGGTTTTACGCGAGTTACTGTTCGGTGGGACGTACGGTAAATATATATATAAAAAAAAAATTTAATTCTTGTGAATTGTAAAATTCTTAGCTTGGACAAATAAAAAAAATTAATTTCAGGGCAGACCTCCTATACAGGGTGTTTCAAAAGTCCGGCATCATAGGAATTATTTTTTAAAGTGTGCGTGCGTGTGTATATATATATATATATATATGTGTGTGTGTGTGTGTGTGTGTGTATGTGTGTGTGTGTGTATGTATGTATGTATGTATATATATATATGTGTGTATGTATGTGTGTGTGTGTGTGTGTGTGTGCGTGCGTGTGCATGTAGACATTAAAAATATATATTTCTGTTTTGCTGAAGGTGGTACAGAGGAAAATAAGTTTGGGAACCCCTGTTTTAGAGCAGCGTTTCCCAAACTTTTTTTTTATCGAACGCCCCTTCAAACTGAAACCAATCCTTCGCGCCCTCTTCATTTCAACTGCAAATGGCATTCATGGGTTATAATTTTTTGGTACATAATAAGTTTGAGGTTGGATTGTTTTTGTTTTGCTTTGAGGTTGTTTTGAGTTGTTTTAGTTCTATGCATTTTAGGACAAAAGAAACTCTTCATCAAATAGAAAGGACATTTATTAAACATTTTATTGACTTTTTATAAACGTTTTTGACATTTACTAAAGGTCCCATTTATATATATATATATATATATATATATATATATATATACAGGGTGGGAGAAAAGTCTTTAAAGATTTTATACATATAACTATTTAGTTAACAACATTAAAGAGATAAGTGTTCGAATGATGAAACAAATAAAACAAAAAGTCTATAAGAATTTTATTCATACAAATATTTTGTTAAATTGCAATTTAATTTTGAAAGATTTCTCCATCCGCTATGATACATTTGTGGCGTCCCTCTGTGAAACGCTTCATTGTTCTTCTGAACATATCGAGTGGGATCCTTTTCAGTTCTTCATCTATTCTGCGACCAAGAGCATTCATATTTAGATAGATGAAACCGGGAGTGTGAGTTTGTCACGCAAATAAGCCCAAAGCCAGAAATCGCATGGGGTTAAATCAGATGATCTGGCTGGCCACTCGATGAAACCTACCGCCCAAGCCATCTTCCTTCAAGGTTCTTATCCAGAATCTCACGGGCAGCTGCAGAATAAAGTGACGGCGCTCCATCATGTTGATAAAGCCAATTCCTGCCAACGCCATTAGTAAACTGTGGCAAAACTTTGTCTTTCAATACCTGGCAATACGTTTTCCAACCATCGTATCTCTCGATATGTCAAAGAAAACGAGTCCTGAATAACCAATGCACGCCCAAACTGTTAGTGTAGCCGTTTTAACGGGTTTACCCAATCGTATTTTGGGATTTTTTTCACCCAGTAGTGAACGTTGTGTTTGTTTCCTTTACTCGTTAAATCGAAGACACATTCATCTAAAAATTTGATCTTTCCAAGGAAATCTGGATCACTGTTGAACTTTTGTCTCATTGTTTCAGCAAACTGCAGCCATCTATCAGAATCACCGTTGTATATGAGCTGAGAGTAAATGGGTTTGTAATCGTGGTACCCCCTGCGAGTTCAATATTTTTGCTACTGAAAATTTGGAAGTACTCATTTCCTGTGTGAATTTTCTCGTTCAAGTTGTTGGGTCGACTTAAAAACTGGCGAGGGCATTTTCCTTTTTGTTGTCTCCTGTCGCCGTTACTGGCCTTCCACTTCTTGGACGATCTTTTACCAGGTTCCCTGTTTCCAAAAGTTTGAGCTTCAGTATCGAAGAGTGGTTGCATTTGGTGGTGGTTTCTTATATTTTTCTTGAATAAACGCAAACTTTCTTAACACTTATTATAAGAAATAGCCGATGATACAAGATACACTTTTTCTTCATTGCTGTATTCCAGGGGTTCTTAACCTGTCGCTCGCGAGCAACATGTTGCTCTTCAAATGGGCAAATGTTGCTCATGAACAAAGCCTGCTTTTCTAATGCAAAGCAAAAAGGATAATATTTTTCCTGAAATTTTTACTGCTGACTTCAAGATAACATTTTCATTCATGGTCGACATTTTTAGCCATTTAAACGACTTAAATCTGAGGTTGCAAGGAAAAAATAATTTTGTTGTTGCCTTATATGAGTAAATTACGAGATTTAAAAAAAAAAACTTTTTCAGAGCCAAGTTTCTAAGGAGAATCTTAATCATTTTCCTGAACTTAAAAAATGTTTGGCTGAAACTGCTAGCAACTGTCCATCACTCGTAGTAAAAGCACTCGAAAACATTAGTGACGAGTTCGAAGAGAGGTTCAAACACTTAAAAGAGCATCTACCAAACTTTCAATTATTGACAAACTACATAAATTTCGAGATTGATGATCTGACACAAATTTTCAAACAAGAGGAAATAGCAGCTGCAGAATTAGAACTTATTGATGTTTTTCAATATACCTAAAAATTTTAATTAAACATTATGAAGTTTGCATGCGTTTAAAGAAATATTTAAATAGTTAAATATTTATCTAATTTAAACTTTAAGTTTAAGGCTTTTTTTTATATATGTTGCTCACTCTGTAATTAAGTGCCAAAAATTTTCTCACTTATGAAAAAAGGTTAAGAACCCCTGCAGTGTATTCCATCATTACTGACATGGCGCTGACTGGAGCTAGGGCCTAGGGCCTTCCTGTTTTAGCCTAGGGTCATTCCTGGCCTTGTATAGTTGCTTTGAAAAGTATCGCCTACACTGCAGTAATATCACTGGAATTTATTTATTATTAATAAATTAATTAATTAAGTAACAATTTATTTGTATGTATAAAATGGTGCCCGGACAGTTCGCTACTGAACATTTCGCTACCGGACATTTCGCTACCATATATAAATTTACCAGTAAGTAAAATTAAAAAGGTAATAAAATTTATTAAAAAATTACGAGAATTATTAAATGAATACAAGGATTATTACATGAATTACATAAATTATTACGCATGATTACACGAATTATTAAAAGAATTTTATATTTTAAAAAGAATGAAAGAATGCATAAAACACTTGATACAATAAAATATCTAAAAATATTTAAGAATATGCGCAATAGCGCGAAGGAATTCCAGTTTATTTCCAGAATCGTATCTTCTCAGTAAATTATGGATCCTCTGCTCACAGTCCCTATACTTTTTCTTCTTCTGAGTTGCGTTTAGGTTAGGTTAGGTTACAGTATAAACAATTAAAAGAACATAAGACATACAAAAAATTAAAAGAACAACGGAAATATAAGAATTAGAAGAACAAAAGGCAAAGGATATAAAAAAAATATTCCAATCAAACCAATTAAAAATTAAAATGTAGATAGAGGAACCAACCTTTATAGAAGCGCGAGTGACCAGACACTGAATTGCTAATAAAGAAGCCCTAACAAGGTGAATAACGGTGAGTATTTTTCTCGAAAATTCTAAAGTTAGTTGGTACGTTATGTTGCTATTTTTTGTATTTAAGTAACCAAAAGGAGAGAGGCAGAGGGATCAATGTTAAATGTCGGGTTTTATAAAAAGAGATTCTAAAATTCTAAAAATTCTAAGAGAAGTGTCATCAGATGATGAGGCTAAAATTTTAAAATGTTTATCCAAAAGGGCAAGATTGCAGGACTGGGCATGTTCTCTTATAGGAGAAAATTCTTTAACGACAGCGAAGTTAGATGCCGGTAGCGAAATGTCCGGTAGCGAAATGTCCTAGTAGCGAAATGTCCTAGTAGCGAAATGTCCGGTAGCGAAATGTCCGGTAGCGAAATGTCCGGTAGCGAATTGTCCAGTAGCGAACGGTCCTGGCACCGTATAAAATCCTTAAAGACTTTTCTCCCACCCTATCTGTATATATATATACACACGAGTGTGTGACATTGGTTTCTGCTCGTATGTAGGAGAATTACGACTTCTGATTGATCGAGGTCCATGGTGTAGTGGATAGCATATCTGACCGGCAATCGGATGATCCCGGGTTCGATTCTCGGGTGGTACCTCATTTTTCATTTGTTCGTTCTCCCTCCTCATCTTGTGCGGAACGCTCTTCTACACAAGCGTCGTTCTTTACATTAATTATACTGTGTGTTGTTTGCAGTTAAAATGTATATATATGTGTGTGTGTGTGTGTGTGTGTGTGTGTGTGTGTGTGTGCATATATATATATATATATACACACATACGAATGTGTGTGTGTGTGTGTGTGTGTGTGTGTGTGCGTGTGTATATATATATATATATATCATATCTTCCAAGCAAAGCATAAAAAGCCTACAAATATCAAGATCTGTCTTTGACCAACCTTTCAGAAACATCCCTCTTCCTTTGTAAGATTTGATGACTCTCATCCTACCTTCGTAACCCGCAATGCATTGCTACTCGTCAAGAACTTGGTTTTGGAATTTATCAAATCTGTTTTTGAGTCTTGTTTGTCAAATGAATATTTTGTAGATTCCGCACTTCTTTCGAGTAGGATATTAAATATAAAATTATTTTGGACCTCGAATGCCAAGTGAGATTTCTATTTTTGTTTTCAAGGTTCTCAAGGTTAGCCATTGGGTTAATGCAAAGTTTTCCTGTTCACTCATTCATAACTACAGGTTGTTCCATTTAAATGGAATCATAAGGAGTAATTAATAATGTTCTTTTTATCCAGATTTGTGAGGGTAAATGTAATAAAAAGGTAATAATAAGGTAATAAAGGTAAGGTAAGGTAATAAAGGTAAATAAAGGTATCAATATAATTTCCAATCTTTATTACTTCCTATGATTCCATTTAAATGGGAGTAATAAAGATTGGAAAGGATATTGGTTCCTTTATTACCTTTATTTACCTTTATTACCTTTATTTACCTTTATTACCTTTATTTACCTTTATTACCTTCCATTTATTACGTTATTATCATAAATCTGGAAAAAAATACCTTATTAATTGCTCCCTATGGTTCCATTTAAATGGAACACCCTGTATTTTTAAGTTGTTTTTATTACAATTACGAACAGAATTTTCAAGTATTTTTCATTCGTAAACTATTGTAATTATGATATATCCTTCACTGGGTCTTTATGGTCTCTATGGGTCTCTTCAGTGAATACAATTTCAGAGAACTCTGTTTTAGACTTGACGTTTCCTTGTAGTTCTTTTGCAATATCTCTTCTTCAGAGCGGACTTGTGAGAACAGAGCAATATTCAATTACTGTTAAAACCAAACACTTCCATTTAATTTAAACACGTTGCTCGTTTCTCTTCTAGGAAAAATCTTCCATAGGATTCCCATTAATATCTTAATATGATAGTATGAGTTCATTGAACTCTGCGTCTATTAACATTCTTACTCGTAAATCTTTGACTTTATTAGATTGTAATGTAATTTGCGAGTTGCTGCTTGTGTCGAAGGTATAGCGTCGCAAATCTGTGTTGTTACATATCTAAAAATTGGAGTTTATTATCATTGAATTTAATAGCGTTTTCTTCAGTCCATTTAAATATGTTGATGTCATTTTGTAATTTTTTTATGTCCTCTTCACTCAAAATTTATTTACGTAATTTTTGTGTCATCCGCTAACGATGACACAGAATTAACTTAATTCTCTACGAGTGTTCTCATTAGTATAGACACTAAGGAGTCTAATACTATCCCAGAGGATGTACAACTAATGATGAAATATTTCATATTGCTCCTTTTTTGCAACTACTTTATGTCATCCTTGATGTAAAAAACTAAAAAATTCATACCCAATTCACTTACTTGTTTTGGGGCATTTCGGAATTTAATTTTTCGCTCTTTATTAATTCAAAGTTACATCGCAATTCGTGTATAAATATTTTGGATAATTTTAAATATTTTCTATTGTTTTATTTATTCTTAATTAAGAGATTTCAAAATTAATTTTTCTTCCACGTTAATCCTATTTCTCTTATTATCATTTCCAATTCCTTATATCTTTTCATTATTTCAACGTTTATTCGTAGTTTTACAATTTGTCTTCTTTGATGGAAAGTGTTTTGATGGTCCGCTTCTCGAGCTCAATTCTCTTTCCTTTCTAATACTTCTTTGATAAGTATTCTAATAATATTGGTTCTATGTTATTTTTCATTATCGTGACACATTCTTCTGATATTTATTGTTACAGTTATGATTTCTCAATTATTTCTGTTTGAATTTAAATTTAATCTTCCAAATATGCCTTGTTAGCTTAAGAGTAAGTTTTACGTTGCTTTTCATCTAACTTTATTGGTTAGGAATTTTAGTTTGGCTAACATGTACTGTATATACATTAATTATCATGTAGCAGTTATACAGGGTGTACATAAAGTCAGGATCTATTTTTGTGAAGCACTTGGAAATTATATGGAATTCAATCATAAAATGATAAAGTGGTAACATTTATTAAATAATTGAGAGTAGGATTCGACGTGACGCCCATCAGTATCCCTGCACAGCTCAAATCGTTCCTCAGCATTTCTAAACACATTCTGGAGCATTTGCGGGGTTATGTTATCTGCAGCAGTTCGTATACGTGTACGTAAGTTTTCAAGACTCGTAATCTTCGTCTGATAGACGTGCGATTTGATAAAGCCCCATGCAAAGAAATCTAAAGGGGTTAAATCTGGTGATTTCGCTGGCCAAGGTCTGTTGCTTCCGCGTCCGATCCAGCGATTTGGAAAACGTCCATTTAGATAATCCTGAACAATTTTGGCATAGTGACAAGGAGCACCATCATGTTGATTCTAAGGGGATAGGATTCGTGTCATAACATGACGTAATGAGAATCTATAAATAGATCCATAAATTGTTTAAACTTCATTCTCTTCATTGGAATTGCATCGGAGTGACGTGTATTATTTACTTGTCAAGATGTATAGAAGAAGGAAGTTTGTTCCTCGAAAAAGGAAGTATGTTCCTCGAAGGAAAGTTAGATGGCGGTCAAAGGAGAAGATATTTACAGCTTCAATGAAATTTGTTTATTTGTCTAAAAATACTTTTGATGTTAATGCAGATGGATATTATACATTGAGTTTGGATCTTTTAACTAAGGATGCTAAATCAACTATTTTAAAATTTAATTATTATCAAGTAACGGGTGTATCTTTTCATAGTATTCCCGGAATGAATATGTCTGGATATGTTATTAATTATGAAGATTCATTAAGTCGTAAGAAAGATGTTAGGGAAAGGTTAGAGGGACCTAATGTAGGGATATCTCCATCTCCATATGTAATTGTTCCCCATTGTGTTTTGTTTGAACCTAATATAGATTCCTCACATAGTGCAGAGCAAGTAATGAATCATCCCAGAACAAAGTGGTTCTCACCTTTTAAGGAGTTTAGAATGTATCGTAGACTGAAGCCGGTGTGTGATTTAGGTAAACAAGTAACTGCCCAATTCCCTAATACTTTAATTAAGATATCAACCAATGATTTAGCTAAACCATTAGGTCATATTTATGTTGGTAAATATACACCTGACGGATCTCAAAAAAATGAGTATGCATTTACATATGTTAATCGAATTGTATTTTATGTTAAGCTGTATGGTATGAAACAATTAAAAAAAAAAAATCTTTTGGTTCACCCTGTATTATTTGCCATTTTTGGTTTACCCTGTTGAGATTTTTTCGCATAGTATTACCTAGCGAAAAAAATCTCGAACTACAAAAGACAGGAATAGAAACTGACGTCATGAATACGTCATACATTTCTTGCTTATTGAACATCCGGTCTACATCCTGTTTATGGTTTTATAATACCAATGATTTTGAAAATAATAATGATGGTCTGCAGAGCGCCCTCTGCAAGAGTTAGAGCCTCGCCAGAGGTAGTTAGATGTACGAAGTTTTTTTTTGTGTTTCGCCAAACAATATTGGTTACAGAGATTTTTAAGGTTTGGTTAGTATTGTAGTATTCATATGGGTAGAGTACCTAAGTTTTCAAGACTCGTAATCTTCGTCTGATAGACGTGCGACTCGATAAAGCCCCATGCAAAGAAATCTAAAGGGGTTAAATCTGGTCATCTCGCGACACAAGGTCTGTTGCTTCCGCGTCCGATCCAGCGATTTGGAAAACGTCCATTTAGATAATCCTGAACAATTTTGGCATAGTGACAAGGAGCACCATCATGTTGATAGACGACGAGGATAGGATTGTTAGTACCGTCGTCTATCAACATGATGGTGCTCCTTGTCACTGTGCCAAAATTGTTCAGGATTATCTAAATGGACGTTTTCCAAATCGCTGGATCGGACGCGGAAGCAACAGACCTTGGCCAGCGAGATCACCAGATTTAACCCCTTTAGATTTCTTTGCATGGGGCTTTATCAAATCGCACGTCTATCAGACGAAGATTACGAGTCTTGAAAACTTACGTACACGTATACGAACTGCTGCAGATAACATAACCCCGCAAATGCTCCAGAATGTGTTTAGAAATGCTGCGGAACGATTTGAGCTGTGCAGGGATACTGATGGGCGTCACGTCGAATCCTACTCTTAATTATTTAATAAATGTTACCACTTTATCATTTTATGATTGAATTCCATATAATTTCCAAGTGCTTCACAAAAATAGATCCTGACTTTATGTACACCCTGTATATCTCTCATAATCAGATCCCAATACAGTCTCTTTTTGTCCCTGTAATTTCTTGAATAACGGTGTATTTCCCCATAAATTTCAACAGTGATTGTGTGTCAATTTGGTTTTCCTTTGATATATTCCTTTGAAAATTTACGCATAAACCACCTCATTATTCCTCTTTGCATATTAAAATGTTTGAAATTAACGATATCTTTTCCGTTTTATTTATAATAAATTTACAGAAATTTTTCGTCGTATTTGGAGGTCTGTATGATTAACAGATTGAATTCTGTAATTTCCATTAATTCTTAGTAACTGTACTGTTTTTCTTGCTTACCATTACTTTGCTTGCGTAGATATTAATATTTATATCTATCTATCTATCTATCTATCTGTCTGTCTATCTATCTATCTATCTATCTATCTATCTATCTATAACATCCTTGTCATTTCCTAGCTAACATCTTCGTCCTGCATCTACGGTAGTTTTTCATATCTAATCCCAAGTCTTCAATAAAACTTTGGTATTCATGCAGCTGTCTTTGGCAAAATAAATTATTTCTGTATTTGTTTTTCCTGTTAAGCTTCTTTATAGAAACTTTAGAAACTGTAACTTGTAATCTGTCTTTTAGCTCCATAATACAAATTCCTTTTTGTTAATTAATTGAAAGAGATTGATAGATATTTCAAAAGACATATCCCGTCCTTCTGTCAGTTTTCCTTTGATGTTTTGATGTTCGTAGCTGAGATTAATTAATTCTTTTCTTTTGGGGGGGGGGGGGGTCGAAGTTTTCATTAAATTTTAATGAGGTTTCATTGATTTTGCGTGTACTTAACTTTGGTTTTGGTGTTGATGAATTGGATGGTTGTTCATTTTATCAAACATTC
The DNA here is from genome assembly GCA_023014485.1 of Bathynomus jamesi. Taxonomy (NCBI): domain Eukaryota; kingdom Metazoa; phylum Arthropoda; class Malacostraca; order Isopoda; family Cirolanidae; genus Bathynomus; species Bathynomus jamesi. Next base: position 459,703 of record JAJOZX010002821.1, on the reverse strand, counting down.
AAACACATTTTATCATTACCAAATTATTTTCCCATTTTCGCTGACAAAGCACACACACACACACACACACTTATATATATATATATATATATTATATATATATATATATATATATATATATTATATATATATATATATATATATAAAATGCAAACCCACTAGGAAAAAGAAAAAACGATTCTAAGTCCTTTCGTGTATTCAGCACTACACCTCATCAGAGAATGACGAGGTGTAATGCTAAATACCCGAAAGACCTTGCAATCGCTTTTCCTTTTCCCGTGTAAGTTTGTGTCACTTATTTATTTCGTGTTTTGATTGTGAAATTCATAAAATATATATATATATATATATATATATGTGTGTGTGAAAGGATATATATATATATGTATATATACTGTTTATAGATTAGACATGTAACATATTCAATTTCAATGTAGCAAAATTTTATCTTCCGAAGACATAAAATTAATGACTGGGAGACCGTACGCAATACTTGCTAAAAAAAAAAAAAAAAGAAAAAAAAATGGTGAGAGACTATGTCACGTATCTAAACATCGGATAAACATTTATCATAAATAAACTCCTTCTTAAATACGAACGAAAACAGACTGTAATTAATTTTCAACAATTCAGAAGAGAATACATGCAAAGGAATGTCTGGATTAACAATTAATCTTCATTGCTCAAATAAACTCTCTCGGTTGCCTCAACAACCCAAAATTACTTCTCTTACACAAAGTACAATTGGAAAGCGGAACTGAATGTTACACACACACACACACACACACACACACACACACACACACACACATATATATATATATATATATTATATATATATATATATATATATATATATATATATATATATATATATATAATATATATATGAAAGTTACTTCACGAACTATATATATATATATATATATATATATATATATATATATATACACTCACACACCGGGTGTTGTGTGTATAAAGTAACGCAAGTGAAGAGATAAATCCGATTTGAATTATATTAACGCGAGCGAAGATGGACGAGTAATATTTATTACATGTACTTTATAACAACTGTATATTCGATAGTAAGGTTTACAAGAGGTGTTTAAAGTGTTTTTACGAGTTAAAAAACAAGTTGAAACTAGTTTAAGCCAGTTCAAATCGGATTTGCCTCTTCACTTCCGTTACTTTATACACACCCTGTGTGTATATATATATATATACAGGGTGGGCCGTAAGTTTCCATACATAGGAAAAATAAACATTTTTTTATGGACAACCATTTTTATTTATATAATATGCTCTACATGGTTGCCATTGTTTTGAAAACACATTTCAATACGTGTTCCCACTGTTGATGAACACGCATTAGCACAGTTGACGTTATGCTTGTAATGGCGTTGGTGATACGTTCCTTTAGATGATTTATGTCTCGTATCTTTTCCTGATACACCATGGCCTTCAAGTGCCCCCAAAGATAGAAATCAAGGGGGGTGAGATCTGGGGATCTGGGAGGCCACTCCACAGGACCACGCCGACCAATCCAAGCATCCGGAAACTGCTGCTGATCCAAATACCGACGCACGTGAAGACCATAATGAGGTGGAGCTCCATCTTGCTGGAAGTAAACTGGGAAGTTACCTTCCTCGTTTAGCAGGGATGGGAAAATCTCTTCTTGCAACATGTTAAGATACCTTTCGGCATTAAGATTTCCACTGACAAAAAAAATTGGTCCAATAATTCTGTCACCCCATATCCCGGCCCACACCATCACTTTACCGGCACCTTGCATCTTCGTCGGACTCAGCCAGTTAGGGTTAGCATTACTCCAATAACGTATGTTTTGCCGATTAACCTCTCCATTGACGTAAAAATTTGCTTCATCAGTAAACAAGATCTTAGTTGAAAAGTTTGCATCCTCGTTCACTTTGGTTAATGCCCATTCACAGAATTCCATCCGTCTATCCGGGTCGTCTTCACTCAAATGCTGTGCCATATGCAATTTGTATGGATGCCATTTGTTTGCTTTCAAAATGCGCCTGATACTCGATCTGCTGACACCACTTTCTGCAGACAACCGTCGTGTACTTTTTCTGGACTCCGTGTAAGCGCTGTAAGTATCGTAGCTGTTGTGTCTTCATCGGTGGCTGTACGTCTTGGACCACTTCGCGGTTGATCTGCAACATTTCCAGTTTTCTGAAACTTGTTAATAAGTTTTGCCACAGTGTCGTGTGTGATGTTCGTTCCATGTTGTCTGTTAAAGTTCATTGCAACCATGCGACTGCTTCCCGACCCAGCCATCAGTATGATTTCAATTCGTTGCTCTTTCGTCAAACGCATATTCTTAGGGTATCTGAAACATAAAAACAAACGTAATTTTTCCTATGTATGGAAACTTACGGCCCACCCTGTATATATATGTATATATATATATATATTAGTGTGTGTGTGTGTGTGTGTGTGTGTGTGTGTGTGTGTGTGGTATTCACAACTCTTTGTAAGATAAACAATTTGAAATGTTATTACAGTGAAAGCATTTATATTTTTTTGTGTAGGAAGGAGAGGCTAAGGGCGAACGCCCGCAGAAACCCCCCGTCCTTATCTTTATAAGGGTGAGAGAATATAACAGAACATGGTCAAATATTGTTATAGGACTTTACCGTGCTTGAACGGTCGCTTTCTAGAGTCCGGAATGTCTCTTTCAGTCAAGGCATGGCTTCCAATACCTGGCGAAGGGTTTTCGAGTCCCATTCGTTCCCTGTTTCTCAATAAATTAAATCTCTTAGATTATTATTAACCAGCACCATCGGGAGCCGAACCCCCGACCTCAGTGTCTTCACTTTGCTCATAGGGAATCGATGTTACACACTGAGCTACCTGCGCTGGCGAAGATATATGAGGGTGCCACACCTTGATAGTTCTATAAAACTGGCATCAGTTTTCTTTTGTATCCGCATGACACTGATTAGATCAGTGCCAAATGAAACAGAAATGAATAAAACTTGGAAAAATGATTAAAGAGATTGGTTTTTTAGTTAAAATCGTGTCTTTTATCTCTTCTTTGTGATTAGACAGAAATAGTTTAGTTGCATGATAATGGTGGAAGTGGAGGGAGAACGCTGTTAATAAGTAATAGATGTAATTTATTCATGGAGCAATTTATTCTTTCTATACAGTTTATATTGTTATAAATAACACCGTGGTAACTGTAACAACGTTTACAGTTTTAAATTCCATCGTCAAAAGCATTGGTTTGCGTGTAAAACACACAAAAATAATTACTTTAAAACTGCTTAGTTTTTGTTCGTTTACACGGAAACTTAAGTTTAAAAAAGGAAAGTTCATAATTGTTGCCAATTAACTTTCGTTGTTATTATCATAGAGTTGTTCGGATTCCCCCCCACCCCACACTCACCCCCATCTTGCGTAAAAACTAAAAAAAAAAAAGAGAAGGAAGAACTATGATAATTTAGTAAACTGGTAATTAGTTTTTCTTTGTATCTTGAAACTAAATTCAGTGCTTTTATCGCTAGGGTTGCCAACTTTTAAATTTTAAAAAGCCCGAGATTTAGGTTTGGCGGACTCGACCGCCCAGTTGGCCTTACCGGTAGAAATTACCCAGTACCATTTGATTATTTGCAGACTCTTATTAGCTACAATTTCTTCTCCCGAATGACATCTTTACTAAATAATATTTGAAATAGAATTACAAACTAAATTTTCAAATTTTATTTTTGTATAAATTGAGAACCGCGAGTTTTGTCTCTGGTTTTACTTTGAAATAAAACCGGAGACTGAAAACGAGAGTTGACACCGTAATTAGCAACCATGTCTTGAAAAACAAGGAAAAAGTGCATTCATTCTTCCAGTCATCCGAAATCTAAAGAAGTGTTATGTCTCTACGTATAAATGGGATGAATTTCAACACTTTTTCCTTGTGGATTTGCATCATTTCTCTATAAATGGGATGAATTTCAACACATTTTCCTTGTGGGTTTGCATCATTCTCTATAAATACATTTCCAAGAGTTTTTTAAAACATATTTTTGTAAGAGTCCTTCTGTGAGAACTTTAAATGCTTAAAGCACGCAATAAAGGTTTCTTATAACTATTATTTATAAAATATTGAGCTCAGGAGAGAAGTTTACTACAAAATTTTGCAACTCGAAGTTTGGCTCAATATATCTTCTTTATAAACTTTTCCATGGGAAATGTTTTATCATCGGAGAGAGTCTTAATTTCAAATACGTCTCTCAAGAAGATAAATGGAATATTTATTGCAAGTTGAATACAAGACTACAGTATTTTCCTCAGCTTTTTTTAAACTTTTACACACACACACACCCACACACACACACACACACACAACACACACACACACACACATACTCGTTACAGTCAAAAGTTGTTACTGATTACTGTTATTCTTATACGAGAATAATCCTTCAGTGGAATCCACTGAAGGATTTTATCATAACTAAACATAACCGCTTTATAAACGTACAGTTACGGAAAAAAGTTCGCCTACAAATTTAAAATTTCTAAGAAGCATAAAAAATTACTAATTAGTATAGTGATTGGATTTGTTTTTTAACTTTTATTACCGACACCAAAAAGAATAAAATAACCCAAGAAAAGCCGAAAACAACCAATTAGAAACTTTTTGTGATATTTTAAAATTTTGTATTTCTAATTGAACTTTTACCGAAACTGTATTCAACATTGATATAATGATACCAACTTTATCTTTAAAAGTTTATTATGTTTATCTTCTTGTATATTAATTATGGGATAATCTTTAAAGTTTGGTTACCGCAAACAGTACCTTAAGTTCTTAGAAATAAACATGTAAACATCTTAACAGTACTAATATATTTCCTCAAAATATATCAAAGCAAACACTGTCCCTGTTTTTTTCCCCTAAAATGGTTCAAGCTACATAAAATTCAGCTCAGATATCATTTGTTCACTCGCGTGCATCGTTTACTGAAATCAACAAATGCAGTAAACCAATATTCCAATACACATCCAATACTGTTATGTGTAATTTCACTTTAAAATCTTTTGCAGGAGTAGCCAAGATTATCAATAAACTGAGCAATCAACCATTTGATGAAAACGATGAACGCCTGTTTGAGGTAAGGAAATCACTCATTTGCTTGCCTTTCATCAATGCTGGTTGAAGAAAAGAATGAGAGAGAGAGAGAGAGAGAGAGAGAGAGAGAGAGAGAGAGAGACTTGACCAACGAACTTCCTTTAAAAGCTTATTTCCTCCATCCTTTCATCAAGGTTTCAAAAAATTATAAAAGGAAGGAATGAACAAATTTCGATGTCAAACAGATACGCAATCCAAAGATTTGGTATTCCTTAAGAGGGAAACTTCTGTATGGAGTACGTTCTCACGCGTGTGGTGGTTCAACCCATACAGTTCTACTTGACCGGAAGGAATCAAAGGCTTTTCGTCTAATCAATTCCCCGCCTCTTACTCACTCTCTTCAACCCCTCCCCCAGCAGGTAGTCACCCTCCCCCAGCAGGTAGTCACCCTCCCCAGCAGGTAGTCACCATCCCCCAGCAGGTAGTCACCCTCCCCCAGCAGGTAGTCACCCTCCAACAGCAGGTAGTGACTCTCCTTCCACGTTGGAGGGGGCTCAGGCTCCTGCGGAGATTGTCCCCTCGTTAGTGAGGGGCTCTTCAACTCCCGACAGCCCTGGCTGTTCGGGAAACGGGTCGTGCTAGGGGGCGGTCAGAATAGGGGAAGCTCCCTCCGTGCAATGCTTTTTAATGCTAGGTCGATCAGGAACAAGTTTTGCGAGCTACGGGCGCTCTTAGCATCAGAATACCAGGATATCGTTGCTATCACCGAGTCCTGGATTCATACTGATCGTAGGGACTACGTTGGGGAGTTCGAAATTCCCGGGTATAGAATGTTTCGCAAAGACCGCACCCGTGGGGAGGGGGGTGGGGTACTAATATACGTCAGAGACACGTTGAGTCCGGTTGACTGCCAGTTCCGGTCGGAACGGGAGCTGCTTGGCGTCGATCTGAACGTGGGAGGGACGAACTATAGGTGAATCTTGGTGTACAGACCTCCGCATCTCCTCCTCGAGGAGGATACAGCCCTGTACACCGAACTCAGTAGCCTGCTAGGGGATAGGGTGTGTGTAGTTTTAGGAGACTTCAACTGTCGCGGCATAAAGTGGGAAAACAGGACTGCCGATGCTGAAGGGAGGAGGCTAGTTGACTTTGCTGATGAGAACTTCCTCACTCAGTGGGTCAACGAGCCTATACGAGGCGAAAGCGTTCTAGACTTAGTGTTCACGACCGAAGACAACCTCGTCACTGGCCTCACCGTTGACGAATCATTGGGCGGGAGTGATCACGGTCTGATTAGGTTCCGTGTGTGCGACCCTCGGGTGAAGCGTAGTAACTCGAGAGGCAGTAAGCTCGATCCGGCGGGCGAACTTTGTTAGCCTCAGGGATAGCGTAGGAGAGATGGGGTTAGAGGTTGGCGGCGATGTTGAGGGAGTGTGGAGTGCATTCCGGGACGAGTTTATGGTGCTGCAGTCTGCTGCCATACCCTCAAAACTGGTCACCCCTGCTTCAACGCAGCCTAAGTGGTTCAATCGTGACATCGCTTCGGCTATCCGAAATAGGAAAGTAGCGTATAGGAGGGCGAAGGCCAATCGTTCCCACGAGAACACTGAAGCGTATGTCCGCCTGTGTAGGGAAGTGAAGACGAAGGTTAGGCTAGCGAAACGTAACGAAGAACTACGGGTGGCAAGCCTCTGCAAGGGGAACCCTAAGGAATTCTTCAGTTATGTTAATAGTAGAAAGCCCATTAGAAGCATGATAGGTCCGTTAAAGGACGGAAGCGGCGTTCTGCGGACCTCCGACGCGGACATCGCTAATGTGCTTAATGAGTACTTTGCGGGAGTGTTCACCAGGGAGGATACCCGCGTCATCCCCGAGCCAGGCGTGAGGCACGAAGGTGCTGGCCTGGATAGTGTTAGATGTACCGCGACAGTCGTTGCCTCTAGAATAGACAAACTGAGCGCGTTTAAGGCTCCTGGGCCAGACCAGTTTCTCCCCAGAGTGTTGCGAGAAGTGCGCGACCAGGTGGCTCCCCACTTGGCTACAGTCTTCAACAAATCGTTGGAGATGGGCCAGGTGCCTGGTGACTGGAGGGAAGCCAACGTGACCCCTATCTTTAAGAAAGGGGATCACGAAAGTCCATGGAACTATCGTCCCATTAGTTTCACTTCAGTTGTAGGTAAATTATTAGAAGGGATAATAGCAGATAGGATCGTTGACCATTTGGATTCCTACAAGCTGCTTGGGGACTCCCAACATGGGTTTAGACGGCATAGGTAGTGTCTCACCAACTTGCTCGAGTTTTTCCACGTCATGTTGAGTGGGTACGATAAGAGTAGGGCGATTGATATACTTTATCTCGACTTTCAGAAAGCCTTTGATAAGGTACCTCACCGCCGGCTAATGGCGAAAGTGCGCGCGCTGGGTATCGGTGGGGAAATAGGTAGGTGGATTGAAAACTGGCTGAGGAACAGGCGGCAGAGGGTGGTAATTAAAGGGGCTAGTTCGGGTTGGGCCTCGGTCACTAGTGGGGTTCCTCAGGGTTCCGTTTTGGGGCCACTGTTGTTTATCATTTACATAAATGATATCGACGGTGGCATCGTCAGTCGGATCGCCAAATTCGCTGATGACACCAAGCTTGGGGCCAATGTTGGGACACCCGAAGCGATCGAGGAACTGCGTGCGGACCTAGGTAGGATAGGAGAGTGGTCCGAAAAATGGCAAATGCCGTTTAACTTGGGTAAATGCAAAGTGATGCACATTGGCTACGCCAATCCCAAGTCGGACTACTCGATGTTGGGTAGTAATATCGAGGTGACTGATTTAGAAAAGGACTTGGGTGTGCTTAGCAGCGACCTTAAGTTTACGAAACAGTGTGTAGAGGTGGAAAAGAAAGCCCAGAAACTATTGGGTTATATCAGGAGGCAATTTCAGTTTCGGAACAAGGAGATTGTGCTCTCACTGTACAATTCCCTTGTTCGGCCGCACCTGGAGTATGCTGTGCAGTTCTGGTCGCCCGCCCTCAGGAAAGATATTGAGAGGCTGGAGCGAGTGCAGGCGAGGGCCACAAAGTTAATCCCTTCCGTTAGGCATATGTGCTACGATCGACGGTTACGCGCCCTGAACTTGTTTTCGCTTGAAACTCGGAGGCTGCGCGGTCAACTGATCGAGGTTTTCAAGCTCTTACGCGGGTTGAACGATGTCGATTTTAGAAGTATGTTTAGTTTAAATGATAACCCAACTCGCAACAATGGTTGGAAGTTGGATTTGAAACGGTTTAGGACTACTGTGTGTGGGAATTACTTTACGTATAAGATCTGTGACACATGGAACAGGTTACCTTCGGAAGTTGTGAACAGTTCCTCTGTGGATCAGTTCAAGAAAAGGTTAAACCAAATCTTGCACACTATTTGAGTGTGTACAAAATTTTCCCTGGCACCCGTTGCCATTGGTACCTCCTCGGTATGGGCCGCAAGGCCTTTTGAGGTACTTCTTTTCCTTGTAACTCCTTGTAACTCTATTTTCGCCGTAATGATGCCTTACTCTCTCTTTATTATCGTTATTACTACGGCTACTGTTCTTCTGACCTCTCTAATTGCATCCCTCCTCCTTTACGGAGAGCATGCAGTACCAAACTTTCGACACACTCTCATTCCTTTTATGTCCAACACTCTAATGCAAGGGTTAATCAGTATTTTCAATTTTTCATCTCCTCAACCGGTGAACTCTAGAACAATCTTCCTTAATCCATCTTCCTCCCTCCCTGTCTATGACTTCTAATCCTTCAAACGCAGAGTATCCAGGCATCTCGAAAACTTTGGACCTTAATTTTGTCTCCCTTCTTCCTCTACTGGGGGGGTGAGGGCGTTTTTGTGGGCATTCGCCGTTGATCCCTCCTTTCTGCATAAAACAAATATACTATGTTCACTCTCAACTGCAGTATATATATATATATATTATATATATATATATATATATATAGATACATATATATTACTTTAAATGCTGAAAAAATAGGAAATAAAATTTTATATATATATATATATATATATATATACTGTACATATAGCAAAAATACTTAAAATATTTAAAATAATTGCTTGAACTTTTGCGAGTACGGTAAAATAATATACCCGTATGTATATATATATATATATATAATTTTTTTTTTTCAAATTTCTTCATAAAATTTTTTCTTATTTCGTTTATTTATTTTTATTTTCATTATTTTATTTATTTATTTTTATTTTTTTTTAGGGTTCATAATTTATTTTCTGTGAGATAAGCGCATTTCAATTGGAAATGTTGCGAATATTTTAAAAATTATTTACTAAACATGACACTCGGGAAAATTTATGAAGCCAAAGCTTCATTTCATATTTTTCACTCGGAAATGAAATAAGTTTGAAAGAGATGAAAGGCCAGAAAATTATTTTCATTGTATATCTATATATATATAGATATATATAATAAATATGTAAATAAACAAATGGCTTGAGCATGCGCACGCACACACACACACACACACACACACACACACACACACAATGACGCACATACAGTACAAGCTGTAAGAATACAGTTAAAATATAGGTGATATATTTAGATTCTCTCTCTCTCTCTCTCTCTCTCTCTCTCTCTCTCATATATATATATATATATATATATATATATATATATATATATATGATACACACAAACCGTGCATGGAACAAGGAACTCTTCTGGGATAATTAAATCCACTATAGTCCGAATAAGTAATGGTAAATGACATGGTATTTGTCATTTACCATTACTTATTCGGACTATAGTGGATTTAATTATCTCAGAAGAGTTCCTTGTTCCATGCACGGTCTGTGTGTATCATAGAAAACTCAGGGAAACCATTCTGAGTTCATTCCCATATATATATATAATATAGATATATATATAATATAATATATATATATATATATATATATATAATATATATATATATAAATTATGCGGGTTGCTTCTACAGAGCTTCAATTTAATATTTAGTAGAAATCCAATGACAAGGAGAAATGTAAATGCCATGAAAAGTCTTCTTTATTGCGCAACGTTTCGAGCAATACGCTCATCTCAGGCTGTTTAATAACAATGTGAAATTAAAATCAATATTGAATGAAAACAAACAGAAATTTCTATAACCTATTCGTAAAGACAAATTTTAAAAGACTGAGAAAAGAGGGTTAAGTTCTAAGTTATACAGATTTACATATCAAAATTAAGAAGTTATTTTTAAATACATGTAGTAAATGTGAAATTAATACACTGGAAAAATTACCAATAGTACACTGGAACAATGGAGCTATCTACCTTACACAGCAATATCCGAGGCCGACTAATTTGAGCAGAGGAGACGGGAATGAAAGATGGCGAGGGAGATAGGGGAAGGAGGGATTATAAGGAATTGGGGAAGGAGGAGGGATCATAGCAGATTGAGAGGGGACGGACGATTGAGTCAACATTCAGACTAGGGGACAATGCTTTAATGAAAAGGGATTCTAAAATTCTTAGTGAGTTGGGACAAGTATTACAACCAAGAATTTTAAAATTGTCTAAAGTGACATCAATTTTGCATTTGATGCTATGTTCACGTATGCTGGAGGCTTCCTTAGTTTTTAAAATTTTACCTGTTCGGCCACTTATTCCCATATGCGAATAAAATCTAGCCCTGAGAGAGCGAACAGTGCTGCCGATGTAATTCCCAAGGAGACACCTAGGGCAGGTAAATAAATATACAACACCGCTACGCAACGAGTCAGGGGTTCGATCCTTCGCTGAGAAAAAGCTACCTAAAGACGTTTTATTAATAAATATGATGCGGAAATCAGTATGATAAAAAATTTCCTAACAATTTTGTAAATTTAAGCTTAAATTCCTTATTCAAGGGACCCATTTCAGGTACAAGAATATTTTATATCCTTCGGCACTGTAATACATGGAAGTTGAGGCTATAAACATTATTTAAGAAGGATCTAATTAGTTGTCTACATATTGAACAGGAAAACTATTATTAGTAAAGTATGATCTTAGATTATTAAATTCATCATTAAGTAAGGTAAAATTAGAGGTCAAATTATATCCTCTGAACAGGAGAGTTTAATACAAGACATCTTATAGTTAAAATCAGTAAAACTAAAAAAATTCATGCCCAAACCAGTGAAAGTGGGTTTCCTATAAACTGATGTGTAATAGAATCACCGTTTTTCGAAATTAAAAGATCTAAGAAGGGGAGGGAGCCATTTTGCTCAGTTTCCATTGTAACGTTATATTGGGGTGCAAAGAATTTAGGAAGTTAAAGAATTGTTGCGCTTGTACCGCATTATCAAAGACTGCTATCGATCATCAACGAAGCGTCGATAGAAAATTGGCTTGAGATGAGTGGGAGATTGTCTAAAATTACACTTTCTAAATGAGTCATAAAAAAGTCAGCTGCTAGCGGTCCGACTGGTGATCCCATCCCTACCCCATCAATTTGTTGGTAAACCTTATTGTTGAAAGTGAAATAGCATTGTTTGAAGACCAATTCTAAAAGTTCCTTCAAATGAGACAATGAAAAACCATGAAAAATTATCAACTGAGCTAAAAACCCTATCTAAAATAATGGCAATAGTTCAGATACAGGTACATTTGTGAAAGTGACTTTACATCAAAACTGACAAAAAACTTTTTTGAATCGAAGTTTTTACCAGGAGTTTCTTTTTGGAATTCAAACGAGTTATTTATAGTGTAAACATTTTTCGCAAAGGGGGACAGGAGACGAACAACAAATTTTGCCAATTGAAAGGTGGGTAAGTTATACGAAGCTAAAATAGGACGGAGAGGTGTTCCAGCTTTATGGATTTTAGGCAGACAGTATAATTGAGCAAGATTAGCACCAGATGCGAACAACTGAGAGTAAGTATCATTTTTTTATTATCTTTAGGACTTTAGTCGTGACAGAAATCTATTAACCTGGTCTTCTAACCTTACAATGACTTTATTTACAGGTTCTAGAATTTGTTTGAATTTAGTAAGATCACTTAGGATTTCATTAGTTTTGTTTTATGTAGTCCGATTTATTCAAAATAACCACTCCGTTACCCTTGTCTGGTCTAGTCACAACAATCTCCTGGTTCTTTGCCAAATTCTTAATACACTGCAAATCACTCTTCCTAAATATGAAAGATTGAAATTTAAGATTTCTAAGTTTAAGAAAAAATTCTTGAGTTAAATTTGAGAACTGACATTTGAGATTGTTGAAATCCCCCACATGGGGAACATTTTTCAAGCCATTGAAAAATTTTTCAAAGTAAAAGAAAAAACGAGGGCTTATATATTTGAAACAACGGAAGCTTAAATTGCAAACCAAGTGACAGTAAAACTTTTCCCGAGGGGAGAGTGTGTAACTAGAAAGATTCGAAATTACCTTCTCTGAATTGAAAAAATTTGGTGAATTCATTCCCAAAGCCTTTAACTTACGTTCATGTGTTTCCAAGATGTAGAGTGAAATTTTTCTAGTTCACGTTGTACAAGAGAAATTATTAATAAATAGTCCAACAACGACAAGTTTTTAAAGTAGTTATATAATGCCCAAGAGACTTGTTATGCGAATCTGATATTTGATTTTATAATTAATTTCATTATTTAATAAATATTCCAGGTTTGGGCATGAATTTTTTTAGTTTTACTGATTTTAACTATAAGATGTCTTGTATTAAAAACTCTCCTGTTCAGAGGATATAATTTGACCTCTAATTTTACCTTACTTAATGATGAATTTAATATCTAAGATCATACTTTACTAATATAGTTTTCCTGTTCAATATGTAGACAAACTAATTAGATCCTTCTTAAATAATGTTTATAGCCCTCAACTTCCATGTATTACAGTGCCGAAGGATATAAAATATTTCTTGGTACCTGAAATGGGTCCCTTGAATAAGGAATTTAAGCTTAAATTTACAAAATTGTTAAGGAAATTTTTTTATCATACTGATTTCCGCATCATATTTATTAATAAAACGTCTTTAGGTAGCTTTTTCTCAGCGAAGGATCGAACCCTGACTCGTTGCGTAGCGGTGTTGTATATTTATTTACCTGCCCTAGGTGTCTCCTTGGGAATTACATCGGCAGCACTGTTCGCTCTCTCAGGGCTAGATTTTATTCGCATATGGGAATAAGTGGCCGAACAGGTAAAATTTTAAAACTAAGGAAGCCTCCAGCATACGTGAACATAGCATCAAATGCAAAATTGATGTCACTTTAGACAATTTTAAAATTCTTGGTTGTAATACTTGTCCCAACTCACTAAGAATTTTAGAATCCCTTTTCATTAAAGCATTGTCCCCTAGTCTGAATGTTGACTCATCGTCCGTCCCTCTCAATCTGCTATGATCCCTCCTCCTTCCCCAATTCCTTATAATCCCTCCTTCCCCTATCTCCCTCGCCATCTTTCATTCCCGTCTCCTCTGCTCAAATTAGTCGGCCTCGGATATTGCTGTGTAAGGTAGATAGCTCCATTGTTCCAGTGTACTATTGGTAATTTTTCCAGTGTATTAATTTCACATTTACTACATGTATTTAAAAATAACTTCTTAATTTTGATATGTAAATCTGTATAACTTAGAACTTAACCCTCTTTTCTCAGTCTTTTAAAATTTGTCTTTACGAATAGGTTATAGAAATTTCTGTTTGTTTTTCATTCAATATTGATTTTAATTTCACATTGTTATTAAACAGCCTGAAGATGAGCGTATTGCTCGAAACGTTGCGCAATAAAGAAGACTTTTCATGGCATTTACATTTCTCCTTGTCATTGGATTTCTACTAAATATATATATATATATATACAGGGCGTCCCAAAAAAATGTATACACACTTTAAATACTTATAAAGGCAGTGTTTATTAAAATACATTTCATTTTCAAAATGTAATAGAATCTACAGACATTATTTAATTGTTTTGTCAACGCCTGTTTTCAAACTGACGTCCGTTCTGGTCCAGGCACTGCTGATAACGCGAAGCAATGGAATCGCAAACATCACGAAACATTTCGTTTGGTATTTGTGTGCATTCTCGTTCAATGGCTGCTCTCAATTCAGCGACTGTTGCAGGTTTTATAGCGTAGACTTTGTCTTTTAAGCATCCCCATAAAAAAAAGTCTAGTGGTGTGAGGTCTGGTGAACGCGGAGGGTATTCTACGAAACCCCTTCGTCCAATCCACATCCACATCGTGCCAAGTACCACTCGCAATACTCCACTCTTCGGTCCGGATCATCTTCATTAATAGCATGGACTAATCTTGGAATGTAACTTTTCCATTGACAGCGCTTCAAAATGCGTTGGACAGACGATTCTGAAATTCTACCTCACGACTCGCTTGCCGCACAGATTTTCTTGGACTTTGGTGATACGTTTCCAGTACTCTTTCTTGCTTTGTGGGGCTTGTCGATGTCCGTGGTCTTCCGGAACGCTTCTTGTGGACATTCTGAACAGTTCCATCGGCTTCAAACTTATCTCTAATTCGAGTGATGGTAAGTCGCGTTGGTGGATCTGTTTGAAACTCCCTCCTGGACTGTCTTTGCACTTCAACTGCGTTTTCACACTTCCAGTAGCATTTTAGAATGAATTTCCTTTGTTCAAAGCTTAGTCTGACTGCCATTATTAATTCTAATGGGTTTAACTTGGAAAGAAAGAAACATCAATTGAGCTATCAGCTGTTAAAGTGTGTATACATTTTTTTGGGACGCCCTGTATATATATATAACGGAAAATTCTTTCCCTCACCCAGCTTGAGTCATCCCCCACCCAATACCTCCCATAATACCCCTTTTTGAGTCACTTCACCAACATGGAAATTAATACATACCTGCAACTCTGTGGTATCTGTAAGGATACAACAGATGAAACAGGGGCGATGAGGTGTGATTTTTGTCAGCTACTTTTTGATTTTAAATGCCTAGAATGGGGAGATGAAAAAATCTCCCTTATAACGAACGCAAAGCAGCTTAATGGGATAAAAATTTTCTGCGAAAACTGCTTCACAAAATTAAACTCTTTTACAGTATTCAAAGCAGAAAGAGACTACGAGAAGAAATTAAAAGAGGAAAGTGGGAACAAAGAACAGTGGAAAACAGAAGAAACGGAGAAAGGCGAAATAGAAAAAATCAAATACCGTCACAAAACGAGACCGAAAACACAGGCGACAAAGAGTGTAAAGACAACACACAGCATAAGGGCAACGAAGGGCACAAACACAACTAGCACAAATAGCACATATAGGACAAGACAAGAGGGCAGTCAAGAAAACGGAGTGAAACTGTCCCCCAATAAGGAGCAAAAAACAAAGGCCACGAGTAAATATGGGGAAGGAATTATATGCAGATATTATATTATATAAAAGATAATTGCAGATTTAAAAGAGGACAATGTATATATGAACATCCCCCAATATGCAATTTCTTCTATAATAATGGTCATTGTAAATTTGGAGACAGATGTAAATTCTACCACCCGGACATTTGCAGGGCTTACGCAAAATATTGAACCTGCAAATTCGGGAAAAAATGCTACTATCAACATCTCCCGACGGAATCAAAGAACAAAGGAAAAAGTTTAAATGACAATAGGAATAACAATAACAATAGGAACAACAATAGGAACACAATAAGCGAGCAAGAAATTTTTTTCAATATCGCGGACACGTTACGGATGCTAAATGCCATCCACATGCAGTTGACACAGCTGGAAACCCCCGAGCCAAATCGCTACCGGGCAGGAAGCTACCAGTACAAGTAGACGGAAACGGATCTCTCTCGGAGGATCATAGGGCAACGAATCAAGAGCTATCGAAGGAAAACGAACTTGAAATGCGCAAGGGACAACGAAAAACAGAGAACATAAAAATTGTCCTGGCTTATATTCAAGGAATAAGACCAAACCAATCACTCAGTAAGGTTTCGTACCTGAAAGGATTTATGGACGAAACAAGGGCGGACATCGCATGCCTCACAGAAACTCATCTTAAGGATTGCCAAGGAAATTGTGAAAACTGCGAACATTGTATTGATAAGAAAGAGATAAATATAGAGGGCTTCAACTTACTAAGAGCGGATAGAACGACGAGACGAAAAGGTGGCTGTGCTATCAGTGATGTAAGTCTCGAGATCGGTCTCGGTCTCGAGACCGATCTCGAGACCCAATTTGCAGATCTCGATCTCGATCTCGGTCTCCGCTAATTAGATCTCGGTCTCGATCTCGGTCTCGACAGACGCGGTCTTGGTTTTTCTCCCCGAGACCTTTCGAGACCTCTCGAGACCGTAATGAAAAATATATGTTATTGGCATACTCATGATGGTGGCTTGGTTGAACAGACACAATTCAGAATGTTTATGAAAGTTTGTAAAAGTAAGGGACTCTAGGTATTCACTAATCAGTCACCCTGTTTTGAGTTGCTACGTTTGTCTTGCGGGGGTGTGTGGGTCTGGATTTTTTTAGGTTAGCACTACAAAAAAATTTGACCCCCCACCCGCCCCCGTCAGATTAATTTTATTGAAAATGAAAACACTAAATAGAGAATTATATATATTATATATATAAGTATATATTATAAGGCACTTAGTGTTGCCAAACGGCGTGTCAACCTCTGTGGCGCGATAAAAACGATTATCCTCCCATCCAATATGTATTTGAAAAAATAAAATGCTTCACACAAAAATAATGCAAGAAATACAGCATAAAGAAAACAGTACCGATAAATTCAATAAAGCATAGAATAACTCGACAACCCTTCACATCACTTATATTTACAACGTACCGATTCGTAGAACAAATCGCAATTGCCAATTGTAAATGTTAAAAAAATGACGTCATCAATGATGTCACGGCGGAATTTTTATCACCCCACACCTCCCCTTAAGCTGAATTTATTTTGTTTCCTAATCAGTGCCTGCCTCTAGTGCTCCAATTGAGCGTGTATTTAGCCATGGAGGCATAATAATGAGGTCCCACAGAAGTCGAACTTCAGCAGATCTTCTGAGCATGCTGGTGTTCCTTAAGTGTAATGAGCACCTATCATGCTTTAAATAAATGCACAAGTGGGTACGTTCATTAAACCTTCTGTAACAGATATAAAATAAGTAAATAAATAAAAAGTACGTATATATATATATATATATTCATTTGTTAATTTATAGGCTACACTTTTTGCATTCAACACACTACATCTGAGAAAGTAGTTATTAGTTTATTAATATACTTAACATAGTCTAATTTCCATAGTAGTGTAAAACAAATTGAAAGGGCATGAGCTTGGTCTCGATCTCGATCTCGGTCTCGAATTTAAATGGTCTCGATCTCGGAAGGTAGATCTCGATCTCGAACCTTTGATCTCGGTCTCGATCTTGGTCTCACAGGATCAGGTCTCGGTCTCGGTCTCAGTCTCGGACTTGGTGGTCTCAACTACATCACTGTGTGCTATATATGTACAGGAACGCCATATGACAGAGACGATAATAAGTAAATCAAACAGCTATGTGGAACTCCTAGCAGTGAAACTAGAAAAACTAAACGTGATAGTAATAGTCATCTATAGACCTCCAAGCACTCCAACCGAAAAATTCTCGGAGACTATTGATGGCATCAGAAAGCTAATAAAGGCCATAAACCCCCCATCCCCCAATATAATGATCTGTGGAGACTTTAACTTCCCATTTATAAAATACAAAAAGGTGGATAGGAATATATATATTCACCAGGACAAGGGGGTCACAAGAGAAGACCAGGAGCAAGCAAAAATGTTGATGGCTCTCACAAATGAGTTTATTCTGACACAGGAGATAACAGAAAATACCAGAAAAAATAACTGCCTGGATCTGGTATTCACAAATAACACGAACTTGATTGCTGATATAAAAATAACCCCAACCATTATCTCAGACCACAACTTAATCGAGATATCAACAAATATGACGACAGCATTAAAAGACAATGCTGGATATGGAGAAGATCCCTAGACACTGGGGAAATACCGAGCATCTTGAAAAGAGCAAACATTGTCCCTACATATAAAGGAGGGGACAGATCTCAAGCAAAGAACTATAGACCAGTGTCAGTGACGTCCCACCTCACCAAAGTATTCGAGAGAATAATGAGAGAGAAAATTTATGATTTCCTGGAGACACGGGAAAGATTCAACGAAAATCAACATGGATTCCGATCAGGTAGATCATGCCTATCACAACTAATAGAACACTACAACAATGTCCAAGATGCATTGGAAGGCAATGACAACTACGATGTTATATACACAGATTTTGCTAAAGCTTTCGACAAATGTGACCATGGTATAATAGCACATAAAATAAAATATATGGCAATAACAGGCAAAGTGGGAAAATGGATCTACAATTTCCTCAGAGAACGTCTGCAGGTCGTCAAAATTCAAGGTATATCATCATCAGAATCGGAAGTACGCAGCTCAGTACCACAAGGGACAGTACTGGCCCCACTCCTGTTCATTATCATGCTGACAGACATAGACAGCAGAGTAAACAGCAACAGTATAGTAACATTCTTTGCAGACGATACAAAGATCAGCAGAAAAATCAGCGATGTACATGACATGGAGGCCTTGCAGAGGGACACGAGCAAAATATACAAATGGTCAGAAGACAACAACATGTCATTTAACACCGAGAAATTTCAGCTCTTGAGATATGGTAGAAATGAGGAACTTAAACAGACTGCATATTATGCTCCAGATAGACAGGAAATTCAGAAAAGCACGAAAGCGATCGATCTCGGGATAATAATGACAGATGATGCGAAATTCGAAACACAAAATTAGGTAGCGATAAATAAAGCAAAAAGAGTCGCCGGACAGGTACTAAGAACGTTCAAGAGAAGGGACAGGACAGTAATGATTCCCCTGCTAAAAACACTGATTATACCAAAACTTGAATACTGCTCAGTTTTGACGTCCCCCATATAAAAAGGAAGAAACTAATAAACTAGAAGAAACGCAAAGGCATTTCACAGCCAAGATTGATGGCTGCAAAGAACTCAACTACTGGGAAAGACTACGTAAACTAAATCTGTACTCCCTGGAAAGAAGAAGAGAGAGGTACACCATAATCTACATATGGAAAATGATCGAAAAACTGGTACCAAACCTAAAACTAAACCCAATTACCATTCAAACAACAACATTGGAGAATAGGAAAGGCAGAATGTGTAGTGTTCCCAAATTAAAGGCCCGACGAGGGACCTCCTCAACTCTGAAGGAAGATAGCTTGGTTGTCAGGGGGCCAAGACTTTTCAACCAGCTTCCAAAGGACCTCAGAAACGTATCGGGGGTCAAAGTTGAAGTCTTCAAGAGAAGACTGGATGCCTGGCTCAGGACGGTACCAGGTGAGCCGGGCGTGCCTGGCTATGTACGGTGGAAAGCGCAAGAAAGCAACTCGCTCCTCCACCAAGCCAGACCTAGAGGCGGGGCCACCAGCTTGACCTCCGTGTGAAGAGCGACCAACGCACGAAACAACATAAGGTTCATAAGGTATAGTATATCCAGGTATGAACAGCTCCTAAATTACTTTTGACAATGGTGAGACATCAAAATTTTTTACAATTCTTTAACTGTTATGGAAATCTTTTATCTTCTGCAACAGTGAATTCAACAATTTTTTAAAATCTTGTTTGTTTGATGAAAAATTGAAAAAATTATAAATTATAAATGTCTGCTTTAAAAATAGATTTTTTTTTTAAACTATAATAATATACTGAATACAATATAATCTTTCCTCATACCCTAAAATGGGTACTTTTGCATTATCCTCCCAACACTAATTTTTTTTTATAACGGCTAACGCCTGCGGCGGGCTGTTTCTACCGTAACCTAACCTAACCTAATACCAACACTAATTTTTTTTATAATGGAAGGAAAATAAAGTACCATAACCAAAACCAAACCAACATTATATAAAAAAATTAGTGTTGGGAGGATAATGCAAAAGAACCCTAAAATGTATACAAATTTTTGTATACCCTTTTTTGGGGTAAAGGGGGAAGGAAAAGATAAAATTGTTGCAGTGAAGGACAGAACAAGTAAATAATGAGACTTTCATCGTCTTAGAGGGACAAAATGTCTCAGTAAACACGTAATTGTTAAATATTTAATTTCCAAGTGGAAATAAATCTAAGCAAGCCGGACGTGCACACACACACACACACACACACACACACAGACACGTACACACACACACACACACATATATATATATATATATATATATATATATATATATTATATATATATATATATGTATGTATGTATGATATATATAGAAATATATATCGAGAGATCAACAAATATGGCGACAACAGTAAAAGACATTACACATACTGAAGAAATAAGCAAATTTGGGGCCTTTAACTTAAACTCTAAGACTATAAATTAGGAAGCAATCAGATCACACATCGCCCAAATAGAGTGGAGCAGTTTTAGAGGATAAAACAACTGAAGAAATGCTAACAACCTTGGAAGAAAAGATGCTGAGAATTTTAGAAAAATATGCTCAGAAAACACAGCCAAAAGGAAAGAGGAACTGGCTAGAGAGGCAAAAGAGAAGAGTATTCCGCAAAAGAAAGAGAGTGTCGGCAAAGTTAGCAAGTTGCGGAGATAACAATGCCAGGAAAGTAATGCAAGAAAAACTGCAGAGTATCGATAGGGAAATACAAACCCTGATTAAGGACCATACAGAGAGGGAAGAGGAAAAGGCGGGAGAAGCACTAAAGGAAAATACAGAAAACTTTTATAGCCATACGAAAAGGAAAACAAAAACACGCGCCACTAGTGGGCCCTTAAGGAATGGAAATAATGAACTGACGGACGATCTAAAAGAAATATGTGAAACATTGAGAGCCCAGTATGACTCAATCTTCAGTACCCCAAAGAGTGACAAAGCGATACTTGACATAGATACTTTCATTGAAGAAAAATTGTAAGGAGATTATATAACAGATTTTGATTTTACCCCAGAAGATGTAGAGAAAGCTATAGGACAAATGAAATCACATTTAGCTGCAGGTCCGGACAAATGGAACGCATTATTGATTAAAAACTGTAAAAGTGAAATAGCTACACCGTTATATTGGAGATGGAGAAGATCCCTAGACACTGGGGAAATACCGAGCATCTTGAAAAGAGCAAACATTGTCCCTATATATAAAGGAGGGGATAGATCTCAAGCAAAGAATTATAACCAGTGTCAAAGTATTTGAAAGAATAGATAGAGAAAAAATCTATGATTTCTTGGAGACACTGGAAAGATCCAACGAAAATCAGCACGGATTCCGATCAGGAAGATCATGCCTATCACAACTTATAGAGCACTATAACAATATCCTGGATGCATTGGAAGGCAATGACAACTACGATATCATATACAAGGATTTTTCTAAAGCTTTCGACAAATGTGATCATGGTATAATAGCACATGAAGAGAAATATATGAGAATAACAGGCAAAATGGGAAAAATGACTCTAGAACTTCCTCATAAAACGTCTACAGGTCGTCAAAATTCAAGGTATATCATCATCAGAATCAGAAGTACGCAGCTCAGTACCACAAGGTGCAGCACTGGCCCCGCTCCTGTTCATTATCATGCTAACAGACATAGACAGTGGAGTAAACATCAACAGTATAGTAACCTGTGGTTAGCTTCCGCCCGAATTGTTCATTCTGACGAAGGTCAAGCTTTTCACTCCACCTTAGACCTACAGTTAAACGTGGAATCCGAACCACGCCCCACCAACAGCCCAGCGTCTTAACCACTAGGCCACCCGCTGTACCCATTTATCTACCAACCACTTTCTTTATTGTGTAGAAGGATGAACAACTGGGTTTTGCTGCGCGCCGGCTGCCGTCAACGGGTTTCGAACCCGGGGCCGATGGATTCGTAGTCGGCGGCGCTAACCACTACACCACCGAGGCGCATCACTACACCATCTTTTGCAGATGATACAAAGATCAACAAAAACATCAGCGATGCAAATGAGGTGGAGGCCTTGCAGGGGGACACGAACAAAATATACAAATGCTCAGAAGAGAACAACATGGCATTTGACACCGACAAATTTCAGCTCTTGAGATATGGTAGAAATGAGGAACTTAAACAGACTGCATATTATACTCCACATAGACAGGAAATTTAGAGAAGCACGAAAGCGATCGATTTGGGGATTATATTGACCGATGATGCGAAATTTGAGACACAAAATCAGATAGCGATAAGCAAAGCAAAAGGAGTCGCGGGACAAGTACTAACAACGTTCAAAAGAAGGGACAAGACTAATGATTCCCCTGCTGAAAACACTGATCATACCAAAACTTGAATGCAGCTCAGTCTTGACATCCTCATATAAAAAGGAAGAAACTAATAAACTAGAAGAAACTCACAGACATTTCACAGCTAAGATAGATGGCTGCAAAGAACTCAACTACTAAATCTGTACTGCCTGGAAAGAAGAAGAGAGAGGTACACAATAATCTACATATGGAAAATTATCGAAAACCTGGTACCAAACCTCAAATTAAACCTAATTACCATCCAAACAACGCTGAAAAATAGAAAAGGTAGAATGTGTAGTGTTTCGAAATTAAAGGTCCGAAAAGAAACCCCTTCAACGCTGAAGGAAAGTAGCTTGGTTGTCAGGGGTCCAAGAATTTTTAACCAGCTTCCAAAGAACCTCAGAAACGTTACAGGGGTCAAAGTTGAGGTCTTTAAAAGAAGACTAGATGCTTGGCTCAGGACGGTACCAGATGAGCCTGGTGTACCTGGCTATGTTCGGTGGAGTGCGCAAGAGAGCAGTTCGCTCCTTCACCAAGCCAGGGTTAGAGGCGGGGTCACCAGCTTGACCTTCGTGTGAAGAGAGACCAACACACGGCTCTTCAACGAAGTTAACGATATATATATATATATATATATATATATATATATATATATATATATATATATATATATACAGTAAACCCTCGTCCAACGCGTGTTTGTCCACCGCGAATTTGCTTATACATGGAAAAATAAATGCAAACAATTATTTGCCGAAAGCGGAAAATTTGATTATACACGGTCCGCCAAACACGCTCTAATACAGTAGTACTGTATGCTTGCCAATGCGCGCTCTAGTGTTTTCTCCTACACTCTCCAACACTCCCTCATCTCCCTCCCTCTCGCGTCACCCCTCGCATCACCCTTTGGCTCAGTCCCGCTAACGTGTTAAGTTCAGTGAAGTTGTGTTGGATTGTTTTCGTCGTATTTTGTCGTTGTTTTGCTATTACCCTTAGACAACAGTATGGCACCAAAACGTAAGCATCTGCAAGTGATAGTGAAGTGAAGAAAAGTCGTAAGGTTACTTCATTAGCCGAAAAAAATAAAGATTCTAGCTAAATCGCATAGTGGTATGAGCATAACATCACTTGGCCGCGAGTATCACGTGAATGAGTCTACCATACGCACCATCCGAAAGAGTGAAGAAAAGATACGTGCTAGTTTCATTTAATATATTTTTATTTATCATATGTAATATCATTATGTTTATGATTTTATTATGTTCTTATTTCATATACAATATAGGTAGGGAACTTCATTTATGTGTGAATAAAAAATCTACGTATCTAAGTATTAATGGGAGACTTTACATGGCCGCGTTCACGTATCCCCATTTATCTCATAAGGCAGAGTTTTTCAAACTTTTTAAAGCCACGGAACCTTTATTTAAAAACAAAAAATTCACGGAACCTTGACCAACAGGTAAAATTTTAATGATATAAGGCAAATGGTAATAAAACACAATTTATGCTCACTGCAGTTTATTTATGTAATTTATGAAGTTTACAGTTATATGAATTTCACAAAAAAATATATAAATTTAGAAATTTACAAGAAAAAAAGATCATTTACAAAATTATATTGACCTATTTATTTTAAATTGCCGTTCCCACATTACTGTCAGCGTAAAAGAAATTATAAGTACAAAAAATATCATGTTTATTGTAAAATTAAAGTTTTCAATGCAAAATAATTAAAAGTGAGGAATTTTACAGTTATTGAGGAGTAATTTTAATAGTTAATTAAACAAATAAAAGTTCAATGACTTCGATGTGATTGCTTTTCTTTGGATAAAAGTTCAATATTACATTATTGTGATCATAACTTCCGTGAACTGAGAAAACTAAACCTAAAAACATAGAAAAACTCACCAAATCAATCAGACCAGTGCTTGTGGTCATCAGCTGTGTTTTGTTTACAAAATGGGCTCCTGTTTCTTACTGTGGCTGCGAGAGGGCAACACTTATTCTGGATATCTTTTCGTTTGAATTAAAATTCTCTCTCTCGCCCACTCTCTCTTTGCCTACGCCTTTCAAAACACAATCACTGAATTCGCAGAATATATATCGTAAATTCATCCATGCCAGTTGATATTAGTTTATCTTACCTCTCTCTCCTTCTCAGTCTCTCATGACATGCCCCACGGAACCCCATCAAGTTCTCGCGGAACCCTAGTGTTCTGTGGAACACAGTTTGAAAACCCCTGCGGCATAAGGTATTAAGTTTGTCCAACGCAAATTTACCTAACGCGTCGTTCTCGAGGAACCTAACCCCCGCGTTGGACGAGGGTTTACTGTGTATATATATATATATATATATATATTATATATATATATATTGATCTTGAAATGCTAAAATATATTGACTTTTCTACTTCAAAATAATAAATGAACGTCGACTTTTAAATTAGAGGTATAAATAAATGTGAAGCTCCGCGTATAAATGCGTAATTTTTTTTTTAAGTGATGACCTTTTCACCATGAAAAAGGTATTGATCTATTTTATTTCTGGATGGCTATTATGTGGGTCATCGAACGAGAGGAAGAAATTCGATGACAAAGATTAGTTTATTCTGAACGATGAGCTAAAATAGCTCAAGAATTAACATTAACTAACATTAGTTAATTAACATTATTCAACATTAAAATTAACTAACATTAGTTAATTAACATTATTCAACATTAAAATTAACTAACATTAGTTAATTAACATTATTCAACATTAAAATTAACTTAAGAATTAACATTATTCAATATTAAAATTAACTTAAGAAATAACATTAATTAATTAACATAATTTAACATTAAAATTAGCTCAAGAATTAACATTAATCTTTTTAATAAAGACCAAAAAAGGTAACTGAAAAAATTACGCAAACTATCGCTGCCATGAAAAAATTATAATGTACTTTTTGTTATTTGTGTAAATAAGTTTCACGCAGGGGAGAGGGGGTCCCCAAAATCCCAATCTTTATCTTGTTCACTCCTCATAAGAATTAGATTGAGATTTTTAGGGACACCCTTTATATTAGTTCAGTATGAACGGCGAATACGGCCAGGGGTGTCTGCAATACAAACTAACGATACAAACATGTAAATAATCATTAAGGAACTTGACCACAGATTGATTCCGATAAAACAGAGCATTGTTGCTTCCATTAGTGATGACTGATGAATCACATACGGAATACGTTGACCATCTACAGTATGTATTTGGTAATAATACTGCAGCTGCTTGTACAATGAATGGGTGTATGGGCAGAATGGTGCTTTATGTAAAATGGTGAAGCCTTTGTTCAAATTTAAACTTAATTTATTAACCAATCATAATGAAACTCACACAGAGCAAAACTATGTAAACAGTGTATACGTACACCAATTTTCAGATTATTATATTGAAAATTAATGATTTGATGAGGATTGTTTATGTTCAACAAATTTTGTTGGTGAACATCGCTCCAGTTTTGAATTCTGGGAGTCCACAAAGGCGGTTATAAAACAAGCGGTAGCTCGCTATCGCTCGCGACCGTTATACAGTTTGGTCCTCCGGGAAGAAGTGGCTAAGCGACAAAAGTTAAAAAAAACGCCGTTACCCCCATTACCCCCCCACCCCACATTTCGGGAAGCATGTTTCGCAGCAGAGTATTTCGATAGTACTCGGCGTTGACTTTTACACCAGGCTCAATAAAATGAATGGATGCTTTTCCTAACTTTAATATGCCAACTGACACCATGACACTAACTGAGAAATGACTTCTGGTTGCAAAAAGTCTGCTATCAGGTATTTCATTCTTACATTGGACGTGCGAGTAAACTCTGTTATTTGGCTGTTCCGAGGTGACTCCACAGTGAATCTCTTTTCATCAGTGTAAAAAACCTTTGAAAGTTTATCACATGTTACTCGCCGTAAGATTTGCTTTGATCTTTGAACTCGTTTCTGCTCATCAGTTTGAGTAATCTTTTGCCAGTGCACTCTTTTGAAAGGTTTTAGTTGAATATCTTGTTTAATTATGCGTCTCACACTAGTTTCTGATAATTGTAACTCTTTTGATATGCGATCTGTTGTCATATGGGTTCTTGGCTGGTTTTCCTGACTTAATATACGGTACGTTCTTCGACGTCGTCAATATTGTCTTTTATGCGAACAGTTTTTGGTCGCCCTCTCTTCTTCTGATATCCCCAGTCTCGTCAATTTTCTTTAGAAGCCAAACCACCAAGAATCCATCCTTTGTTGGGGAATTCGGAGAGTAGTTTCGTTCGTTCATATTCCTTTTCTAGTCTATAATGCTTAATTATAATCTTATCTTTCTCTGAAAATGACATATTCACTATATTCACTATATGACATATTCACTATATCAGTTGTAGTATTATTAGAGAAATACTTAATAAATCGTTATTTTTGATAGCTTCGAACTGAAATTTGGTTTACAGGTAGATGTTTTATATATCTTTTACGTGTATAAGTTTCATACTGATTGTTTGAAAAATGTTGATTCCATGGATGTTTTTAGAGTGAACCCTTTTTTTTGGCAGACGGTATATATATATATATATATATATATATATATATATATATATGTGTGTGTTGTGTGTGTGTGTGCGCGCGCGCGTGCGTGGCTGTGTATATATATGAAAATCTATTATACATACTGTCAAATCAAAATCTCGTCTGTTGGAATCTCTTCAAATATGTGTTTGATTTTTTTTTTTAAATTTAAATGCAATAAAACTAACAAACTCAGCTGCAGAAACTTATAGCGATCTTTTCTTCTAAAAAAATACGAAGGAAACCACCTGAGCCCCTCATGAATTCATTAAATATAATATTAATTATGGTGGATCTCTCATAATGGCATTTTAAGACTAATGTTAGTGATACTGGTAGAAAAACAAGGTATAACTAATTTTGTATTAAACCAATAATCGTTAACCATCTAAAAAAATACCTGCATTTTCTTCCACTTCCTTTCAAAAATAAGTGTTACACAATCTTCCAACTATTTTTAACAGAAAAGAGGGGTTAGGCAACAAAGGAGGAAGGGTTATGCAACAAGGGGATGGGTGAGGGGGTAATGGGGGTGGGGTGGGGGAGGGGTAATGGGGGAGGGGGTAATGGGGAAGAGGTGGGAGGTTGGGGATGATGGGGAGGGGGTGGAGGTAATGGGGGAGAGGGTTGGGGGTAATGAGGGAGGGGGTTATGCAACAAGGGAGTGGGGGTTGGCCCCCCAAGTTGCATAAAGGGAGTGAGGGGGTTTGGGGGAGAGGGAGAATGACCTCCCCCAAAGAAGTAACCCTAACATGCCCTCGCCGTAGGCGAGTTTGCGAAGCACAAGCCCCGCAGGGAGCCGAAGGCTTTGCTTGTAATAATAATAATAATAATAATAATAATAATAGTAGTAGTAGTAGTAGTAATAATAATAATAGTAGTAGTAGTAATAATAATAATAGTGTTTCGGGTTGCTTAAGTTCCTGCTTACAACGGCGAAGGTCATGTGACGGAGGAGACATACAGCTTTACGTGAGGTCCGAACCATCAACTGGTCGCTACATCAAGGAGAGTTACCCATAGTACCATACTGAACAGTTCCAGTGTTGCTCAACCATACTGATCGAACGAGAAGCGGTGTTGTCACGTGGAGAAGATGTATCCCTTATCAAACAAAATCTCTACTCAAATAATATTCCAGCAGTATACCCCCATTAACTTAACCTAACTATAGGTTTCACTTAATCTAACCCGACTTAACCTAACACTAAACTTTATACTACATAAGGAAGGTGTGGAGCGGATAAATGAAATGAGACTTTAAAGGCTATACAAAGCCTGTTAATGACCTTTCTAAATGGACCTACATTCTAAATCCTGTTCGCTATTTCTGCTTTACAGTAAAATTGAAGCCTAAATTTACTCTGAATATAAGTACTTAAAGATTAGATTTCGTACGCTGTGAGGCTAATCCTTAAAGGTGATTTATGTAATTTTCCTGTCAAGAAGCGAAACGTTTGATCTACTTTCGATCTACTTTCGATCTATTCTTTTTTATGAGGAAGGAGAGGCCAAGGGCGAGTACCCGCAAACTCCCCCCCCCCAGAATTTCGATCTACTTTTGATCTACTTTTGATCTACTAACAGCGTACTCTTCTAATATATCATTATATGCAGAGTACATTTAAATTCATTCATGCTTTCAGTTTTAAGATAAACACTCTTAAATATTTCCCGAAAATAGCTTTCTGTATTGTTTTTTTTTTCTATTCGTGAAATGTTGCATTTTACGCTGAAATCTTGATTTTCATTTTCAAGTTAGGCGTCCGAAGTTTATCAGTGAAAAATTCGGCAAATATCTAATTTCCAAAAGAAATGTATAATCCGCAATATTTCCCGATTAATTTTGGTAATAATTCGGACAGTCCTTTTTGTTTCTGTAGCAGACCATGATTAAAGTAAATTATGTAATGTAAAATAATGCGTAAGAGTATACAAATTTTGTCCTTCCTCCACTGAGTCTTCAGGGTGGACGAGTGGATAAGGTCATGGCCCCGAAAAATAATGGCTTCAGAGATGGAGGTTTGAATCCCACCCAAGTAAGATCGAAAATTCATGCTACATTATATTTAGTGTTAAGTCGTAATTATCTACTAAAAAAGTTGTTATAAGTTAACATATAAATATTACAAAATGAATGTTAAATGAGTGAGAATTTGATTGGTATTTCCTCCAGTAGATGGCCTCGTGTCTAAATATTTTAGCTTAACAGTCAATTTACTTATCTTAAAGTTGAAAACCCATAAAACGTCAGTAAGCATTCCACTATGAAAACTTAGAAATATCTCAATCGTCCAGAACCCAAATCCAAATTAAGAAAGACTTGTTTGCAGGTTAACAGACACTAGCTAGCTCAGACAGGTTTATATATGCATCATATTTTCGATCGAATGAAAAATACCTGAAAAACGAATAAGGTACTGTAATTGGTTTCATATCTCATATTGTTCCCAAACACTTCGTCTTTAAATCACGAAGGGAGACAATGAATTCACGAGTATAAATTCAATGAAATGTTCAAAGTTTAGACATATCGGACAGGATTTAGAGTGATATAAATGGAATAACGTCTGTGACTGACTCATGCAATGGAATGTCTGACATCAGACTTCACCTTCAATAATGAATTAAGCAAAATACAGAAAGGAATAAAAAAAACAACAAAATTTGAGAATGATTGATATTAACCTAAAAAAAATTAAAATAAAATATATTTATATTCTTTTTAATAAACTTTGTCTATACCGGTGGTATTTAACCTAGGGGGGGGGGTAATTCGGCCTTTTTCGGGAGTTAACGAGCTGCCAAAAAAACTGAGTTATGGTTCCACTAAAATATTGTTATTCTTTCCTAATTTTCCTTTTCCCATATTTGGCACTTAAAAAGGGGAGGGGAGCGTAATTACGGTTTTGTTGACTAGCTCAAGGGATAACAGTGCCAAAACGTTTAAATACCACTGGGCTATACAGATATTACACAAAAAATAGTACATGATAGTAAGTTGTCTAGCTAAAGATGACAAAGCAAAAACGGGGAATATCAGCTTCTGAGAAAAGCTTTGCATGCTGAAGGGTTAGTATTTGATTAATGTATTCCTTTTCTGTCCAACTCTCCAACGCAAGGATTAATCGATGTTCTCAATCTTTCATCTATTTAACTTTGGAACAACTTTCTCAATCCATCTTTCCCCCTGTTTATAACCTCCAATCTTCCAAATGCAGAGTATCCATGCATCTCGAAAACTTTGGACTTTGATTTCGGCTCTTTTCTTCATTTTCTATTAGGGAAGGGGGCGTTTTTACGGTGTTCCCCTTTGGCCCCTCCTCCCTGCATAAAATAGATACAATCCGTTCTCATATTCACACTCTAAACCTTACATTAGACGTTTCATTAAACATTTCATGTCACATTTTGGTAACATTTTAAATACATAATTTAATACACACCCATTAAGTTTCGTTCTACGCGTTTCAACTAAGACGTATAATTGATGCACCTTCATTAGTAGTATAGGTGCACGTTTCAGATGGAACGTGTATATATAACTAAACTTATAATGAATGTATACTGAATTATACATTTGAAATGTAACTAAAAAGGGTCATATAGATTATATATATAATATATATATTATATATATATAATATATATATACTGTATATATACTAAAACATTTAATACATAAGGTTCAAAGTGTGGTGGTTGACAACAAAATTTCCTTGAATTTCGGCTTAAGGGGCATCATACTGTATCTTCTTTAAGAGACATTTTAGAGAATTCTTGTGAAGTATACCTGTATTCAGTTTCAGGGTTAAGATAACTCTGCGCTATTTGCTTTCATGGTATTTATTACATTCAGTTTTATTCGGAAATCATTTTACATTTAAGGATTCAGTTACGTTGAATTTGCAATTTCAGTGAAGTAAAATGACTTTTGTGTTACGTATGCAAGGATCGTGTATATACATTCATATTGAGTCATTTTAGTACAATTTGGAGTCACATAAGCTCTGACCTTTTAAATAATTAAAATAGTTAAAATAGTTTAAATAGTTAAATAGTTAATTGGATAGGTGTAAACGTAAGGAAATAAGTTTCACTCACCTTATTCACAACATTACTCAAGCGATGTTGTAGGTTTTAATTAGTTAGTTAGTAGATCGGAGCTTATTTGACTCCAAGCTGAGTTAAAATAACAATAGTTTTTTTTATTGTAGTTATGCATGCTAAAAAAAACTTTGAATAAAAATGAAGGAATCTTATACGCTGCGAGTTATTTTTCCGTATAAAAATTATAATAAGTTCTACATTTATTTATTTATGTTTGTATGTGGATCAACAAACACTTCTATTAAAGATTTTGTTTACATTTTTGCTTCTAATAAGTCCTCAATGTAAAAGTTCTTAAATAACAGCTAGAAAAACAAAATTTTTGTCATTCCAATTTCGTCACTGCAAGGAAATAGGTGTTAAACACGTGATGTTAAAATAAATTCAACTTACCCAACAATTCGGATCTTTAAGCCAACAGTAAAGCTTGGGCAAAACTTTACTATCCAGTGTTCAGAGACATAGTTCATAACAGCTTCGTAATATGTTAAATTAGGTTAGATTAGGCTAGGTTAGGTTAGAATAGCCTAGGTTAGGTTAGAATAGGCTAGGTTTGGTTAGATTAGGCTAGGTTTGGTTAGAATAGGCTAGGTTTGTTTAGATTAGGATAGGTTAAATTGATTAGGGTTGGTTAGGTTAGGTTAAGCTAGGTTTGGTTAGTTAGGTTTGGTTAATTAGGTTAAGCTAGGTTAGGTTAGTTAGGTTTGGTTAGTTAGATTAGTAATCAGGACTCTATGGAGTGTCTCTGAACGCTCTGTGGATAATAAAGTTTTACCAAAGCTTGTATAAATATATCATCAGTAACACATTGGCTTTTGGTATACGGGAGCAAATGCATCACCGCTGGGGCAGCGTCAGTAGCTCAGTAGGTAACACCCAAATCAAGTGAAGGCACTGAGTAAGGGGTTCGACTCCGTTTGATGCTGGTAATAATAATAATAATAATACAGGAGTTAAAACAGTGGGTCACGTTGGTTAGCCTGAAAACTGTACCACTTTCTGGCCCTCCTGTCTGAATCACTACTGATTCAAGTGAATGAAGTAAAAAAATGTAATTAAAACATTTACTGGTTCTTTGGCAAACCAACCACTGCTTTACTTGCCTACAGCATCTTCCTGCAGCCTATCTTAAAAGTATATATAACTTTCCCTTGCCTTCCCCCAATAGGCGTTCACTATCTTCTGCGGACTTGGCATCCACAACACTCTGATGTACAATCAACTGGAGAAAGCGATGGCCAGGCAAAAGGTGGCAATAGAAGTGAGTATATTTGTATGTTGCCTATATCTGCAGTTACATACTGTCAGGGTATGATTAAGTGGAATATGCGATATACTCAGACGATACAAGATGGGGGTAATTAAAAACCAAGGTTTGGGATAGGAATACCTTGTCCAGTCAGTCAAAAGGTCTTGCTGTGAAACCTCATGTTTCTTACTGATATTTCTCGTTAACGAACAAGTTGAAAATGGTTTGTCGGTAGGGAACCTACATCTTAAGATTTTCTTCGCGAGGTTGAAGGTTCGGATTTCACCTTAGGCTGTGGGCCAAAGGTGGGGCGAAAACCTTGGCCTTCGTCAGAATGAACTGTTCGGAGAAGCAAAGCTAGCTTTAACTGGGCTAGGTATATATATATATATATATTGAGGGTGGTCCACAAAAAAGTAAAATGAAAAATATATTTCTCATGCCATTTGTCCATATTCTACAACCACTAATGATGTTGAAAATAAAAAACTGGATCGATTCGTGCATATTTAGAGGTGGCGCAACTCGAAGCATTAGTATCATTATACAGGTTGGAGTGCAAATTTCTTCAAATTTGCGCCATCCTTCACTATTAATGGATTTAGCTCAAAATCCGATTTGAGGTCTTTTTCTCTATAGGAAATGAGAAAATGTATCAGGAGCTCTTATGTGTGCATTTTAAGTTTTTACCATATATGTGTGGCTCACCTTAATATACGGGTGGCCCATAATTCAGGAACTATAGGCGGACGGGCCATAATTCAGGAACCATAGGGAAAATATACTTATATTTTGAATGCTATTTATTCTACAAAACAAAATCATAAAACGTCCTCAAAAGTATGACCATTAACATCTAAACATTTCTGGATTCTCATTAAAACTGTTGCCTAACTCTCATTAATGTTTCTTTAGTAACTTTTACACATTCAGACTGAATTTTCATTTGCAATTGGTAAGTAGTTCTTGGACGATCCTCGTAGATAATTGACTTCAGATGGCTCTACAGGAAAAAATCGAGTGGAGTGATATCTGGTGACCTGGGTGGCCATTCGATAGGACCTCTTCGGCCAATCCATCTGTTGGGGAACGTTTTATCAAGGTCTTTACGAACTTGCATGGCAAAATGAGGAGGTGCACCGTCTTGCTGAAAAAAACACGCCACGTTGTTTGTTTATCGGATGTCATCCAGGTAATTCATCAAAAAGGATTGTAACATAACTTATGAAGATACGTTTCCATTGAAAATGTAAGGACCAATTATTTCATCATTCCAAATCCCAGCTCATACTACAATCCGTGGATCATACTGTACATGAGTGTCATCAGTCCAATGAGGATTCTCTTGAGACCAGTAACGGGGGTTATGTCGGTTAACATTGCCATTCAGATGAAAAACTGCTTCATCACTAAACAAAATGGATCTCTCTTGCTGAATGAACCACTCACAGAACTCTTTACGCCGATCTGTATCGTCACGGTGCAATTCTTGTAGAAGTTGAACTTTATATGGATGAAAATGATTAACCTTCAGAATTCGTTGGATAGATGTTCTACTAATTTCCGTCTGATGGCTTAATTTTCTTGTTGACTTCTTAGGGTTTGCGATAACCTGACCTAACACCATTGATTACGTATCTTCATCAGTTACGCTTTTTGGTCTGCCGCTGTGAGGACGATCGTAAACACTTCCCGTTTCTTTAAATCGATTAATAATTTTTACTACTGTTGATTGAACAATTGGCGCACGATTTGGATGCTCTCTATTGAAAGACTCCTCAACTGACCGATGTGTAGCACCTGGAACTCCATACATAAAAACTAAACGAACTCTTTCATCTTTAGATAATCTTTCAGCCATATTACTTAGCTCCTAAAATAAAGAAAAAAACATTGTTAGAAAGTACAAGAATTATTAGAAAAAAACAATATATATATATATATATATATATATATATATATATACACACACGATACAACTCAGAATGGTCACCTGAGAAACTTTTATGTTACACAGACTGTGCATGGAACAAGGAACTCTTCTGGGAAAATTAAATCATAACCCTGTCATGACCCGTTGCTCACGTTGGGCTTCCATCACGAAAAAGAAAAACTTTAGTATTTGTCATTTACCATTCAGACTATAGTAGAAGAGTTCCTTGTTCCATGCATGGTCTGTGTAACACTATACATACAGGGTGTTTCAGGAGGAAAGGTCAATACTTCGGGAGGTGATAGTATCGGTCATTGTGAGAAAAAAAGTTCATATGAACATGTGTCTAATTCTGAATGGTTACGGAGATAGAGCTGTTTGAATCTGATTCACGCGCAGCTCTTCCTCCCGCTGCGGTGGTGCCATTCAATGGCCACCAAGGTCTCCAGACCTCTTTGCGTTAGATTATTGTTTGTCAGGGTGGATGAAAAGTCAAGTTTACAAAAGAAAGGTGGATACACGAGACGAATTGCTCGCGCGCATTTTGGATGCTGCTGCCCGCATAAAGGAACGTCAAGATCAACTCAGACGAACAACACGCGATCTTCGCACACGAGTTGCAAAGTGCATTGAGGTTGACGGTGGGATTTTCGAAAACGTATTGTAAACTGTAACAAATTTGTCATTTCTGTATCTGATACCATTCAAAATGCCAATGTTTAAACATTAAATGTTAGAAACAGTAATTGGTTTCTCTTTCTTGATTACCATTAACAATGCTTTTGTATTTGTAGATTCAAACAGCTCTATCTCCGTAACCATTCAGAATTAGACACATGTTCATATGAACTTTTTTTCTCACAATGACCGATACTATCACCTCCTGAAGTATTGACCTTTCCTCCTGAAACACACTGTATATACGAATATTAGGGATGTACCGAATATTAAAATTCACCGAATACCGAATATTTGGTGCAAAACTATTCGGCCGAATACCAAATTCCGAATATTAGTTTTATTCGAGTTATTAGGCGTCACTATAAAAAAATGAAGCCTTTATCAGTTTGACAGCATATAAGAATTAATAGCAAATGTGAACAAAAGCAGCACGTTTTAGCCACCAAAAATCTGCCAGATTCCCATACTCATGAAAAATTTGCAACTGCATTGACTTCTATATTGCAAGAATGGTCAACAAAGAGCGATCGTGTGCATGCAGTTGTGCACGACAATGGCTGTAATATTACTAAAGCTGTTAGCGTTTTCAAAATTACTCCTGTTGCTTGTGCAATTGCGCGCCCAATCTGTGGCATTTTAATTATTCATCTCCAGCCTTTGACAGACTTAAGGAATTCCAGAAGCAACATAATTTACCCAAAAACAAACTTATAAGAAACGTTATCACCCAATGGAATTCTACAGTACATTCTACATATATGCTACATCGACTTCTTCAACGAAAAACTGCGATTGTTGCATACGCCTCGGACTATGACATACTGTAGCAACCTTCAATAATCATCAGTGGACTCTAATTCAGTGTGTTGTAAAGCTTCGTAGTCGATGTGAAAAATTAACGAATGACTTTTCCTCTGATTCTTCTTGTCTTCACATGGTGTCTTCCGATGTAACAGGTCTCGTGGTATTTTTGCCTACCATAAGTGATGATGCAGGCGTTCATACTATGAAAAACGATTTAATAGAAAATGTACAGAATCGTTTCAGGCAGGTCTCGATCCCGAGGCCGATGGATTCGTAGTCAGCGATGCTAACCACTACACCACCGACGTGCATATGTGTATATATATATATATATATATATATATATATATATATATATACAGTTTGTATTATATATATATATATATATATATATATATATATATATATATATATCAGGGTGAGCCACACATATATGGTGAAATATTAAAATGCACATATAATTGCTCCTGATGCATTTTCTCATTCTTTATATGGAAGAAGATCTCAAACTGGATAATCAGCTAAATCCATTAATATTTAAGGATGGCGCAAGTTTGAAGAGATTTGTCACCCCAAACTGTATAATGATACTGATCCTTCGAGTTGCGCCACCTCTAAATATGCACAAATCGATCCAGTATTTTGTTATCAACATTGTTAGTCGTTGTGAAATATGGGCAGATATCATGAGAAATACATTTTCCATTTTCATTTTTTTTTAACCACCCTATATATATATATATATATATATATATATATATATATATATATATATATATATATATATATATATTATATGGGAATGAACTCAGAATGGTCCCCTGAGTTTTTTATGATACACACAGACAGTGCATGGAACAAGGAACTCTTCTGGGATAATTAAATCCACTAAGTCCGAATAAGTAATGGTAAATGACAAATACCATAGTTTTTCTTTTTCATGATGCTAGCCCGACGTGGGCAACGGGTCACTCGCAAAGAGGTCCCATAAATATAGCTTCCCTCACCAGCTATCTGCAAAGCAGACAGGATCCAGCTTTGGGACATGGATCTAGGGTTTAAAGCACCTAGCCATGCTACATTTAGAACCTCAATATAAGCAAAAGACTCGCTGCCTTCACGTCAGATTGAATGCATCAAAGAAAAAGAAAAAGGGGTAACTATTATATTTTTAGCCAAAAACCAAAACTTAAACCTCAACTGGCAGAATTGAGCGTCCACTTTTCAAGGCACATAACATGTCCGTTTCAAGATGGGAATGAACTCAGAATGGTCCCCTGAGTTTTTTATGATACACACAGACAGTGCATGGAACAAGGAACTCTTCTGGGATAATTAAATCCACTATAGTCCGAATAAGTAATGGTAAATGACAAATACCATAGTTTTTCTTTTTCATGATGCTCAGGGGACCATTCTGAGTTCATTCCCATCTTGAAACGGACATGTTATGTGCCTTGAAAAGTGGACGCTCAATTCTGCCAGTTGAGGTTTAAGTTTTGGTTTTTGGCTAAAAATATAATAGTTACCCCTTTTTCTTTTTCTTTGATGCATTCAATCTGACGTGAAGGCAGCGAGTCTTTTGCTTATATTGAGGTTCTAAATGTAGCATGGCTAGGTGCTTTAAACCCTAGATCCATGTCCCAAAGCTGGATCCTGTCTGCTTTGCAGATAGCTGGTGAGGGAAGCTATATTTATGGGACCTCTTTGCGAGTGACCCGTTGCCCACGTCGGGCTAGCATCATGAAAAAGAAAAACTATGGTATTTGTCATTTACCATTACTTATTCGGACTATAGTGGATTTAATTATCCCAGAAGAGTTCCTTGTTCCATGCACTGTCTGTGTGTATCATATATATATATATATATATATATATATATAGTGTCAAAAGCCCTTCCTCAAAAATAACTATACAATAAATCAATAAATACTTTTGAGGCATGATTTTTTAATATATGAACTAAGAACACTAAAGCACACTATAAAAAGCAGGAGTAATTAAGCTAAAAGAAATTGGCAATAATATTTCCAAAATTGTACAATAATCATTAACCCTAAGAAAAGAAATTTCTGATTATCGCACATAAATTTTTAGTACAAAGAAGTTGGGGAAAGCTGATCCCTCCCTCACCTCCACCTAAATTGGGGGTTGGGGGGGGAGGATTGGCTACGTCAGAAAGTTTTATTGTGTTTGACAAAGGACTTAAAATTCTCTTTTAGGGGATATTCTTTGGACCCCATTTGACTTCTTAAGAGTCTCATCAATTATTCATGAGTGTTCTATTCTTCTAAACAAGATAATCACATATATTAACATATAAAATTGATTTATAGTTTATAGTTACGGCATGGTATACGAGGTTAGTCAGAAATCCTGCCTCGTAGGGTAATATCATATATTTAAGAATATATGTTTATTGTTTAGTGTGTATTCACTTACAAATATTTAACGTACAGTTCACAAGTGATAGTTATAAAAGGTGTTCAGACTGTACAAAAGAACTAATTCCACCTTTTTCTGAGGAGTGTACAATGCTTCGTGCTACGGTGGTTCCGTCATTCCTTGGAAGGGGTGAGAAATAAATTCAATATAAATGACAAATTTATAATTAAAAGTAAATATGAATATTAAATTCATAAATGTACTTAAATGTATAATATTATCCTATGAGGCAAAACTTCTGACTCACCCTGTATAGTACGTACGAAAATTTACCCAAAAGTGGGAGCTACTGGGCTTTTATAACTATATATATAACCTTGGTTACCTTGGTTTTGC
This sequence comes from Bathynomus jamesi, assembly GCA_023014485.1. Classification (NCBI taxonomy): domain Eukaryota; kingdom Metazoa; phylum Arthropoda; class Malacostraca; order Isopoda; family Cirolanidae; genus Bathynomus; species Bathynomus jamesi. Next base: position 421,107 of record JAJOZX010002821.1, on the reverse strand, counting down.
TTCCGCCCGATTTGTTCGGTCTGACGAAGGTCAAGCTCGTTACTCCAGCTTAGACCTACAGTTTAACGTGGAATCCGAACGACACCCTACCACGAACGGTCAGAAATTACACTCCTCGCCATGATTCGATCTCACGACCACCCGACCAGCAGCCCAGTGTCTTAACCACTAGGCTACCCAGGATACCCATTTATCTACCAAACAATTTTTTTTATTGTGTGGAAGAATGAACAACTGGGTTTTGCTGCGCGCCGCCTGCCGTCACCGGGTCTTGATCCCGGGGCCGATGGATTTGTAGTCAGCGATGCAAACCACTACACCACCGAGGCGTATATATATATATATATATATATATATATATATATATATATATTGAAATATTTATTCGTGCATTATATACATTATCCAAACGAAGTAGCCCGTTTTCTACATAATTAATTCATAATACTAGTTAATGGCCAAACTTTAACATATTTGGAGGCAATTCCAGTAATGACGGTGATATATTATGCATATATACATTTGTATTTTAAGTACAATGATCGCACTTAAAAAAGATGGAAGGGAAAAGCAATGATTTATATGCTTTGTAAAGGCGAGGGAGTTCAATGGAAGGTGGTCAAACAGCGTAAATATTGGCCTTCTATGAACTCGTGCCCACGGGCAACATTTAATTGAAATCTGTCTGGCAAACACGAGGGTATCATTAGCTAGAAATATAAGCGCATAACCGCACATTTTTTCGTATGTAAGATTTATCCCCACCAAGATTCGAATTAAATGTCCTCCATTGGTTCGAGTGTAAGGGGGTTAATAACGTAAAAGTATGATACCTCTGAACACGAAAGCGTTAGGTTGTATTTTGGTGAGGGATAAATTCTGCATATGGAAAAATGCGCAATTAATGCTTATATATATATATATATATATATTATATATATATATATATATATATATATATATATATAAAGTTTCGCGGAGACCATATTACACTAGGTTAGGTGGTCGTTTTAGATTAGTTCGTTAGTTATTTCATGTGATCAATTTTGGGCAATCAGGATCTTCGTAACAAATTTCCACTTTTGTCTAAAAACTGATCCCCGCAAAATCTGTTATTACCATATATATATATATAGATAGATTACAGGGTGCTTCAAAAAATTTAACACTTATACAGGGTGTTTCATAATATGTGGGACGCACTTTCAGGATGGATTCAGGACCTGAAAACAATAAAAAAAAGTTTATATAAACAGCCAAGGACAAATTCTTGCACAAACCTATTAATGGACTTAAAGTTCTCGGAAGGAGATGTAATCGAGGCTCTACCACAGATGCGAGACAATTCGGCACCAGGGCCAGACACATGGAGTGCCACATTTCTGAAAAAATGTAAAGAGAGTATTGCCAAACTGCTATACTTACTATAGAGGAAATCCCTCGACACAGGACAAATTCCACTGCCATTAAAGAACGCGAACATTGCCCCTTTATTTAAACGTAGTAACAGAGCAATGCCCAAGAATTATCGGCCGGTAGCTCTCACCTCATACCTTATAAAGTGCTTTGAACGTACAGTATAATTAGAAGCGAAACTACCTACTACCTACAAGAAAAGAACCTATACAACCCAAATCAACATCGTTTCAAGGCTGGAAGATCATGCCTATCACATCTATTAGACCACCAGGAGAAAATATTAGAAACACTGTGTCGAGGACAAAACATAGATGTAATATATGCTGACTTTGCTAAAGCCTTCGATAAATGTGACCATGGAATTATAGCACATAAACTTAAGAATACAGGAATTACTGGAAAGCTGAGAAGATGGATATTTAATTTCTTGACGTAAAGAACACAAAGAGTGGTGGGAAATGGAGTCAAATTGGAAGTCTCGGAAGTAGAGAGCTCTCTCCCACAAAGGACAGTACTAGCTACTTTGCTGTTTATAATAATAATTGTAGATATTGATGCAGATATCAATGACAGTATTGTATCATGTTTCGCAGATGACACAAAGATATGCAAGGAAATATTGAACGAAAGTGACATAGAAAGATTACAAAACGACATTGAAACATTATTCCAGTCGGCAGAAGACAACAATATGAAATTCAACGAAGAAAAAGTCCAACTTCTAAGATATGGTAATAACAAGGAGCTACAGAAAAAAGGGTACAAAACTCTGCAAGCCAAACAAATAACACCAAATCCACGAGTCAGGGATCTTGGAGTAATAATGTCGTCGGATGCAGAATTCAGAGAGCACTATAACATCAAAATTAAGACGGCTAGAAAAATAATGGGAATCATCTGGAGGAGCTTCCGCAGCAGAAAAGCAAACATCATGCTCAAATTATGGAAGAGTCTAGTCCTACCAATAATTGAATATTGCTCAGTTCTCAGAAGCCCATACAGAAAACGAGACATTGCGAACATTGAAGCTATACAAAGGACTTTTACGTCTAAGATAAAGGAAACTGAAGGTGAAGACTACTGGTCCAGACTAAAATCCCTGGGACTGTACTCTCTTGAAAGAAGGCGCGAGTGGTACACAATAATATACATATGGAAAATACTTGAGGACTCTGTCCCTAACCTTAGAAATGAAATAGAAACAAACTGGAATGATAAATGCAAAAAACTTCACTTTTTTCTACGTGAAGGTCAAAATATGAAAATAAAAACCCACTCTAATAGACAGAGTTTATTTCCACGACAGTTTCGACGCCCACTGGCATCCTCCTCGGGTGGATACAGAAACACGAATGAACCAAAACAAGAGGGAAAAACAGTCCAGGGACCGACCGTTAAGAAATTCGCACCTAGGTTAGAGCTCATTCTCCCGACACCGGAAGGGCATTTTTCATTAAGTACATTCGCGCAAATTTAAAACTATCTTCCTGTTCTAAACATACAGATTCTATTATATTTTTTTACAGCATTCCATGTAAAAGTTGTGATTTAGTATACGTGGGAGAAACTGGAAGAAATATTGAAACCCGTATTAAAGAACACAAATATGCCTTCAGAAGTTGTAATACTAATAATGCCATTTTTTATCACGCCAGCCAAAATAATCATGCTATAGATTGGGAATCAAGTAAGGTACTTTATAAATGTAATAATTATGTCAAAAGAAAAATAATAGAATCTGTGTGTATAGAAAAAGTAGATAATTTTAATTTGTGCGAAGGTACTTATAAGTTAGACCCTTTAATGAGATTCTTGGTCAAAAAATCCCTTACGGAGTCGTGGGAACGTGTTCGAACCTAAGTGTGAATTTCTTAAATGTCTCTGGATTGGAATGTTTCCTTACTCGCCTTTAGTAAATGTAATAATGGAAGTAATAAATGTGGAAATAAATATAAATGCAACAGATGTAATAATAAAGGTAATATTATAAATTTAATAATTAGGGTAACGGTAATAATAATAAATGTTAAAAATGTAAATGTAATAATAAATGCAGTAATTATGTCAAAATATTAGAATCTGTATGTATAGAACAAGAAGATAGTTTTAATTTGTGGGAATGTACTTATAAGCGGACCCTGTATAAAATGCCCTTCCAGTGTCGGGAGAACGGTATCTAACCTAGGTGCGAATTTCTCAATGGTCGCTGGATTGTTTCCCAATCGGCTTTTTTTTCATTCGTTTTTTCGTTTATAAGTTCTGTATAATAAACAATAATGTAATAACCAATGTAATAATAAATTTATAATTTCTGTAATATAATTATGCAATATTAAATGTAATAAATTTAATAATAAATGTAATAATTATGTAAAAAAATATAATAGAATCTGTATGTTTAGAACAGGAAGATAGTTTTAAATTTGCGCGAATGTACTTAATGAAAAATGCCCTTCCGGTGTCGGGAGAATGAGATCTAACCTAGGTGCGAATTTCTTAATGGTCGGTCCCTGGACTGTTTTTCCCTCTTGTTTTGGTTCATTCGTGTTTCTGTATCCACCCGAGGAGGATGCCAGTGGGCGTCGAAACTGTCGTGGAAATAAACTCTGTCTATTAGAGTGGGTTTTTATTTTCAAACTGGAATGAGAGAAGAGGCAGCTTTTGTACGGTCCCAGCCTCGGTGGGACAAGGGACCATGAAAACAAGAATGGAAAATACCCTCAGAATACGAGGCCCAAAGCTTTTCAATGTCCTACAAAAAGAAGTGAGGAATCTCCAGCACACCGACCTGAATAACTTCAAGAACCAGCTGGACAGATTCCTGTGCAGAGTCCCTGACCAGCCATGCGTGGCTGGCTACGAGGACAGGAGGAGATCAGACAGCAATTCCCTCCTTCACCAAATCCCGAAAATGAGGCGGGATGGTGCAGAGGGGTCGACCGAGATCGATCCTGAACCGTCGTTCGAACTCACCTAAAGTAACCTAAATTAATTAATATGCCCGAAATCGCTTTATTTCCGAGTTACAGCCCGTTTCGTGTTCCAGCAATTTGTCCCGCAAACTGTTTACAAACACTGCTTGCCGACAATGTTTGTGAGTGTGTACGAGACTTATTTCATGTATGGCCTTGCCGATTGTAATGTTTCGTACACTCTATGACGTGTTTCAATATCGTTGAGTGTAGAGCCTTCAGTCAGTCAGAGGTGCATCGCGGTGTTTCACTGTTCGTATTTGTAACTTCTTACCGTGAATAAGTGCAGTCCAGTGAAAAAAAACCTTAAAAGTATTTGTGCTATTCAGTGATAGTGTGCATTTGAAGTGAGAACGGAGGTTTATTCAAACAGAGAAATGGCAGACACGCATCGCATGTATGGACTTGCCGAGTGTAATGTGGCCGCAGCAAGACGTCTGTATGCGGAAAGGTTTCCGAATCGCCGTCTGCCAGATAAGAAGACCTTTCAGAGAATAGACGAGCGTCTTAGTGATACAGGATCATTCAACAAGCGAGTTTCAGATGGTGGTAGACCAATGAGCGCCAGAACTGTTGAGTTGGAGGAGCGGGTCCTGAATCGCGTGGAGGAACATCCTGGTGTCAGCACCCGAAGGATAGCAGCAGCAGAGGGTGTAAGATACACAACTGTGTGAAGAATTTTACGGGAACAACACCTTTGCCCATATCACATTCAGAGAGTACAAGGCCTTACTGAAGCTGATTTCCCACCACGAGAGGCTTTTTGTACTTGGTTCCTTCAACAGTGTGCTCGCGATCCTCTTTTTCTATCCTCCATGTTGTTTTCTGATGGGGCTGCCTTCACAAGAAATGGCGTCATCAATTTTCACAACATTCATCACTGGGATGAAGATAATCCGCATGTCATCATCCAGTCAAGGCACCAACAACAATTTAGTATCAATGTATGGGCAGGAATTATTGCCGACAACTTAATCGGTTCTTTTGTTTTGCCTGAAGATTAACACGAGAATCCTATTCCAATTTTTTAAGGAATGATTTAAGCGATTTACTAGATGAAGTTCCTCTTGGTGTCCGACGTCGTATGTGGTTTATGTATGACGGCTCTCCGCCTCATTTTAGTCGAGTAGCCAGGGACTATTTGGATGACCATTTCTCTGATAAATGGATAGGCCGTGGAGGACCCATTGCGTGGCCTGCTCGCTCCCCGGACCTGAATCCCCTCGAATTTTACCTGTGGGGTCATCTGAAAACCATCGTTTGCGTGACACCCATTGACAACGTTGAAATGCTTCGCCAACGTGTAGAACAAGGATGCCAGAAAATCCGAGCAATACCTGGAACGTTTGAACGCGTCAGGCAGTCTATGACGAGGCGTGTTGAGGCGTGTATTCAAGCGCAAGGCGGTCATTTTGAGCACTTTAAAGGTAAGGTGGATACTGGCTGGAACACATAACGGGCTGTAACTCGGAAACAAAGCGATTTCGGGCATATGTTTATATAAACCTTTTTTATTGTTTTCATGTCCTGAATCCATACTGAAAGTACGTCCCACATGTTATGAAACACCCTGTATAGCGCTAATATGTTATTGCTTACCACTTATAGTTGGGTTTCTTTGTTTTTGCTTATGTAAGTATTTGTGTTTATTTGCTTGTTTTTTATAATAATATCGTTTATTTAGGGCCTGTGTGAGTGATTTATAAGTAAATACACAGTATTGAACTATATTTTTTGAAGCACCCTATATATATATATATATATATATATATATATATATATATATATATATATATACAGGGTGTTTATAAAGTCCATATCTATTTCAGTGAAAACGTGGCAAAAAGGGTAAAATTCAATAACATATAATAGAAGGCATACATTTAATGAATACTTAAGCATATGATTCTACATGAGCACCATCAGTATCTCTACAGAGTTCGAATCTGTCAGCAGCATTGCGGAACACATTTTGGAGTATGACAGGGGTTATTTTTGTAACTGCTGTTACGATACGAGCACGTAAATGTCCCAGCTTCATTCAGATGGCATTTTAAACACCGTCGTCTTTCAACAAGATGGGGCACCTTGTCATTACGCAAACATTGTTCGGGAGTACCTAAAATCTAAATGAACGAGTTCCAAATCGGTGGATCGGACGTAGAGGCAACAGGCCCTGGGCGGCTCGATCTCTTGACCTAACGCCTTTGGATTTCTTTGCATGGGGCTTTATCAAATCAAACGTCTATCAAACGAGGGTTACAGATCTGCAAGATTTACGTGCTCGTATCGTAATAGCAGTTACAAAAATAACCCCTGTCATGCTCCAAAATGTGTTCCGTAATGCTGCTGACAGATTCGAACTCTGTAGAGATACTGATGGTGCTCATGTAGAATCATATGCTTAAGTATTCATTAAATGTATGCCTTCTATTATGTGTTATTGAATTGTACCCTTTTTTGCTACTTTATAAACACCCTGTGTATATATATATATATATATATATATATATATATATATATATATATATATATATATATATATATTTGTTTTTCCAACCTTATTTTTAATCAGTGTAAAAATGGTTTCTCCACCACCCTTCAGCAATCCAAGGGATTAGATCTTGGTGAGAGGTTTCTGAAAAGGAAAGTTTATAAGCTGAGAGGACGCGTCTGTATTTTCATTTTCTCTGAAGAGGAGTTGAAGTAAACTCGAAAGCACTCGGAGTGGATGTTTCATTTTTCCTGCAGGTTACTTTAGACTAATCATTTCCTATTTTCATTTTATAAAATTCCTTTTAAGATGAAATCATTTTCAGCGTATAAATAGGGATGAAAACAGCAAAAATGGATCCCCAATTTAATTGGTAGATGACGACCATATTTATTAACGAAGCGACTTCCCTCAAAATATTTAAATTGTCTATCTCCTCAGATATCTTCTTCTGAGACCTAAGTTTTGGATCGATCGGTTTAGCGTTTCAAAAGAAGATCTTTAACCCTTAGTTACATACACTTCGTCCTTATAAGATTGAATAAAATCGTCTGGCATTAACTGAAATAGAATCTGTAAAGTGGACGCAAATCTATAAAGTAGAAACAAAGGTTTTAAAAATGTGAACTATAATATTAAAAACATTATACCATTAATAAGAAAAATGTGAGTACTCACATTTAAAAGTGCTCCTGAGTAGAAACCGTAATGGAGACCATAAATAAACTAAGAACATTATATTACTCGAGTAATAATGAAAGGCTTTTATCTACAGGTATTGTCCTACCACGCAACAGCTTCAGCGGAGGAAGTTCGACATATGATGGTAAGTTTCAAGTTTCCTGTAAATTTCGAGTAAGTTTACTGTATTATGGTGAATACTAAACTGTAACAGTGTTACAGTTTAGTAGAAAAGAACAGAAAGGATTACGATGCGATACTGTCAGTTACAGTTGTTCTCGAGAAAGAGGTAACTAAATACTCGTTTCTCACTGATGAGTTGGAATTAGGACGAGGGTAACACTGCAAGATATTGGTTGTCCATCAGGTATACCCAAGACTTAGTCCAGCGCTCCAGCATGCACTTGACACCAGTACAGCTGGATGATAGAACGTGTATAGGGACTAAAACGAATATTTGGCACTAGTATTGACATGGCACTACTATTTACATGGCACTATATTCGTTTGAACTTCAATACCTTCAGCTTTCTGTTTGGCAAATTTATTAACAACGTATAGACTATAGAGCAGGGGTGGGGAACCTTTTTTCATTGGAAGGCCGCATTTCATTTAACCAAGACCCTATTAGGCCGCATTTCATTTAACCAAGACCCTATTAGGCCGCATGCTGAGTATTTAACATATACAGTAAAACAAAATGTCATATTTTAGTCTACAATCTACATATTTACTAATTTTAAATCAAACTTGATAATACGTGAGGGTTTTTATAATAAATAAAAAATTCAGCAAGTAGGCAGAAGACCGCAACTAGTATCCCAAAAGGCCGCAGGTTCCCCACCCCTGCTATAGAGTATCATTTATTTACAGGGACCTTAAATGGTGTTATGTTATGTTATGTAGTAAACTTTATGTAGGACAGCATATGTGGACACTGAACACATTTAATAGGAAATTCAATTTATTAAACAAAATTAATTATTGCGTTTACATAAAGATAATATAGAGGAGGAAAAAAATCGCATATCGTACGTAACAGATACTTAGAACCCAGTTTTATCTTCTTGGTGTGTGTATATATATATAAATATATATATATATGTACAGTATGGATGTATAGACTAAACTTTGGCCCTTAGGACTATTTTGAGTAATACATAAATTATTTTTGTCTACTTGTACGCTTGCCGACTAAAGTTCATAGTACATGTACTGCATTTCCATTATATATATATATATATATATATATATATATATTTCACGAAAGTAACACGTGAAAAATATTTATGATGAATAAAACCACTAAGGAAAGGAAACACATAGTGGTGCTCTGTGTTTCCTTTCCTTCGTGGTTTTATTCATCATATATACTATATATAATATATATATATATATATATAATATATATATAATATATATATATATATATATATATAATATATATATATATATATATACACACGGAAACGTAATGTTGTAATAATGAGGCTCATGAATGCTCAAGAAAAGAGATTGAACGTTATACATTAAGGTGAGTATTTTTAAGGTTTGTAATACCCAAACAAAGAGGATAATATTACCTTTCACCTCTTTAGGTTTTCAACGTCTAATAATAAATGTATTTCACGCGATATAACCCTTTAATTATCGCTTTATTAAGTAGAAACATTATTATTATAACGGACTGTATTTTACAGTAGTAAAAAATTTAAATGATTTATATATATATATATATATATATATATATATACACACCTTACCTTACAACCTTACAAAGGTTCCGCGCGATGATTCCTCATTTCGCGAAGGTCAAGCTTGTCGTCCCTCCTCTCGAGTTGGCCTGGTGAAGTAGTGAGTTGGTTTCTTGTGCTCTCCACCTCACATAGTCAGGTACGCCCGGCTCATCGAGGATTGTTCTGAGCCAGGCGTCTAATCTTCTTTGAAGATGTCCACCGCAACACCACTCGTGTTCCTTAGGTCTTTGGGCAGCTGATTAAACAGTTTTGGTCTTCTCACAACAAAACTATTTTCTTTCAGGGTTAATGATGTTCCCTCTCTCACCTTTAATTTGGGAATACGACAGAGTCTACCGTTCTACTTTCCACTGTTGTTTGGGGAGTTATAGAGTTCAGAGTATGATTAGGGACTAGTTTCTCCATTATTTTCCAAGTGTAAATAATGGTGTATCTCTTTCTTCTCCTTTCCAGTGAATATAGGTCTACTTCGCGTAACCTTTCCCAGTAATTTAGTTCTTTCCACCCGTTGATCTTGGCTGTGAAGCTTCTCTGAGTCCCTTCCAGCTGTCTAATGTCTTCTTTTTTTTATATGGGGATGTTAGGACCGAGCAGTATTCCAATTTGGGTATGATCAGGGTTTTCAGTAGAGGAATCATTACATTCCTATCCCTTCGTTTAAAGGTTCTCAATATCTGCCCAGTTATTCTCTTTGTTCTGTTCACTGCTATCTTATTTTGTGTTTCAAATTTCGCATCATCTGTCATTACAACCCCTAAATCTTTTGCTCTAGAATTTCTCTGAATTTCCTGTCCATTTGGGGTATAATATTCCACGGATTTTAGGTCTTCTCTTTTTCCGTACCGTAACAGCTGAAATTTCTCGGTGTTAAACTTCATATTGTTGTCTTCTGTCCACTTGTAGATTCTGTTTATGTTGGTTTGTAGAGATCCTATATCTTCTGGGTTTCTTATTTTTCTACTGATATTTGTGTCATCCGCAAAGGATGTTACTGTGCTGTCTCTGGTAACGTCCTCATCTATGTCAGTTCGCATGATTATGAAGAGTAGTGGAGCTAATACTGTTCCTTGTGGTACCGAGCTGAGGACCACTGATTCTGATGAAGATACTCCTTGTACTGTAACGACTTGCCGCCGCTCACTAAGGAAATTATATATCCATTTCTCTACTTTTCCTCTTATTCCCATATATTTTAGTTTATGTATTATGATTCCTGGCCACACTTGTCGAACGCTTTAGCAAAGTCTGTGTATAGTACATCATAGTTTTTCATTACTTTCAAGTGCATCAATAATGTTGTTGTAGTGTTCCATTAGTTGTGATAGGCATGATCTGCCTGACCGAAACCCGTGTTGGTTATCATTGAATTTTTTCAGAGTTTCCAAAAAGTCATAGATTTTCTGTCTAACTATTCTTTCAAATATTTTAGTGAGATGAGATGTAAGCGACACTGGCCTATAGCTGTTGGCCTCGGATCGATCTCCTTTATATATTGGGACTATGTTCGCGCTCTTCAGGATGCCCGGTATTTCTCCCGTTTCTAGTGATCGTCTCCATATCCAGTATAGGTGCTCAGCGATTGCATTCTTGCAGTTTTTGATCAGTGTGGCATTCCATTTATCCGGTCCTGCCGCTGAGTGTGTTTTTAGTTTCCCTATGGCTTGTGTAATATCATCCGTCGTAAAGTCGAAGTCCGTTATACTTTCCCCTTGTAGTTCTTCTTCAAAGAACGCGTTTCTATCGCATATCAATTTATCAGTTTTTGAGATACTGAAAGATGATTCGTACTGAGCTCTTAATATTTCAAATACTTGTGTTAGATCATCAGATAAAGCACTGTTCTCGTTTTTTAAAGGACCGATAGTCGCATGGTTTTTCGACTTTCTTTTTGCGAAATTATAGAAGTACTTTGAGTTAGCCTTTATCGCTTCTGCAGCGTCGTCGTCGTCTTTTTCTCTATGCTTCTCAATTAGTCCCTGTATGACGTCATCAATACTTTGCAGCTTATTATTTAATATTCTTCTGATGTTATCTTTACAGTTACTCAATTTTGCAGCCATTTTTTCTCTTTCGAAACATTGCCCTCTTTTGTCTCTCCAACCTGCTTCTCTTTCCTCTTTGTTGTATTTTTGGGACATGTTTTTTCACAATTTCTAACGTCTTCTCCTCTAACATTAGCATCTCCTCCGTTGTTTTGGCCTCGAAAATGGTTTTCCAATCTATTACTTCCATGCTGGATGTAACATCTTCCCAGTTTAAGCTTTGGAGTGAAAATTAAAAATTTCGAATTTGCTTCTTTCTGTTGTTCGTTTTCTTTCCTTTCCTGTTGCTTTTATATTGGTTATTTCAATATGTTATGGTCCGATATTATAGTTTGGGATATTTCTACATTATCAATTAGATTACTGTTCTTTGTGAATACTAAATCTAGGCATTTGTTTTTTTTTGTGTTTTCTGTTATTTCTTGCGTTAACATATATATATATATATATATGATTAAAATAACCACGAAGGAAAAAGAAAAACACGAAATGGTGCTCAAGCGCTTTCGTCTAATGACGTCCTCAGGAACACACACACGCACATATATATATATATACTGTATATATATATATATATATATATATATATATATATATATATATATATATATATATATATAAGATAACATGCTAGATAAACGCTATATAGTTATAAAGTAAGTTGGGATTTGTGTTGATATTATTTAACCATTCGACGCACTTATGGCGAAAACTAAAGAAGTGTCGGAAGAAGAATGACAAAATGACAATTCGTATTTGGCTGAAGACTGTTACGAAAAGGCTGGAAAAAGAATTAATATCCCCCTTTTCCTTTGTTACCTCGATGACAGAGAAATGGAAAATGTCATCCCAACTTTGCCTGGAAGAGGAAGAAAAATTATCTTCTCTGACAGAGCCATCCGAAAAATCTTTCGTGACGTCGGCAATAATCCCAGATCGACAGTTCCATGTATGCAACGGGATCTAGCAACATTAGGACATCATGTTGCAGTCGCCACGATTCGTCACACTCTGAATAATGCTTGTTTACATGATAGGACTTCCAGAAAGAAACCATTCTTGAAGTACCACCATAAGGTGAAGAGGGTGCAGTTTGCCAAGATTCATTCTAATAATTTAATCAGCAAGCTCATGGCCGGATCGGGCATTATGGACCGATGAAACGAAGACAGAGCTTTATGGGAGGGCGAATCAACCTTATATTTGGCGAAACGAGAATGAAATCTCCAGAGAAAAGAACAAATTCCGACCATGAAGCTCGGTAGTGGATCGTTTTTCCTCTTCTAGCATTGGAAACCTCGTACGAATCAAAGGCAATATGGATTCCGCGAAATATCAACAGATTCTCGAGAACAAATTGAGGTCCGCTATAAAGAAATTTCGTTTTGGTCCATGGTAAGTCTTCCAGCATGATAATGACCGCAAGCATAGATCAAAATCTATTAAAAACTATCTCCAAGATAGGAAATTAAATGTTTTGGACTGGCCTGCGCTAGCCCCGATCTCAATCTAGTAGATCATCTCTGACAAGACCTGAAGAATGGCATCTAGAAGCGAAAGCCTTCAAACTTGAAGGAACTACAACAATTTTGTTCAGAAAAATTACCAAACAGCCTAGTTACCAGATGCTAAATATTAGTTAAAACCTATAGAAAAGCAACGTCTTGGAGTCATAAAAGCACGAGGAGCTTCTACATGTTACGAAACAAAGATATGAATAATTTTGCCGTAGCATTATTTAAAAATACATGTAATATATTACAGTATGCTATGTATTGTAATGATTTCCCATTGCCTTCAGATGTTTTTAAATATGAATGGAATAATCCATGAGGTTTCATTATTGTACATCAAGATATTTTTGACTATATATATATATATGTATATATATATATATATAATATATATATATATATATATATATATATATATATATATATATATATACTGTATAGTATATATATATATATGAGTCTGCTGTGATTATGAATAATTTTGAAAGTAACTGTATTTCAGAAATTATCTACTCTCTTTATACTGCTATGATGCGGGGCAAAAATATGAAAAATATGGTCGTGGGGGACTTTTGAAAGACAAACATTTGACCAACTGGACAAGTTCTCGAGACGTCGATAAATATCGTATTTCCCGGCGTATAACGCGCACCATAATTTTGAAGAGAAAATTATTTTGAAGAGAAAATTTAGGAAAATAAAAATTTAGGAAAAAATATACCTCCTACCTCACTTCACATGTACAATTTTAACGAGTTAATTTTAACGCAGGGTGATTCTTGGAGTATTTTGGGGGAAAAAAAAGTGCGCGTTATACGCCGGGAAATACGATATTTCTTGAATGCAAAATTTGTCCACAAAAGTGTGTGGCCTTGAACTAACAAAGATAACGAAACAAGCTCTAATCTAACCTAATTTAACTTAATTTTACATAACCTAAGCTAACCTATCTTTATCTGATTTAACCTAGCGTAACCTAACCTAACCTAACTATAATTAACCCGCATTTGCAAAGACGATTATTAGAAATTTCCCAGACAGCTTTTCTTTACATTAATATAATTATTTTTATTAAAATCAATGTAATGTAAAGCGTAAAAATATTCATAATTAAAAGCGAAATTTATAGTTCCCCTTAAAATTACTCTTATTTAATGCGTAATTAAATATCAAAGAATGGTTAAAGAAAACGTTCAGGAAACCTTTATTGAATATTATATATTAGTGCAGAGAGAGAGAGAGAGAGAGAGAGAGAGAGAGAGAGAGAGAGAGTATACATACAGGGTGGACCACAACTGAAGAAACATATTTGACGGACGGTTTTGCGTTTTGGTTGCATCTGTGATACAGAACGCTATGTTAAAGGATTTAGAGGAAATCACCTTAGGGGCTGACTGAACTCCGGCGCTTTACACTCACCGTATTGAACACTTCCTGAAGCAAAGTTTTTTTGGTCGGTGGCTCAGGCAGCGTTGGCCAATTGATTAGGCACTGTGGTATCTGAATATGATTCCAACTGACTCCTTTTTGTTGGATACAAACAAAAGCACGTATATGTGAGGAAACTCCGGACTCTTCCACCACTCAGGGATGCTAGTGCTGCTGAAATAAGGAATTTGCCAGTGGAGTTATGCCATCGGGTTTGCCGATCAGTACTAGTAAGATTGCAGTTGTTCAAAGACTGGAGCGGTAGACACAGTAAGCAGTTTTGTGAAAAACTTTAGTTTTAGTTTAGTATAAGTAGTTCAGAAGCATGCTTTTTATTTATTACTTTGTAATTATATTTTTCCCTAAGTTTTACTAGAATCGAAACGTCGTTCCTTATATACTTTTGGCTCACCCTGTATAAGAAGGAGGAAGCATTCTATGTCTATACACATTTCTCTTCCTGCGCTCGGATTAACCAGCGACCGTAACTCAGTGCGTAACGTCATCTCTCTATAAGCGAAGCAAAGACAGTGAGGTCAGGGAGTCGACTCCCGATGGAATTATTAATAAGAAGCTGAGAGTTGGCTAACGTTTGTGTAGGCCTGAGCGGTGTGCCAGTTTCTGGTCCTCCTGACTGAATTATTATTATAATGGGATTAGAAGTGCGAGTGGAACCCTTGCATATTATTAAAGGATATTGTGTAGGAAGTAATTGCCTCTTTAGCGCAATCAATCATACTCATAAAAAACTTGTTTGTTACCTTAGTGACAGAGTCGATTACTGAGACATAAATAATAGGTTTTCGCTTTCAACTTTTCATAAAATTTTAGTGCCGTACAGTTCATATATATATATATATATATATATATATATATATATATATATATATATATATATAGGTGCCACAAAGGTGCCTGTCATCTTATTTAATTTACCTTAACACTTTTAAAACACAATTAAAAATTCCTTTACAAAATATAATAATTGCTATATTGCTTAGTAATTCAAATAGATAATAGATAATATATATATATATATATATAATATATATATATATATAATATATATATATATATATATATATATATAAAACGGCTTTCTCCCTACCCATTTATGTATTAAACTTTGTTCATTAAATTTAAAGAGGAATATTATGGAAATCCTTCTTCTAAAATAGTAATTAAACAATGATGAAATAGACCCAGAACAGAACACTTCAGAGACTATTAACTTACGTAGAGATATTTCGAACTTCTTTAGGGGAGAATTTAAGGGTCAGAGCCTTAAGAAGAAGAAGAAGAAGAAGAAGAAGAAGAAGAGGAGGAGGGATCCTATTTCATATGTATATATATATATATATATATATATATATATATGGACGTTTAAAAGTTTGAGTAAAGCCTTTGTTTTCTGTCTGCCTTCTGCTGATGGGGAGGTTGGAGTCATTTGCCTAACCCCGGGAAGAAGTCAGAAAGGTTATGTCTTCCGGGTAAGCTTTAGACCGAAACTCCCTTCTGATATGTTAGTATTTGGACTTTTTTTTAAATTTGTTTTTTTACGGTCGTCGCGGAGACGGTGTTTCCTCTTACGGTAATATATTGTTAAAAATTTCAAAACTTTCCGCTTGACGATGTAAATGTGGAACTGAATAAAACACCATAAAAGCGAATAACACGTTTCGCACCAGGAAAGAAAACCTGTGATCCAGAAAACATTTATATAAGAATAATTTAAAATGCGTTCAGAAGCGAGTGTTTTGTTTTACCGAGTGTTTGAGTAAATGGCGTTTTAGAACGGTTGAATTAGGTATACTTAGGCTGACCATACGTACCGTTTTGAACGGGACAGTACCGTTTTTTTAATATTTCCTGGCCGTCCCGTCGTTTTAATAAAAATGTCAATTTTGTCCCGGTTTATGTACTTACCTTTTCATGAATACAGAATATTACATAACCCCCGTCCCTTTTTTGCCATCCCAATGTCCCGTTTTTGTCTCAAGGAAATATGGTCAGCCTAGGTATACTGTAATAGAATATGCCGCAATTAAGAGGTAATTCGTATATCTTATACATATATCTATACGTATATCCTATACGTATATCTTATACATATATCTATACGTATATCTTATACGTATATCGTATGCGTATATCTTATTCGTATATATGACAGCTTAGACAATGTCATAAAAAGATTGTGAGTTGTATGATGATAATGATGATAATAATTATAAGCTATATTGGCAGGATACAAATCCCATAACGCAGTACAATATTCTTGAAGGTAATAATAAGCGATAATACCTTGAACCTATAATCTAATCTCATTGTATTTTTATTATTCCTATTTCGGTTTTATTTATTTATTTAAAATTTAACCTTTTAACAAATATTAATTACAAAATATCGTGAAAATATTTCATGTTATATTATATTACCAGAGACGTCAACCTTCAAGTACGAAAATCCGTGAGATTTAGCCTGATTTTGTCTGTGCCTGATTTTGTCTGTGCCTGATTTTGTCTGTGCCTGATTTTGTCTGTGCCTGATTTTGTCTGTGCCTGATTTTGATGACGAAACATATCCCACATAAGCGAGTTTGAGACTTAAAATCCGTGAGTCTCACGGAAAATCCGTAAGAGTTGACGTGTCTGTATTACACTTCATGTTTAATTAGCAATACATTTTTAAATAGCTTCTAATTACATTAAAAATGAAGGAGCATCGCTGTATCAACAGAATTTTTTCTGAAATTTTTAGAAAATAGTTTTAAAGGATGGAAAAACTTACTTGAAATCCGAACGAGTAAATTTGTTTAATAGCGACAAAACTTAATTCGAGGGCCATATTCTCACCTTGAAGAAACAGGTTTTTCAGTTAATATTAGCTAATTCTTTAATTTAACCTTAATTCTTTATGTAATTGCATACATACTGAAGGTATTTTCGAACGGAAATTGCCTTTTTCCTTTTTATCGAATCGAATTATGTCGTTTTCTTCAAGGACTTAGAAGACACCTTCCACTCGAGAATATTCCAATATGGCTATCTTTATTTACAATGGTATAAATGAATGACACCGTTAAATTATGCAAATAATAATAATAATAATAATAATAATAATAATAATTTTTCATTTATTTAATTCCATTTAGTGTTCTATTTGTACATGTATAATAATTGGATGTAATGATCAATATACATATCCATATATTACATTGGATGTAATGATCATCATATAAAAATAGATCAGTTAAAGATTTGCGATATATATTTGCTGGCAAGTTATACGCTTTTCATGGCAGAATGGGGTAATTTAAAAAATCATTATAGATACTACAGAACATAAAGATTATTTGAGGCCCTCCTAGGAAGAAGTGGCTAAGCAACAAAATTAAAAAAAAAAATTGCTTGAAATCCAAACAAATAAATTTGCTTAACGGCAACAAAAAAAAAATCAAGTCATATTCTCATCTTGAACAAACCTCTTCTTTTTTTTTAAGCTTTTGAAGTTATTTCGACAAAATATCTGCAAAAGTTCAAAAGTTATTCCATTCTCAAATTGGTACAACGTTTAACTCCGTTTTTTGGCATTTTTTAACTTTTGTCGTTTAGCCACTTCTTTCTCGGAGAACCTCATTTACATACAGTTAGTGACCCTGTGATATATATATATATATATATATATATCGTAACCTCGTAGCAGTTCCGCGTGTTGGTCTCTCTTCACATGAAAGTCAAGCTAGTTGCCCCACCTCTAGGCCTGGCTTGGTGGAGAAGCGAGTTGCTCTCTTGCGCTCTCCACCGCACATAGCCAGGTACACCCGGCTCATCTGGTACCATCCTCAGCCAGACATCTAGTCTTGTTTTAAAGACTTCAACTTTGACCCCTGTCACGTTTATGAGGTCCTTTAGAAGCTGTTTAAAAAGTTTTCGCCCCCTGACAACCAAGCTGTTTTCCTTCAGTGTTGAGGAGGTCTCTTGTCGGGCCCTTAAAATTTGGGAACACTACACATTCTGCCTTTCCTATTTTCCAGCTTTGTTTGGATGGTAATTGGGTTTAGTTTGAAGTTTGGTATCAGTTTTTCGATCATTTTCCATATGTAGATTATGGTGTACCTCTTTCTTTTTCTATCCAGGCAGTACAGGTTTTGTTCATATAGGCTTTCTCAGTAATTTAGTTCTTTGCAGCAGCAATCTTAGCTGTGAAATGTGATATGAGTTTCTTTTAGTTTATTAATTTTTTCCTTTTTATATGGGGACGTCAAGACTGAGCAGTATTCAAGTTTTGGTATGATTAGTGTTTTCAGCAGCGGAATCATTACTGTCTTGTCCCTTCTTTTGAACGTTGTTAGTACCTGTCCCGCGACTCTTTTTGCTTTCTTTATCGCTATCTGATTTTGTGTCTCGAATTTCGCATCATCGGTCATTATAACACTCCCAAATCGATCGCTTTCGTGTTTCTCTGAATTTCCTGTCTATCTGGAGCATAATATGCAGTCTGTTTAAGTTCCTCATTTCTACCATATCTCAAGAGCTGAAATTTCTCGGTGTTAAATGTCATGTGTGTTCTCTTCTGACCAATTGTATATTCTGTTTGTGTCCCTCTGCAAAGCCTCCACCTCTTTTGCATCGCTGATTTTTTTGTTGATCTTTGTATCATCTGCAAAGGATGTTACTATACTATTGCTGTTTACTTCATTGTCTATGTCTGTTAGCATGAGAATTAAAAGGAGCGGGGCCAATACTGTTCCTTGTGGCACTGAGCTGCGTACTTCTGATTCTGGTGAATATATACCTTGAATTTTAACGATTTGTAGACGTTCTCTGAGGAAGTTGTAAGTCCATTTTCAAACTTTGCCTGTTATTCCCATCTGTTTCATTTTATGCGCTATTATACCATGATCATATGTCGAAAGCTTTAGCAAATTCCGCGTAAATGGCATCATAGTTTTCATTGCCTTCAAGTACGTCTAGGATATTGTTATAGTGTTCTATGAGTTGTGATAGGCACGATCTTCCTGATCGGAATCCGTGCTGATTTTCGTTGAATCTTTCCAGTGTCTCCAAAAATCAAAGGCTTTTCGTTTCATCAGTTCCCCGCCTCTGACTGACTGTCTTCAATCTCTCTCTCTCTCTCTCACCGCAATGTTGCCTTACTCTCTCTTTACTATCGCTATTATAACGGACACTGCTCTTGTGAACTTCTAACTGCATGCCTCCTACTTTAAGGGGAGCACGCAGTACCAGACTTTCTACAATTTCTCATTCCTTTTCCGTCCAACTCTCTAATGCAAGAGTTAATCGGTATTTTCAATCTTTCATCTAATCAACCAGTCAAACTCTGGAACAATCTTCCTCAATCCATCTTTCCCCCTGTTTGCGATCTCCAATCTTGATTTTGGCTTTCTTGTTTTTCTATGGGGTGAGGGCGCTTTTGCGGGCGTTTGCCCTTGGCCCCTACTTCCTGCATAAAAAATATGTATTTAAATATATGTATATATTGAAATAAATAACATATATAATATAATATAGTATCACATATAATATATATAAATGGAATGTGTATATATATATATATATATATATATATATATATATATATATATATCACGTAAATGGTCCTGATTAATAATAATAATCCGCTATTTAGCACAATGGGACGCATTCGTCTGGCCTGAGCATTGTCCCATTTTTTTTATATTCACGAACTATTTGAATTTCAAACTCGCGTTTAACACTTCTAATTAAGCGTTTAACCTTTCTACGTAAATCTATATTGTTATTTAAGCACTACCGGGTTTGGTTCCTTATATACCCCTTGTAAGTACTTTTCAATCCGCGATACCCGATTCCTGGGTATACAGCACGTGCCAAAATTTACGAATAGATTCTTGACATTATCCCACATAATAAGAATACTGTCTACCGCTTACGGTACATCCCAGTTTATTAAACTTAATGAAGCAAAAAAAAAACCATCGAAATTTGCTTTCCTAAAATCAGGCACCTTAAAGTTATTTAATTCTCTAAAGGTCTTAATAATATTAACCGAAAAACGTATCATGCTATGATCGCCATTCCATAAACTCTTTCCGACATTCTAAACTAAGTTCTCAGTAGTTCATTTTGAACTAAGTTTTTAGTAGTTAAAACTAAATCTAAAATATTCTCACCTCACGTCGGTTCCAATACTTTTTGAAAAATAAAATTATCTCGTAAAATATCTATCAAACATCGCATTTTAAGGTATTAAAATTAATGTTTGGGGATTGATGATTTATCCTCGCTAAAATGCCTTTTTTCCTCTTTGTCGAACGGATTACTTGAAAAAAAATCTCATTTTAAAATTTTGCTTTTTCTTCTACAGTCAAAGCGAGTGCCAGAAGCTTGGGAATGGAAACTTGGCACTCTGTCCTTCGACGATTTCTGCTTATCTCAAGATGAAATGGTTCTCGCTTCTGTAAGAATGTTCAGAGACTTAGGCCTCGTAAGTAGGTTGAGGATAAACCCTCAGGTAAGTGTTCAGATAAGGCTAATAATATTTATTTATAGATATATTTAGTTTACCCTTTAAATTTGTCTCAGAAAATGATAAAAGTTGGGGTAAACTCTTAAAAAGTTAAATTTTATTTTTGTGAAACAACCCATTTCACATAATTAAGCATTACTTATTGCTAACCTAACCTAACCTAACCAACTTACTCTAATCTAACCTGAAATCAAGTAAAAATGAATAATAAATTAATTAAAACAAATTAACTAAAATATAATACCTTTAAAAATTCTTTGCATTACAGATGCTGATGAGATGGCTGATAACTGTAAAAAGAAATTACAGGACAGTTCAATACCATAATTGGCGACATGCTTTCAATGTGGCTCATGTTATGTTTACAATTTTAACTGTAAGTATTTGTAGTTCAAATTAAGGTAAACGTATATATATATATATATTTAGTGATGGATCGAGTGGTCGGTTTTTCACAACCGCGGTTGCGGTTGTGTTTGCGGTTGTCGAATTTTTTCAAACCGCGGTTGCGGTTGCGGTTATCATATACTAGGAAAAATGCGTAATTATTAACTGGATTTAGCCACTATAGTGCGATTTAGCCACACTTGGTACATAATATATACTAAATAGTATTTATTTAGTAAATACCTTATGTTGAACACAAGTTTTGCAATACACCGCTACCGCTATTTGTGTGTTGCAAAACTTGTGTTCAACATAAGGTATTTACTAAATAAATACTATTTAAATGAAGTATATTCTAAACTTATATAGCTATTATGAAAGAATAGGTCAAATTAATTAAAACCATATTTTGCACTAAGTGTGTTACCAGGATGAGGGACGAGGACCCATCGCACTGTTCATCCCACCTACCACTTTCCCCAGCCTCCACCCATTGGAAAGTTATGGATTATTATTCATTTGAAAAACTGATGTCAAACTTAACGACAGGCAGTGTGAATTTCAAGAATAATATTTTTGCTGCATTTTCACCTTTCAAGCGGCAACGCCTCTCATCGTACAACGTTCCCGCTCCACTGAAGAGCTTTATTGACTATTGTACTAAAGGCGATTTTAGTTTGAAGAAAATTAAATAAAAATAAATGTTACTTCATGGAGCTCACAGAGTAATAACTTAGAGCGCAGTTTAAACCAATTTTACTACGGCAGCCGTATGACGTCACGTTTAAGCACGCATAAGGAGACCCATCATTTTCTTTTTAAAAAAAGAAATATTTCTAATTAACCTAAAATTAAAATTAACTAAGCTTTTACAACCGCAACCGCACTTATGGAACGGCGGTTGCGGTTACGGTTGCGGTTGTGAATTTTTGTGCGGTTGTAGTGCGGTTGCGGTTGCGGTTGCGGTTATTCGATCCATCATATATATATATATATATATATATATATATATATATATATATATATATATATGCAAAATATTCACTTAAACGCGTGAAATAATATGTGCAATAGAAAGAAAAAATATTGACCGAGCGCTTTCGTATGTACTTACATTTTCGAGATCTAAAAATTTGTTGTTATAAAGGCGCTCAATCGATGTTGTTTTTCCTTTCCAATGGTGGTTTTTAGCGGATACATACCTATTACATATCAAAATAAGTTTACGGTTAAGGAAAGGTTCCTCTCAGAATCAGGTTTCAAATTGTGGACCGCATAGATACTAACCGGGAACTGACTGGTTCTCTTTATGATCCTATATACCAAAAAGGGAACCTGTACAGTCAATGTTGGGAACCCTTTATTACTTGGAACGCTAAAGTTACAAAAGACATCTACTAGGTTCTTCGATCTGAAGGCTTCGCGTTCGTTTCTTTTTTCAGTATGCTTTAATTTTGATAAATATGAACAGTTCGTGCTAAAGTAATTTCCAACAGTTACCTCAAGATGATTTGATTACGGCTAGCCCTGGTTCCCATAAACCCCTGACCTTAATCATCGCGGTTATATTTTGTAAGATCATTTAAAGGACAAAGTCTACAGGAATAATCCGGAGAGAGTTGACCAGCTACAAAATAAAACCACACCTGTAACATATCGAATTAAAGAAGATATTTTTTAACGAACGAATTCTTCAAAACTTTAGAGAACGTTTAACTCATATTATCAAAATTTTCGAGAACGTTTAACTCATATTATCAAAATTTTAGAGAACGTTTAACTCATATTATTGAGGAAACTGTTTTTCGTTAAAAAAAAAAAAAAGCCAAAATGTATAGGCCTACTCAGGGGCGAACTGAGCGGTCGGGCAATTGGGCATTACGGGGCCCGGAGGCCCCGGCCCGTAGTCATCATAAAACAGTGAGGATCACCTGAATAGTAAGAGTGTTCTCAATTGGGTCAAGTGTCTAATGGAACTGTAATATGAAAAAAATCGGATTTCAAGGGGTCCAGGACCTCATTTCCCCGAGGACCCAGGTTGTTGTCAGTCCGCCCTGGGCCTACTTCATTTACACACACAAAAAAAATGGTTATTGTAACTCGCATAAAGAAATAGTTATTAAAAATAAAAAAATAAACGTTATCAGTCCGTTTTTGAACGCCAAAACGACTTATTTCATGATCATAAAAATTAAATTTCTTTATGAAAGTACGATAATTTTACATATTTACATTATTATTATTAAAAAGTTTAAGAAAATGACGAAGGAAGAACCACCAATATACTTTAAAAGTTATAAACAAACAATCCTACATTGAGTTATGGAACACTCTGTAGTATGCGTACCTACAGTATCAGTGAGAGTAGCCAAAAAACTGACACAACGCTAAGGCCAGACTAATACGGCCTACTACGCTAATTCCTGGATTTTATTAACCAGTAACATCGGCAAGTCGAACCACTACCCCAGTGTTTTCACTTCACTTATTGGGAAACGATATTACCCACGAACCAGCTCGCTGGCTATGCATACCCAATTACCCATACCTAAAAATAAAAATAAATCAATAATCAAACGGTAAGTATATAAAAATAACTAAAAATATAAGAGAAAAAGTTATCTATTGCTGTAAATCGGAATGAAGTTGAAATAAGTCTTGTAATAAAGACGTTTCACGTGATTTTGGAGATAAAATTAGGCTATAAATTTGGCAATGTTCGATTAATTTACCTCTTGCAAAATTCGCTTATCCTCGCGAACACACACACACACACGCGCGCGCGCGCGCGCACGCACACACACACACACACACACACACCACACACACACACACACAAATATATATATAATGTGTGTGTGTGTGTGTTTTTTTATATATATATATATATATATATATATATACACACAAACTCAGAATGGTTCCCTGAGAACATTATATGTTAAACACAGACCGTGCATGGAACAAGGAACTCTTCTGGGAAAATTAAATCCACTATAGTCCGAATAAGTAGCCCACGTCGGGCTAAAATCATGAAAAAGGAAAAAAACTATGGTATTTGTCATTTACCATTACTTATTCGGACTATAGTGGATTTAATTTTCCCAGAAGAGTTCCTTGTTCCATGCACGGTCTGTGTTTAACATATAATGTTCTCAGGGAACCATTCTGAGTTTGTGTATACTAAACGGACGTGTTTCGTGCCTTGAAAAGTGGACGCTCAATGTCCCGGTTGAGGTTTAAGTTTTGTTTTTTTGGCTAAAAATACAATAGTTACCCCCTTTTTCTTTGATTTATTCAACACGACGTGAATGCAACGAGTCTTTTACTTATATAGAGGTTCTGAGTGTAGGGATCTAGGTTTGCTTTAAACCCTAGATCCACGTCCCAAAGCTGGATCCTGTCTGCTTTGCAGATAGCTGGTGAGGGAAGCTATATTTATGGGATCTCTTTGCGAGAGACCCGTTGCCCACGTCGGGCTAAAATCATGAAAAAGGAAAAAACTATGGTATTTGTCATTTACCATTACTTATTCGGACTATAGTGGATTTAATTTTCCCAGAAGAGTTCCTTGTTCCATGCACGGTCTGTGTTTAACATATAATGTTCTCAGGGAACCATTCTGAGTTTGTGTATACTAAACGGACGTGTTTCGTGCCTTGAAAAGTGGACGCTCAATGTCCCGGTTGAGGTTTAAGTTTTGTTTTTTGGCTAAAAATACAATAGTTACCCCTTACCCTTTTTCTTTGATTTATTCAACACGACGTGAATGCAACGAGTCTTTTACTTATATAGAGGTTCTGAGTGTAGGGATCTAGGTTTGCTTTAAACCCTAGATCCACGTCCCAAAGCTGGATCCTGTCTGCTTTGCAGATAGCTGGTGAGGGAAGCTATATTTATGGGATCTCTTTGCGAGAGACCCGTTGCCCACGTCGGGCTAAAATCATGAAAAAGGAAAAAAACTATGGTATTTGTCATTTACCATTACTTATTCGGACTATAGTGGATTTAATTTTCCCAGAAGAGTTCCTTGTTCCATGCACGGTCTGTGTTTAACATATATATATATATATATATATATATGTACCTCGCTGTAGTACCGTGCGTTGGTCTCTCTTCACACGAAGGTCAAGCTGGTGGCCCCGCCTCTAGCCCTGGCTTGGTGGTTGAGCGAGTTGCTCTCTTGCGCTCTCCACCGTACATAGCCAGGTACACCTGGCTCATCTGATACCGTCCTCAGCCAGGCATCTAGTCTTCTTTTGAAGACCTCAGCTTTGACCCCTGTAACGTTTCTGAGGTCCTATGGAAGCTGGTTAAAAAGTCTTGGACCCCTGACAACCAAGCTATTTTCCTTCAGTGTTGAAGAGGTACCTTGTCGAGCCTTTAACTTGGGAACACTACACATTCTGCCTTTCCTATTTTCCAGCTTTGTTTGGATGGTAATTGGGTTTAGTTTGAGGTTTGGTACCAGTTTTTCGATCATTTTCCATATGTAGATTATGGTGTACCTCTCTCTTCTTCTTTCCAGGGAGTATAGATTTAATTTTCGTAGTCTTTCTCAGTAGTTGAGTTCTTTGCAGCATCAATCTTAGCTGTGAAATGTCTGTGAGTTTCTTCTAATTTATTAGTTTCTTCCTTTTTATATGGGGACGTCAAGATTGAAAAGTATTCAAGTTTTGGTATGATCAGTGTTTTCAGCAGGAGAATCATTACTGTCTTGTTCCTTCTTTTGAACGTTGTTATTACCTGTTCCACGACTCTTTTTGCTTTGTTTATCGCTAGCTGATTTTGTGTTTCGAATTTCGCATCATCGGTCATTATAACCTCCAAATCGATCGCTTTCGTGTTCCTCTGAATTTCCTGTCTATCTAGAGCATAACGGGGTCAAAAAGTTTAAGAACCACTGATCTAGAGCATAATATGCAGTCTAAGTTGTTCATTTGTACCATATCTCAAGAGCTGAAATTTCTCGGTATTAAATGTTATATTGTTGTCTTCTGACCATTTGTTATTTTGTTCGTGTCCCTGTGCAAGGCCTCCACCTTTTTTGCATTGCTGATATATATATATATATATTAGGGTGGCCCTTAGTTGTATGTGATTTTCTGAAATGAAATATTTTTCATCTCCCAACCTCCAAAGTTGTTCTAATCCATGTAAAAATGCTCTGTGTAAAATTTCAGCTCAATCAGACAATATTAAGATGGCCCCCAAAGGCCCTAAAGTTTCAGATTTTAACAATATTGATATTTTTTCATATAAAACCGTTTTTCTCTTCTTTACAGTGTTTTATTCGAAAGAAATATAGAATATGATCGAAAGAGAATTCAATTTACAATAAATTTAGTTATAACCATTATTTACTTAAAACCAAAATTGGACGAGATATTCACGGAAATTGAAAAGTATCATAAGTGCGTACAAAACCGCTTCTGGAAGGTTCTAGAAAGTTCTGCGCCTGCGGCCTATATAAGCGGCGTCCCTCAAAAATTCACTTTCGATTATGCTTTGTGATTATTTTCCCAAACAAAGTTTGCAAATGAATTATAAAGGTTTTATATTAGAAATACCAATTATCGGTGAATTTTGAAAGTTTAGGGCCTTTGGGGGCCACTTAATATAGCCCAATTGAGCTGAAATCTTGCACAGAGCACTTTTTTATATATTGGAAGAAGATTAGGGGTTGGGAGGAAGTAATTTCAAAAGTTGAAAAACAAGGGCCACCCTAATATGTATATATACATATATATATATACAGGGTGTCCCGTAAGTCTGGACCCATAGGGAAAAATAATAAAATTACAAAATAGTCCAAAAATTTATTTATAATATATTTTTTTATTATTTTTATTATTATTTTTATTATTTTTTTATTATGATCTTACTCCGCTGGAGTTTTATTTGTGGGGCCACTTGAAAGCCAAAGTGTACGAGGTCAAACTTCAGAACATTTTCCACCTTAAAGCACGCATTGTGGAGGCGTGTCAAGAAATTTCTGCGACTGTGTTTCAGAAAGTGCTGTCGCAGTGGAGATTGCGTCTTCAACTATGTGTGCGACACAACGGCGGACACTTTGAACAGATTATGTAATAAATTTTTGGACTATTTTGTAATTTTATTATTTTTCCCTATGGGTCCAGACTTACGGGACACCCTGTATATATATATGATGCGCGCATACATACCGACAGAAACAAATACTGGTTTAACTTAAGCCATAAAAAATATTAGTATATATGAGTATTACTTACTCATTTGACTTGATCTGAGGGATGTTCCTCAGTTCTTTTGGCAGCAAAAGAATTTTGAGCCGCGTATTCTGAGGGTATTTTCACATCTTTGTTTTTATTTATAGCAGGGCTTCAATGAAGCCTTTATTTCGTTTGAATTTTTTTTTTTTTTCGTGTACGCTGCATATGGCATCAGCCTTCACTTAACCCTTTAACGACAGATTTGTTTGTAGGGTTAAATTATGAATGTGTATTTGAAATGTTACCAATTTGTACCGTTCGTCTGTAAAGAGTTAATAAGCTATTCTTCGCATTCAATGATTCGTTATACACACACTGATATAAATAGAATTATCCGCCGAACTGATAATCGTTAGTTATTTTGATGTTATCACAGAGCGGGAACAAAGCGCCCATACACCACGAGGTAGAAACAATAAATATATATATATTTAATTTGTGACGGAACGCTTCGGAACGCTGTTCCGGTACTTTTATTTTAAAACCTAATTAAAAAAAAAAGGTTTTTATTTTAATAAAAAGGTCAGCAACGTAATTTCGTAATTTAAAATCCAACGAAATACAGACAGTAGAAAGCGAAAACTAGTCGATCAAGCAGAAAGAAGTTTGGAGTGTGTGTGGAAATTAATGTGATTATTCTATCAACTTCCTATATATAGCAATAGCATGTAAGTAAAGCAATTTTATTTTGTTTCAAATACATATAATATTTTGTTTCACTTAGATGAAATAACATTTCACTTAGATGTTGCAATCACAGTCTAACTTTTTCTTTAAAATAATACTGTATTCGAAGAACTTTCATTTGCATGTTGCGCAGTTTTCGCAGAAAAAGCGCTTAAAATGCGTTGGTTTCCGGGGCGCCGCCCCGGACCCCGCTGGGGGAGCTTACAGCGCTCCCCCAGACCCCCTAACTGTAGGGCTTCACCTGCGTTCCACTTCTTTTTCATTTACAAATTAAGCACTGTCAGTATATATATATATATACGTATATATTTTGATCACAATTGGAAATACATACATGATATATATTTTTTCCGGATGAAAAGAACTGTGTTTGACTACACCTGAATTTATGGTCCTCCACGTGTTTACAGTTTCTTCGACCTCCATCTAAGACCTCCAATTTACATAAACCGTAAATTTCAAGTGACCTTTCCAGTCCTCAAAAGCGAGTCTAATTTGCATCAAATGTGATCTGAAATTTTAAATAAATTCACAATTCCGCGTGTATTGATCGCAATGGAAATAAATTATTTAAAAAGAACCAAGAAAACCGTACGAACAAAAATTATAATGGGGTCAGTAAAATTCATTTTTGGGGTGAATTTGGTGCCAAGAGAATTATATAAAAGTCCTTCGCATATCATTCAGGATTAATGAGTTTGTATATTTAAAAAATATATTGTGATAAATCCTGTGATAAGTCTATTCAACCTATAGTAAGTGTGATGGAATTTTCATCTCACTTTGCATATACGTTAAATGTTGATTATAACCTCAGTTTCAAAAAACCTTAGTTTTGCTTTTGCCCGGATTGCTCATTCTGACGAAGATAGTCCCCCCTTAGTTTAACGTGGAATTCGAACCTCGATCAACTAATGAAGTCCGAAAGTACAAAGTCCTCGCCCGGACTCAATCTCACGCGGCATACTGATCAGCCAATTAAAGTCTTTAACCACTAGGATACCCAGGGTATGATATATATATATATATATATATATTATATATGTGTGTGTGTGTGTGTGTATATATATATATATATATATATATTATATATATATAATATATATACAGGGTGGGTATTCAGCCGTATTTCCATACATAGAAAATAACATTTTTTTATGGACAACCATTTTTATTTATATAATATGCCTACATGGTTGCCATTTTTTGAAACACATTTCAATACGTGTTCCCCACTGTTGATGAACACGCATTAGCACAGTTGACGTTATGCTTGTAATGGCGTTGGTGATACGTTCCTTTAGATGATTTATGTCTCGTATCTTTTCCTGATACACCATGGCCTTCAAGTGCCCCCAAAGATAGAAATCAAGGGGGTGGATCTGGGGATCTGGGGGCCACTCCACAGGACCACGCCGACCAATCCAAGCATCCGAAACTGCTGCTGATCCAAATACCGACGCACGTGAAGACCATAATGAGGTGGAGCTCCATCTTGCTGGAAGTAAACTGGGAAGTTACCTTCCTCGTTTAGCAGGGATGGGAAAATCTCTTTCTTGCAACATGTTGATACCTTTCGGCATTAAGATTTCCACTGACAAAAATTGGTCCAATAATTCTGTCACCCCATATCCCGGCCCACACCATCACTTTACCGGCACCTTGCATCTTCGTCGGACTCAGCCAGTTAGGGTTAGCATTACTCCAATAACGTATGTTTTGCCGATTAACCTCTCCATTGACGTAAAAATTTGCTTCATCAGTAACATAAAAACAAACGTTTAATTTTTCCTATGTATGGACTTACGGCCCACCCTGTATATATATATATATATTATATATTGTACTCATTTTCCTTAAGTTTCAGAATACATAAACAAAACGAATCGAAAATATTTTTGGCCCCGTTAATTTCATTAAAATTCCAAACCACTCTTAACCCAATGTGGAACACCTTAATTGCTTTATTCGATCTTCCTCTTGCATGATTATAAATTCAAATTACTTAATTGCTCCTTTCAACACTTAAGCAATCCTTCGAACCTCTTCTCTTCTTCGAGGATGCGCTAAACCATTCGAGTTTGGCAGTTTAAACGAGAAATATTTATATCCCAAAAGAACCTTCATCAACTTGCCGGAATCCAATTTAATGAAAAAATATTGACAAGAGAAGAGTCGAACATTGGATCCAATTTGAGTTTATAACTCATTCCGAAACATTATGAGACAGCGCCCATACGTAACTCAGTGGGTAATACCGTTTCCTATAAGCGAAGTGAAGACACTAAGATCGAGGTTCGACTTCCGAGGGTGCTGGTTAAGAATAATATGGGAATTAGCGCACTGGGCCGCATTCATCTGGTCTGACCGCTGTCCCAGTCTCTAGTCCTCATGACTGATTACTGTGTATGATTATTAAATAAATATTAACTATATATAGAAGCCACAGTGATTATAACAAAACGATTAAATGACCTTGTTTAACCTTGGTTTTGCTTCCGCCCGAATTGTTCATTCTGACGAAGATCAAGCTTGTTGCTTCAACTTGGCCCTACAGCTTAACGTGGAATCCGAATCACGACCCACCACGAATGATCAGAAATTGCAAAGTCCTTACCTGGACTCGATCTCACAACCTCCCGACCAGCAGCCCAGCGTCTTAACCAATAGTAATTAAGCCAATACTAACTGAAGTAATGAAAGTACGGTATTGGTACAGTAAACGGATTAGGCCTAAACTGCTCTCGTAACGGGAGAGTTAAATTGAACGGTATTGAGGACACTTTGAAGAGGGCCTACCCAATTAGGCAGAGTTTGTAGACGTTTAAGCGTTGAATACGAATAGTCTCTCACGACGTAACAAAACGCTGTAGGCCGAGTGCCGGTGGCCTAGTAGAGGTTTACAGCGAGATGTGAAGAGGAAATTCGTGAGGCAATGAGCAAAAACTGAGAGCAATTTGAAGTGTACTCTCTTTTATATAGGCTGATTATATAGGCGTTGATTTTGTGGGCATTTTTGGAAAACAAAATAAAATTTGTTTTTGTCTTCGTGAACGGTTCGTGCTCACGTTGGTTTTTATTGCCATGTTTACAATTTCCAGCCATGAAACAAGCAGGCGAAGAAGAGGAATTTCGTTTGCCTCTACATGCTGAAGTCTGAGTCTGATCCGGCATTACCAAGAACAGCGAAATTGGACTTAGAGAAAGGGTGCCAATGCCGGTTTTAGTTGTTTAAACTCGATAGCTTCACTTTGTTATAACGATAATTTTTAAAACTATATTTTAGTCACTGAGGATAGAACTTGACAGTTTCGAAACGTCTGAAATAAATAAACTGAAGGGTTTGCAACTACGCTAGTGTTCCTTTTATTTTCTCTCTCTCTCTCCTCTCTCTCTCTCTCTCCTCTCTCTCTCTCTCTCTCTCTCTCTCTCTCTCTTAAAGTGACTGAACTCTGAAGCTATTATCTTCATTATACTTTTTCCTACTCTCCCATAAATCTTCTTTCACCACTATTTTCTGTCAGCAGTGGCTGGCGGAGGAGGGAGAGATCCTTGTGCGTTCCATACTTTACTATTACTACTATTTCTGCGTGACAGCTTTACGCGTCTATGAGTGTAAGCATGGTATATGTTTTCAGTGTTCTTCTTTTCATTGATATTTCTAACTTTTCTACTTCCTTCTTGGTCTGGCCTAGAGTGGATCTTAGGGTCTTTGTTACCCTGTAACTCTCTCTCTCTCTCTCTCTCTCTCTCTCTCTCTCTCTCTCTCTCTCTCTCTCTCTCCGACATTATTTCGCTCTTCGTTCATATTATAGTCACGAACACTCGGAGGAAGAAATATTAATCCAAATTCATTGAAATAAAAAACAAATTAGCATTTTTTATGCATTATCCAACGTTTTGTATTTTTTTCTTTTACCGTTGTTTCTCATCTCAACTTATTTTCTGACTTTTCAACTTTAAAAAGGTAGGGAATGTTCGTTATCAGGTCAGATTATTCGAATGAAAGGAATACATATATACAGGGTGAGTCAACAGTCTGGAAACATAGGAACTATGCTTTTCAATGCAAATATAGATGAATATTTGTACTGAAAAAGCATAGTTCCTATGTTTCCAGTCTTTTGACTCACCCTGTATATATAAAATTAAATAAGGCAAAATTTGAGTTCTCATTGTTAAGTTGAACTGGCACTGCATCAACGGTTCACAAGTAGGCGAAGAAAGGAGTGCCACGGCTCTTAAAGGAGGCACCACAGTTTTCATGAGGGGCACAAAGATTCCATAAAAAAATGTTTTAATTGTATTGTACACTATCAACTCGAAAGTTTGTAACGCCTTCAAGTCGAAATACCTAAATGGACTTTTTTGTAAATTTAACGTTCCAATTAATAAAGGGTTCCCAACATTGACCGTATTGGTTCCCTATTTGGGATAGCTTTTTGGAGTATAGGTTCAAAAAGAGAGCTAGTAAGTTCCCTGCTAGTGTCTATAGGGTCCTCAATTTGGAAACAGATTCCTTAACCTATTTTGACATGTAATAGGGAACCAAATAGCTAAAAAAAATTCATGTTATACACTGAAAGCATGAGGTTTCCTATGACATGAAAATTTTAAACTTACTGTCCCTCTTTTTGACCCTCTATATCTTAAGGGCTATACCACAAAGGGAACCCGTATTGTCAATATTGGGGACCCTTTATTACTTGGAACGTTAAAGTTACAGAAAGACCATTTAGGTCCTTCCACTTCAGGGCTTCACAAACTTTCGTCTTTAAAGTGATGTAATGATCTGTTTTGTAATCAGATAATCCCGATCGCTTCTATGTCATAAAGATAAACGTTCCCAGTCATTTATTGTATAACATTGCATTTTACCTGTCCTAAACTACGCCCACACGTACGTATACTTTACAGCCCAAACTCTGGACTCTACTTAGATGAGTGTAGAAGACAATATGATGTCTAGAGTATCATAGGTTCGAATAGTTGGGATACACTAGTCAGTAAAGAAGGTGCGGCCCAGTGTATCTCGACTATTGGAACCGATAGTACATTGCAGGGAAGGGTCAGACAGGAAAAACGAACACAGTATTGACCTATGAGTAGGACGCCATGCTGAAATGTATGAATAAAAACTTTAAGTCTAAAATATAAATTCTTAACATGGCCATATTACATATTCGTTTTTCTGTATCCACCCGAAGAGGATGCCAGTGGGCATCGAAACCGTTGTGGAAATAAACTCTGTCTGTTAGAGTGGGTTTTTATTATCCATATTACAGTTTAATACAATTCATAAAATTACTATTATTTTGACTCAAAATGAAGTCAAATAAGCTCGGACAAATTACGTATATAGTTAAAATTACCTAATTACTTTAATAGTTTTGAAAATAACGATAATTTTACTGAATCTAAACTGACTTCGTCACAGGGAGCTACACGAAACGTTGTCAAATTCTTATTTTTAAATTTTTTACTTTCTTTTATAAAGATAAACTTAATATATTATCTTTTAACATATTATCCGGTTTTTAAAAATGTTATCCGGTTCTTTTAATATATTGTCCGGTTTTTTAAATATATTATCCGGCTAGTTTAACATTTTGTCCGGTTTTATTAACACATTATCATATTATCATGTTTTCAAGTATTATCCGGTTCTTTAACACATTGTCTAGACAGGTTCTTTTAACATACGGTCCGATTCTTTTAACATATTATCCGGTTGCAGACGTGCGCGATGAGGTGCCACTTAACAGACTTGGAAACCCTTGGCATGTTTGTCGGTTGTTTGTGCCACGATTTGGACCACAGAGGCACTAACAACGCCTACCAAGAAAAGTAAGTTCTAGAAATTATGATAATATATCATTTCTCTCTTGTTTATGTACAATATGCGAATTATTTATTCCACACAAAAAGCTTATGACCAAAATGAAATACAGGGTGTCTCAGAAGTCGCGCACCAAAGCTAATATAGCTTTATTTAATTTAATAATAATAATGGTACGCGACTTCTGAGACACCCTGTAATATATGAAATGTAAGTTCTTCATATGTTTTTTTTTCTTAATTTCCCCTCAAATTTCTGTGGCACTGAATATATTTATTACTTGAATGAGTAGTCAACTCTTCGTGAATGGGGAAAAGAGGAACATGGCACCCGTAGGAATCAAAACTTAAAAATTTGTCCTCAAGTTGTTGGTCATTTTCTTATACACGAAGGCGTATACAATGATTTTGGTTTTAAAGAAAATGATAGTAAGAGTAATAGCAACAGTAGCAACCGTAACAGTAGCAGTAATAACGATAAGAGTTGCAACAAATCACAGAAACAGTAACAGTAATAGCAATAACAATTGCAACAACAGTCACAGAAACAGTAACAGTAATAACAATAACAATTGCAACAACAGTCACAGAAACAGTAACAGTAATAACAATAACAGCATCAGTAACAGTAGTAATAACAATGACAATAGCAATAATAACGATAACAACAACAACAGAAATAGCAACAATAATGACAATAATAATAATAATAATAATAATAATAATAATCTCTAGACTACTAAACAAAAACTAACCAAAACTTTGTCCAAAATTACATTAAGAAACGTTTTGTCTTGAAATATTATCCAGTCACAAAATTAAAGCTTTTTGGACGTAAACCAAAATTGCCTGCCAAGTTTTCCTTTTATCCTTTCTTCGCTTTCCAAAAGGTGCAATGATAATCTTGAAATACGTCATGAAAGTACCCCAAAAACAAATATTATATCAACAAATGTTCGTGAAGGAAAATTTATATAAAAAGTTCGTTTTTATATTTGAGTGAAAGTTTTTGGACACAGAATTTTTTAATTAAAGCAAATATAGGTTTATAAAGGCCTTCTTTTATTTTCTAAATTTGTACAGAGAATTTATGATTAGGAGAGAATTTAAATTTTAATTCGTTTTCTTTTTTTTTTCTTTTTTTGTCTTTACGAGTTTATTTCAATGAAAGTTTGTTCTATGAGTATTTGTCTGATAATTCACTGGCCAACAAAATGAAACTTTTTTTTCTCATCACAAACATGATCACATTTTTCTTAATGCATTTTTCACGCTGATTCCGAATCTGGTTTTATTTTTTTTCTAGCACGTAGAGTTATATAGATACACTGGTTTTGATATTTTTAAGTTTTTGATATTGCTATAAGAAAATTTATGGATGTATAGATCACACTTAGAATGCTAAACAACAAATACATCATATACTTTATTCAATGTACTTATAAATAAAGAATATATACATTATTTATTAAAAGCGCTGTGAGTGTGATTTCCTTTTGTAAATTTGGCCTGGATTGTCACGATACAGCATCCAACAATGGTCCGCCATCATGCTTTCATTCCAATATCCTTGGTAGCGCTTCTCCATCATCTGAATATCTTGATGGAAGCGCTCTCCTTGCTCGTCACTCACTGCACCAAGGTTTTCAGGAAAGAAATCTAAGTGGGAATGCAGGAAGTGAATATTTAACGACATTCGACACTCCATTTCTTTGAAGGCATCAAGGAGGTTCTTGACTCCATTCTTATACGCAGGTGACTTGTTGCTTCCAAGAAAGTTTTCACATATCCATTGTGAATCCTGACTGCATACCCATAAGCATTCCTATAACTTTTAGATCTCCACAAACATTCCATTGATGACTGTCGTATTTGATTGCCTTAAGTAGTATATCCATATTGTCATATGTCTCTTTTAGATGGACGGAATGGGCAATGGGGATGGATGGCATTATATTACCATTATGCAAAATAACTGCTTTCAGGCTTCTCTGCGACGAATCAATAAAGAGGCGCCACTCAGATGCCACATACGTCTGAGATATGGCTGTAAATAGTCCATTGATGTCATGGCAATAACAGAGAGGACCGTCTACTGAAAAGAATGCTGTTAATTCAAATTCCGCTTTCGGTAGTAATAATACGAACATTGTTCTCAAGTAAATTGTTCTCCTTTAGTCTTGAGGCGAGAAGCTCTGATTTCTCTTTAGACAGCGATAAGTCTCTAACAAGATCATTCAACTGTCCTTGGGTTAACTTTTTAGGCTCTAAATGTCTACCTTCAAAAGTGTACTCTGGTTCTGTAGATGGTCCGAAAACGCCAGTTGCACCTTCATCACTTTCCATGTCATCTATGATAGAATCTAGCCTATCACTTGGGGAATTGGAATGGGCAATGTTTCATCATGTTTTACTGGTCTACGTGCTGAATCCAAGTTTGGATATACAATCTGGTGTTTGTTCTTGGCAGAAAACCCCATTAAGTTCACACTACAAAAAATAACAGTCTTCATGATGATCTCTCGGCTCCCTCCATATCATGGTATGGCAAATGGCATTGAAGCTTTCTTTTTGTTAAGCCAATCACGTAATCCATTTGAACAGCCAGAACAGATTTGATGTGGCGCCCATGGTTTATCTTGGTCACCTAGATGGCAACCAAAGTATAGCTTGTATATTTTCTTAATGTCAGTTGTAATACTTCGTCGCTGTGTTTTAGTTTGAACTGGCCGAATACGAAACAGAACTTGTCGGGGTCATTCTTACATTGTCGAGCATGTTGACTGACCTGAGCAAACTATAAATTAAAAAAAATGTACACCAACTTGACACAACAAGTTCTTGGACTGGACTGATCTTTGACACAAAGCACGGCGTTGTTGCCTGAATCACAATGCTGCTAGACGTAAAAGCTCACACCTGAAATACATAAGATGTATAATTAAGATAATTGAAATAAATAAGATGAATAAACTAAAAAACACAATAAAATAAACACAATCAAATGTTGAAATAGTAGTATTTTGCCTATTTAAAATGGTTAAATCTGTGTTTTTATATATGCCTTCATCTTGAAAACTATACGTGCTAGAAAATATCTGAATGCAGTTTTGGAATCAGCGTGGAAAATGCTATCCAGCAACACAAAGTTTACTCTGATGAAAATCTTTGTTGACCAGTGTAATAGTCAGAAAAATAGGACGTTTTATGATGGCATCCGCCAAAACATAAGTAATTTTGTAAAACTTATGAATGACACAGCAGATTTTCACAATCGTAATTCGAGAAGTCTAAAACTTCAAAAAGGTTTATATATATATATATATATATATATATATATATATATTATATATATATATATATATATATATATATGATATATATATATATATATATATAATATATATATTTTTTTTTTTTTTTTTTTTTTTTTTTTTCTGGGATGGACGAGCTAAATCAGCGGAAGAACGTTTGCAGATGCAAGAAGATATTAATAAATCACTCGAATGGACGGAAATTTGGCAAATGAACTTTAATAGAGATAAATGTAAAACGTTGTATATCGGTCGAAACAATGTTAAAAGAAAAGTATTTTACGCGCGACAAGACACTAACGAGTGTTACGTAAGAGAAAGATTTAGGTATTATTGTTGTCGATACTTTTAAATCGAGTAAGCAATGCATCGAAGCGGTCAGAAAAACAAAGAGAATCTAAGGATTTATTGGTAGATCATTTTAATTTTAGTCGGAAAAACAATGTTAACATTATATACTTCGTTAGTATGTCCCCACCTGGAATACTGCGTTTAGTTCTGGTCCCCATATTTACGACAGAACATAGACAGAATGAAGAGATTGCAACGACGGGCTACTAAATTGATTCCAAGACTTAGAAACAAATCGTACGCTACCCGTTTAGAAACGTTAAATTTATTCTCACCCTGTAAAAGCGCCTATTCGATTTACTCCATAAGTGTTTAAAATGATTAAAGGTTTTAATAATGTCGACGCCGAAAAATATTTTACTTCAGAAATGCAGATAGAAATCGCGGTAATGATCTCAAATTAGTGGGTAAACAGTTTAATTCTAATGAAGTTAAGAATAGTCGTAACAATAAGAATAGATTAAAGAATAGTTCTACCAATAATTCAGACATTATCTTTAAAGTTGATTGTAAAGAATGTGAGTCCTTTTACATTGGACAGACGGGAAAAGATTTGAATACATCAAAATTACGTTAGAATGGGAGTCGAACACCCTTTTTGGCCATTTGTCAGAGTTGTCCCATTGTATTGATTGGAATAATTCTTCAATTTTGTTTCACTCAAGCAACATTGTTAATAGAAACATTCTCGAGTCTGCCATTATTCAACTTACAGTCAATTTCAATCTTAGCCACGGCCTTTTTTTGCTCTATCCTGTTATTCTGAATTCTTTCAGATCAGATTTAGATAAGAAGGGCAAGGCACTAAAGCTCTGATAGCTTTCCCACTTAAATTGTACGCTCTTCTGTCAATATTCTCCGCACCAATCGTATAATTTTTATTTTTCTTTATGAACTGTATATCCTATCTCGATCTTGTTATTAACTTCAGTGTTCCTGAAGACGCCATTAGACGAAAGCGCTTGAGCACTATTTCGTGTTTTAATTTTTCTTCGTAATTATTTTTATTATATATATATATATATATATATATATATACACGGTGTCCAAAAAAAAACTAAACACGCAAATTAATAACATGTATGCGTTCTCATAAGTAAGTTTGAATATAATTTAAGATTTCTTATTCCAATAAATTTAATGCAAATTTATATTATTATTTGAAAAATTGTTCAATATGGGAACCATTTTGTTCTATACACTTAACCAAACGCGATCGCCACTCGTCCACGCACTTGTCTACATAATTTTGTGAAACTCTTTCCCAACCATCTATGAGTCTTAAATCATTTAAATCTTCAATATTCTGCCCAGGTATGTAAACCTTAGAAGATAGAGCTTCCCATATTCCATAATCCATTGGTGTAAGGTCAGGCTATTTGCTGGCCAATTTTCGGGCTCGATAAAACTAACCTCCTGAGCTCTGAGGTACTCTACTGTCTGACGAGCTCTGTGTGCTGGTGCGCCATCTTGCTGAAAGGTGAAATCATTACCACATCTGGCTTGCATATCTTCTAGATAAATCGTCAAAACATGATTAATGTAGTAGTTTGCATTAATCCTGGCTCGAGGTGCAATAAAAACTAAACGAGATTTGCCCATCTTCGATACGCACGCACCCACCATCACACCTTGAGAAACTCTTGCCGTTTCTTTCAACAAACGTTCGGGACTAACAACTTTTTTTCTATCCGCCCTTGAGTAAACCCTATCATTTTGATTGTTTATTGGAGGAGTTATATGGTAGATCTTCTCATCTGAAAACCAGATTTTTTATACCGATCTGTCATCTGGAAATCGCTCTAAAAGTTCTCGTGCACACATATTACGTCTCTGTTTATTAGCTTGTCAATTTATGTACACGCTGCCTTTTATAACAATGAAGATTTAAATCATTTTTAGCAATGTTGAAAACACTTCCACGAGAAATTCCAAGTTCATGGGAAATCTTACGAATGCTGAGATGTGTACCAGGATTATTTTCTTGACTAAGAATGAGTGCTTCGAGCTGTCGAATATTTTCATCAGTCCTTGCGAAACGAGGACGCCCGCTTCCTTCACGTCTATCTGCCGAACCAGTTTCATCTATTTTTTTTATCAGATAGTTCACGCCAGATTGTGTCCAATCTTTATTAGGAAACTCTTGCATCATTCTTCTTGCACCCCATCTTTAAGATAATCTTAAGTTTTTGATTAAAATTTTGTCTTCTTCATCATATGACGGCATCAGGGGTTACTCAAACCTATGAAAAATAAAAACGTTAATTTGCAAGCTCCATTTATATTATACCAAAGTGATAAATTATATGAACATATCTCAATAATTATTAATTATTATTATAAATATTATTCATTATTATTATAATTATTAACTATTATGTTCACATTTCAAATTCTAAAAAAAATTATAGCTTATTAAAAAACGGAGTCCAAAAAAATCGGCGTGTTCAGTTTTTTTTTGGACACCGTGTATATATATATATAATATAATATTATATATATATATATATATATATATATATATATATAATATATAATGTGTGCGTGTGTGTGTGTGCGCGTGTGCTCAGCGTGATGTATGTTGTGATTTAGTGAGCTCATTCAAATCTGTTCCGAAAACTTAACAGTAATAAAATACGGATTATGGGTTTACCGAGTGCCCCACTTTTATTTTAACCTAAGGCTCGGCTGAATCGCGTTAATCTCTATGAGAGCAAGGGTTAGTTAAAACATATCGGCACCAACTGTAGTCAACTGCATGAAAAATTGTGCGTGTTCATGCATGATATTCCATATATACTGTGTGTATATATATATATATATATATATATATATATATAGTCATGCGGTTTGCTTCTACAAAGCTTCAATTTAATATTTAGGAGAAATCCAATGACAAGGAGGAATGTAAATGCCATGAAAAGTCTTCTTTAATGCGCAACGTTTCGAGCAATACGCTCATCATCAGGCTAGATAATAACAATATGAAATTAGAATCAATAAATAAATGTGAACAAGACAAAATAATTTCTATAAAACCTATTCATTAAAAGCAAATTTTAAAAAGACTCAAAGAAGAGGGTTAAATTCAAAGTTATAAAAATTTACATATAAAATTACAAGAAATTTAAAAAGCTATTTTTAAATTACATATAGTAAATTTGAAATTAGTACACTGGAATAATTAACACTAATACAATGGAATAATTAACACTACGAACCTTTCAATGCTGGTTCCGAGGCACGAGTAATTTAAAACAAAACAAAACAGGAAACAAGCTATGGGTTGGGCGGTTTGGAGAGTTATAAGTTGGGGAGGGGGATTATAAAAAATTGGGGGGGGGAGGGGAGTTGGGGAGGGGGGATTATAAAAAATTTAGAGGGACAGCTGAGGAATCCACGTTTAGAGAAGGGGTCAATGTTTTAATATAAAGAGATTCC
>JAJOZX010002821.1:312500-375000 GCA_023014485.1 Bathynomus jamesi | reverse complement strand
CCAGCTATAGTACCCTAGTGTTTAGCAGCAGACTTCAGCCTGGCTGAGATTTTGTGATTTCGGATTCCATCAATGAAGGTATTTCCTCTGGTCTTCCGTGGCGAGGTCGTTGTTCGGATTCCATGCTAAGCAGTTAAGTTGTAGGTCCCCTCTATGAGACACTGAGATAGTTCTACGGTTGCTGGAAATTGAATCAGAAACTGGCGCAACTGGTCATAATTATTTTTTGCCGGTACCATCGGGATTCGAACCCCGACCTCAGTGTCTTCACTTCGCATACAGGGAAACGGTGTTATACACTCAGCTACGAACTCTGACAAGGAATATGCTTGAGTGGTTAGAAAACTGGTTGGTCCTCCTCATTATCGTCTCCGGCTTGACTAATAGATAGAATTCAAATGCAACTAATGAAAATAGATACTTATACACATTTTATCGATGGACACTTTATTGACACTATTATTAACCTAATTTAACCTAACCTACTTAGCGTAACCTAATCTAAGTTGCAGGACTCTTGTCGAGAGAATGTCTTGTCATTAAAATGTTGCTCGGTCGTAACGTAGTTTCTAGAACAGGTCGTCCTCGAGAAGATAACGATATTTCCCCCAACTTGACAGTCTATCGAGAGGAGTTTTGGCTCGCATTAAATTAAGTTTGGTTAAATTGCCATAGGTTAGATTAGGATAAGGTGGTATAAGTTAGTTTATATATGCTAGGTTAACATAGGTTAGGTCAGGTCATTAGTGTTGATCAAATTTCCTGTCGACGAAGAGTGGAGTATACAAACATTAAACATTAGTTCTTTTGCTCAGAGTCCGAGAGAGATTTTTCCCAATCGTCGAAGCAGGAGAATTCAGTT
This sequence comes from Bathynomus jamesi, assembly GCA_023014485.1. Classification (NCBI taxonomy): domain Eukaryota; kingdom Metazoa; phylum Arthropoda; class Malacostraca; order Isopoda; family Cirolanidae; genus Bathynomus; species Bathynomus jamesi. Next base: position 374,138 of record JAJOZX010002821.1, on the reverse strand, counting down.
GGGAAATCGAGAGTCACCGCGAGATGGGGCGATCGTTGATGATGACAGCTTGTGATTTAGGGGCCTCAACTAAGCCCTGGGATATTCAAAGAAGGTATTTTCCTAATTTTATTTATTTTGTGGAATACTGGATCCATGAAGTAGTTTCAGCTATTAAAAAGGCAGTAATTTTTCATTAGAACTGTCATTTTGTATAAGGACCTACTGTATAGTGGGAGGGAGTGGGAACCTAGGCACGTGACCACACTCTCACGGAGAGGGGTCGAACAAAAAGATTATCTCTTAACCCTTGCACTGCAGCTTTCGTCAGCCCTGATATCACCGTATATGCAAAGAATATGAAAAAATTGATAACGTCTATTAACGCGGACCGCAGTCCTCTACTTTAACATCTATTAACGTGGACCGTAGTCCAAGGGTTCGTTTTTCAAGCAGGGGTTCCCAAACTTTTACCACCAAGGACCCCTAAATATTAATTCCGTACGGACATAGACCCCCCACAAAAAAAATTATGAATTCAGTTACAAACTATAGTATATTTCATAAACATAGATAGCTTTTAAATTAATGTAAAATTAAACATTCTACGCTCATTAAACCAGTTTAATAAACACTTACCGAATGTCACGTGTGAAGGGTGAGGTTGATGGGCATTTAAAAGTGAAGGAATATTCGGTTCCAGATTAGTGAGTTTCAATCTCAAATCGCCATTATTTTCAAGGTCAAGTCGATTTCTCTGCTTGGTTAAGATACTGGTAGCATGACTAAATCCAGCTTCTACCATATATGAACTAGGAAAAGCTAACAAAAAAGGTTCAGCAACTTTTTGCAATTATTAATGCGCGGACAGATTTTGGTATAAGAAAAAAAAATTAATGGAAATTTATTTTAATATAGTTAATGTTACTATTTTTCCAAAAGCTTAGAGACCCCCTAGAAGTTCCTACAGACCCCTGGGGGTCTGTACAGACCACTTTGGGAATCCCTGGGGGCCCAAAGGATCATAAATACTGTATACTTAAAACGCTCATGTATGGATGGATGATTTTAGAACGATAATTTTTCTCATTTGACATTTAGAAGGTTGGCTGGTTGATTGATTTAATTTTACATTCTTCAACCACGAAGGATCATTAAGATGGACGGTAACATCATCAGCAGGGAAAAATAAGATCCCATCGTAAAGAACCCAATAGTCGAACCACATAAATTAAGAACGCCGATCTCGTCACTGTTCCTACTCCCAATTTTTCAGACTGCTTGGGACAGTTATTGACTGGGCTTTGATATTTAAAAGATAAAACCTAATAGACCAATATTACCACAATCCCATATAATATATAGTCAGACGATAGTCGTCTTTATAGTATCTTTCAAATCTTTCTAGATCCGTCAAATATCAGATATGATTATCATTTTTACAGACTTATCGGAACAGCTTTATTAAAGTTCCAAATATAAACAAAATCTTTTACCACAATAATAATATTAAAAATAAATAAAGTGAAAGAAAAAAAAACACGGAACAAATTTCTATTTGAAATTATTTAGTTCCCCAATGAATAGTTACGTCAAAGAAAACGATTTTAATAAAACAAGAGAAAATTTATATTTTTACGGGAACTGAGTTAAGTACATAAGCAATTACGTCAGCTGACCGTAAAAAAAATTAACAAATAAGCAGTGGTGGGCACGCGCAACGATTTTTGTAGCGCCGCAACCGCAACCGCAACTCTGGTGAAATAGTTGCGCCGCACGCGCAAGCGCAACCCTTTTCAAAAAGTTGCGCCGCAAGCGCAAGCGCAACCAAAAATGTTGCGCCGCAAGTTGCGCCGCAACTTTTTGCGGCGCAACTGCCCACCTTTGCATTTAACGTATATCTGCAGTGGTGGCACGCGCAACGATTTTTGTAGCGCCGCAACCGCAACCGCAACTCTGCTGAAATAGTTGCGCCGCACGCGCAAGCGCAACCCTTTTCAAAAAGTTGCGCCGCAAGCGCAAGCGCAACCAAAAATGTTGCGCCGCAAGTTGCGCCGCAACTGCCCACCTTTGCAAATAAGTAAATAAATAAAGACACCTAGAAATTATATTTACATTTTAAGGACTTTTAATTTTTTTTTTTTAATAGTTTAGCTGCTCTTATTAATAACATCTACTCTTATTCGATAATCTTCTATCAAGATCATCTCGTAACAGTTCGATGAGACTACTACGATGGGTGACAGAGGTTCACTTTTCATTAATTTTAATACTTATTCTGAATAGTAGCTCGATGGTTGACCGTCTCAGTGTTCAGATGATGTACCGATACGTCGTTCGAATCCCACTTTTTATACTGGAAGGAGGGGCCAACAACAAATGCTTCTCCCTCCAACACACACACACACACACCATGGAAAAATAGGAGAGCCAAAATCAAGGTCCAAGGTTTTCGAGATGCCTGAAAACTCTGCGTTTAAAAGATTGAAGGTCATGGACAGGGGGAAAGATGGATTGAGGAAGACTGTTCTAGAGTTGACCGGTTGAGTAGATGAAAGACTAAAAATATTGATTAAGTCTTGCGTTAGAATGTTGATCAGAAAAGGAATGAGAATGTGTCGAAAGTCTGGTAGCGTGATCTCCTTAAACGAAGAGGCATGCAGTTAGAGAGTTCAGAAGAGCAGTGTCCGGTATAAGAGCGATAATAAAGAGCGAGTGAGGGAACATTGCGGAGAAGAGAGGGGGAGTGAAGACAGTCAGCAAGAAACGGGGAACTGATGAGAAGAAGAGCCTTTGATTCCACCCGGTCAATTAGAGCTGTGTGGATTGAGCCACCCAGCACATGAGAAGCGTACTCCATACAGAGGCGGACAAGAACCCTGTACGGAGACAGCAGCTGAGTGGGGGTGAAAAGAACTGCGGAGCCGGTACAGCACACCAAACTTCTTAGAAGCTGTCTTAGAAAAAGAGTATATGTGATCTTTCCAGGAAAGATCACAGAAAAGGAAACGCTAAGAATGTTAAGAGAAGAGGAAGGATTGAGTTGTGTATTATTGGAGGTAAGGGGATAGTCGTGTGAAAGATCGTGACGAGTAGAAATAGTAGAAAGATTAGAGGTCAGGTGCACCATAGCCGTCCTACGCGAATCATGGAGTGACTGTTAAGAGGGACACTTTGGGAAGCGGGTGGAGAAGTGAAGAGTGAAATCATCGGCATAGGAGAGAATAGGACAGGAAGTGCAAATTAAAAAATCATTAATAAATAAAAGGAAAAGAGTGGGTGACAGAACAGAACCCTGAGGAAAACACCACTGTTAATAGCTTCAGGAGAACAGTAGTCATCCACAACCGCAGCTATAGGTCGGCCAAAAAGGAAATAGAGATGAAGGCACAGATAGCAGGATAGAAACAGAAGGAAAGCAGTTTGGGAATTAAGGATTTGTGCCAGACTCTATCAAAAGTTTTGATATGTCTAGCGCAATAGAAAAGGTTCTACCGAAATCCCGAAAGAAGGATGACCAAGAGTCAGAGAGATATGCAAGAAGATCACTAGTAGAACGTCCCTTGGGGAACCCATACTGACGATCTGAAAGAAGATTGTGGGAAGAGAGGTGTTTAAGAATCTTTTTATTAAAGATAGATTCAAAAGCTTTAGAAAGGCAAAAAATCAAAGCAAATGGACGATAATTGGAGGATCGAGAGCGGTTATCCTTTTTTGGGTAAAACGAAAGAGTTTGCCCAGGCAGGGTATCAGCACAGAAGCACAGTTCTTGAGAACAACAGGAGGGAAACCATTAGGACCGTACGCCTACTTAGAGTTGAGCCCAGATAGGACAGAAAAAATATCTTTAGAAGAGATTCTAATTTCAGACATAATTAAGTCAGAAGGAGATGGAAGAACAGTACCGGAATCATCCAGTGTTGAGTTCGAGGTAAAAGTTTGAGCGAAGAGGAAAGACGGCAACTGAGCCTTCGGAATGGGAAAGAGGAGGGAAAGAAAAAGAAGCAAAGATGTTGGAGGGGTTTTTGGCTAGGTGCTAGAAAGAGCGAGAAGAATTAGAGTTACTGTAGATAGTTATTCACATTTTCATCAGATAAAGAAATTTTTGGAGAGTCGAACAGATTTTTCATGATTCCGGGTAGAAATATAATTAGAGTGAGAGTCGGAAGTTGGATGGTGACGGTACCTTCTGAAGGCCTCCTCTCTGTTGCGGATAGCATTGGAACAAGCAAAGTTAAACCATTTTTTTTTTTGCATTAATAGTAGGAATAGAATATGGAATGTACGCTTCCATCTCGACAGAATCACCTCCGTGATGTGCTCAGCGCATTCGAAAGGCCAAGGCCACGGCAGCAGTAATCATTCCGTGAGAAATCAGAGACGTACTGCTTAAGGGCCTCTTAATCAGCGGTGCCAGAGTACCAAAGCCGTCTCCTCTTGGGAGGATCCAATGGTCAAACTGGAGCGATAGGCCAGGAAACAGCTATAAGATTATGGTCGGAGGAGCCCAACGGAGAAAAATGTTTGGTACAGTAAGAATAGTCCAGGCAATTTGTAGTTAGACCTGGGCAAAATTGCTTCAGAAGCTTTCTAAACTGTTTCCAGCTCAGGAACCATTGCCGAATAACATATCCAAAATCCGACAAAATTGGACTCCGGGAACACCCCCAAAAATGAAATTCAAAATGGCGGACTCGATGTTTCCTACGAAAAAAAATATATATATAATTTACGCTTTTATTTATAGAGATACATTTGATGCTTTTTCTTTCAGTTGTAATGTTTTAAATAATTCAACAATATACAACACAACCAGTTATTACGCAAATATAATGTTATATAGCTTTTTACAGATTTTTATAATCAATAATACAACAATTATTTTTTTCCCAGTTTCAAGTTATGTTCATTACAGAAGAAGTGATACCTGGTCACAAACATACAGAAATTAATCCTCTTCATCACTATCATCGGATAGATTACCGGTACTTGGGTTGTTATCGCAACCACTGATTTGGCACTCGCCACAAGCGGCTGAACAGGGCATTCCATTACGCTTGCATCCACATCTTGAAGTAGCACATTTCGTCTTGCAGGAGCAGCGGATCATGTTGAGTAGATAATTTGGAGCTGGTGGCTTGTCGCAGGCTGTAGGGTAGTAGGAATTATTCTTTACATACCAACCCCACTGTTCTGCATCGATCTTCTCTTCTGTAGACTTCCAGATTAGTATTTGAAAGTATGTGCGAAAGCTGTGGTACTTTGTGGACGCATCGGTAGGTGGCAAACGTTCGGGTGTAACAAAAGATTTAGCTGTAGCTACCTTTTCAACTAACATTCGATGACGTAGTGCGTTAGTGGATTCAAGTGTTTTGCAGCCATACAACAGAAGCATTGCCTTTCTTCCAGCGGCTTCAATGTCAGAGTGTTGGCAACAATCAGAACAGAATGTGTTTGCAACTGAACGGAGTTCAGCCACCTTCATCAGTGTGTCGAATGCTTTGGCTTTACCGATCGAAAAAATTCTGGATGTGCTATCACAGCCCGTGAAAGCATGCACAAACAGGAGATACTTGCAGATGTCATTGCCTAACAATGATTGAATGCTGAGAATATCATACACAGGATTAGGAGATGGTCCCCGTCTTATATCGCTGCGATAGAACAACTTGAAACCACTGTCCTTGGCATGGTACAGAAGGAGAATCAGCAAGTCGGTGTCTTCCCCTATTACTGTTGTAGTTGCATTTTCTGATGAGGAAACTGCTGCACGAACGATGTCCACATCGGCATCCCATCTGCGTTGTGAACAGTACACCCGTGCTTCTTCAACATCTCACCTACGAGGGAAATAAATGTTTGCTTGTTGTTTTCATTAGCCAAGAAGTGTTCCTTCTGGCCAACAAACTTCATGCTTGGACTGAGATTCACATTTCTGCTTGTCTTGGTGCTGCGTCTTCTGTGGATCATGTCCTTGATCGTAGGAGAGCTGCTGTAGCCATCAAAAACAATGATTGCTTTTCCATATGTTTTCAGAGTGAAATCGGCATATGAGTTGGCGATGCTGTCATATGTTTCATCTTGACGCCAGGAAACACGATGTAGTAGAGATCACCATCCAATACGTACTGGTCTGTGCACTGAATTTCTTGAACTTCTTCCATGCGTAAAGTGTCAGTGTATTTGATTATTGCATGAGCTAGCTGAGACTTATCGGGTTTCCTCAAGATACTTCGTGATTCGAACAATGCAGGAGGATATGCACACAGTTCGTAACACATGACATCTTCAAGATTCATGTCTCCGCCAGTGGCAACAGTCATCATTCTCTGAAACAGTAGTGCAGGATCTACTTCTATATCTGAAGCATCAGTGATCACAACGGCAGAAGCAGATCCTAGTGTTTTCACTTTGTCAGATCTTTTGGCAGAATATGTAAAGGCTTGTTTCCCAATCATTTTTACGACAATGTTCGTACCGATTGAATGCAATTGATGAACGTTAACTCCAGGATCAGCAGTTAGCCCTGTTACAATGTTGCAGAGACCCGAGGTAGAATGGAATGGGGATAAGGATTCCAGACGTTCAAGTACTTTCTTCATGTCATTACTGTCCCTGATTTGTCTACTTCCCCTCATTTCCTTGTGCTGTTCACTACTTTCCAACAAAACTCTGGTGTATTCCTGCATTGCTAAGTTATAAGTGGAACACAGAAGCATAGAAAAGAGCCACGTTGTCCTTTGGATGTCTGTAAATCCACTTCCGCGTGTCAGTCCGCCTCTGCTTTTCAGGGAACGCATTAGTACTTGTTCTATCACCAGGTCTGTGCCGAGTCCGGCCCATAATCTGTCGCTTCTTCTTACCACAAACTTACCTTCCTGGAACATTTTGTTAACGGCTGGATTTTCAGAAGGCAAACTTAACATTTTCTGCAGGTACAGGTATATCGATTTCAGGTAATTGTGATGTCCGGCTGCTGCAATTATGGGGATGGTCTCCAGCATAGCTTGCAAGTGCAAATCCCACGAGCCGGTTCTGTCTGCTGTTATCAAGGAACGTGCAATGTTGATCATTCGCTGATATTCCAACCAGAGTTGACTTGTTTGCGAAGTAGATTGTAGGTCAGTTTTCTTCGCATCCAAAGTGGTAGCAATCTGAGACAATGCATTCGAAGATTCCACATCCTCAACTGATTGTTTGGCGGTCATAACATCGTCGAGCAGGTCACAAGCTTCCTTATGGAGGTCATGAGGAGTTCCATCTTCATTACGAGGGAAAACGTCTGCGACTAGTAAGGTACTAAGAGCTGCATCTACTATCATATGACCACGTATCGCTCTTGAAACAGCTTTTCCAGACATCATGTGTTGCACGGCATTTGGTCCGTATATTTCTTGAAGTACTTCAGACAATCCTGAACCATTCATAAGAGTACCGACTGCTCCAAAAGATTCATCAGAGTGTGAAATGATCCCAGCATTAAAACAATGTCCTGCAGGTCTCTCTGTTCATTGATGATTTGGGAAGCTTTCCAGAACAAAGGCTGATCAAAGGTAATAATGCATGGGACTTTTTGATCGCGTGCTATCTTGCTCAAATATAGTAATGTCGAAAATATGCAGGTCATGTCAGTTGGCGACATATCTATGATGGGAAGGAACGTGATCGACGCCACACCTGGATGTGAGACACTTGATCCACCGTGAATTGCCTGCATTGTTCCGGACCAACTTGGACCTGATCTTTCTGCTGAAGATATCTGCCAGAGAAGACTAAGTCGACTTACGGTGGCAGTGGGTACTGGAAGTTCGCGGAATGAGATGTCCCTCAACATGCTTCTCGCGTGTCTATATTCCCTAATGTCAACGGTTGCAATCTTCTTAATGTCATTGTCACCAACATTACGCCTGTGAATAGAAGGGTGGATCTTGATCTTCGGAGTTATTGCGGCAATCATACCCATTCCATGAAAGGTATTCTTCCCATCCAAATGCAGACATCATGATCGACGTTATCTGCTGCTAGAAGGACTGCAGTGTTTTCATCAACAGTAAAAGAGCCAGACCCACTTGCCAGCGCCGCGTTTCTTTCGAATCTTGTTACTTCTGCATACGACGAACAGTAACCCAGCTGATGGAGAACGTCAATAAGGTACCTTGACCTAAAGTTGTGGTGTAGCTGAACCGACAAACCGATCTGTAGTGGACATAGTAATCCTCTAGGACGGGTTGCTTGCATAATGCTCTGCCCAATTGCACCTATTTTTCTTGAAGCATCCTGTCCCGCAAATGCTTTTGATAATAGCAATTTCAGACTGTTGGGAATGTAATCAAGAGCACTTTCTGCAGTGATGTCATTTGGAGATGGATACACATCTTTTCTAGGCGAGTCGACAGACTTGATATCACTTCTGATTATTTTTGCAGCAGCTTCTACTAGGTAAATCTTCTGTAGCTCTATATCTATATCACATTCTTTCGACTTTTTGTGATAATCTATAAGAATTTCATTAGCTGCTCTCCGTAGTGTTACTACATCTGCCTTCCCACTTTCACCTGATATTATGATCTTGTCTCCGTAACGTTCTAAAAGCTTTCTCTTCATGTGCCTGCGTTCGTAGACAGAGCTCTGACTTCCTTGAAGATATTCCTCCATTTTGGAAATTAGGTCTCCAATCAACAGTTGTTCATCATCATTCTCTTCCAGGTAAGCACAGGTCTGAAGGAATGCTTGGTGTTGCTCTTCATTAGTTGGTCTCCCTTTCTTCGAATCATGATCGTCGGAGGAGTATGCGCGAGGAATGTTTTCTCCACTTCGAAAATTTACGCTGCAGGTGTGATGGTAGACACAATCTGCAGCAGGAAGATCACGAAGATAATACTCCAGACGGCCTTTTACATTAAACGACCATTCATCGCAGCGGCTTTCGCAGCACCTTTTATGGTTTCGGAGAACTCTGTAGTTCTTATTTTGACATGCTCTGATTTTGGTTTGTGTTGGAAAAAAAGTCCACAAAGGTATCACAAAACAAACAGTGAGTAGCACTGGAAAATGTGTATTCATGAAAACGAGCACTTTTCCTTGGTATTGCCTCGGCTGCGGTCTGTCGCTTCTTTATTTCAATGGTCTTTTTATCCGTAAACCTTTTCCTACATACAACGTGAACACTTATTCCAGCTGTTGCAACAACATCGCTTCCACGGCTGCGGCTGGATGCATTTATACCATCTGCTCCTTTTTGCGAGATGTGAACCACTTCCTGTCCGCTGTCCAATTTCTCCTTACAAATCACGCACAATTCTTCAGGGGTCTGCATTCTTGAAGGCGGACGCACACCGAGTCAGCCGTACACCGAGTCAGTCTGAAACAGAAAACACAAATTAATAAACTGTGTTGCAGTATTTAAAAGGAGTACATAATAACAGTTTTAAAGAAAATGACAAGCACAAATACGCAGATTTGATAGTGGGTAGTAGGAATTAAAGAGTTGTATATAATATAAGTTTATAAAGATGTAGCAATGTCCATTCTCACATACACTCCATACATAGGCTGACCATACGTACCGTTTTGAACGGGACAGTACCGTTTTTTTAATATTTCCTGGCCGTCCCGTGACGTCATAGTTTAATACTAGCCGCCTAATACAATTTTTAGTGTCATATAGGTTAATTTAGAAAAGAAAATGTGTTTTAAAACATTTTACTGATCAAGAAAAACGTCATAACTCTCTCTACAAAGCGAAATTAAAATTTATTGTATTTCGTAGGAAACTGCCAGTCCGCCATTTTGAATTTCATTTTTGGGGGTGTTCCCGGGGTCCAATTTTGTCGGATTTTGGATATGTTATTCTGCAATGGTTCCTGAACTGGAAACAATTTAGAAAGCTTCTGAAGCAATTTTGCCCAGGTTGAAGTTATTTTTGCTCTAGATTGCCTCGACTAGAAGAAGGATGAGTGGTAAGAAATAAATTCAGAATGTTGGGCCTATCTCCAAGGCGATCGTGGATACGAGTATTGGTGCTGTACAATCTGCTCTAAGTCATTCAGGATATAGAAGTTGTAACTTTGGAAGTGAGGTAGTCAGAGTTTTGGTTAGTCACTAGAATTAAGGAAAAGGTAATTGGGGCAGATGTATTTAGTTTGAGATTCGCAATTAAGCCTTAGCCAGAGGGTGTAGAATTCGAAGGATTCAAGTTCGGGACTACGAGAGTAAGTTAGGTCAATGCGTACATATACGCAGCATCCACCTTTGGAGTGAAATTGAATATAGAGAAAGTAAGAGGGTACAGAAAAGGGATTGCTGTCAGTCGTTCCAGACACCTGAGTTTCAGTGAAGAAGAGAAGGTGAGGTTTAGAGGAGGCGAGGTAGTATTCAACAGATTAAAAATTTAAGGAAAGATTACGAATGTTGCAGAATTTTGTGAAAAGTGAATCAGATAGATTTTTTACTGGAATTTAAATAAACTCGATCAAGGACTGTCTCAAGCCAATCTGGGAAATGGGAAGGGGAACCAGTAGTAAGTAGTTTTATGGCTCTACATGTCTTTCAAGTGGTGGGGTCTTACTTTACCCTGTGATCCTCTCCCTTCTCACTGTCATTCTTATTCCCATTTACGATCCACAAGTAGGAATACTCGAAGACTTCTAGATTTGGGGGAAAAAAAAAAGAGTTTCCAGATTTTGGAAAGGGTATGAAAAAGAGGGTTGTGACGCAGTTGCGGGCCCGAGGGGTATTTCCTATAAAAATTCTAACAAAGTGAGTAATCCTACGCAGTGAAAATGAAAATTAATCGATTTGAAAATTGTTCCTTTGAGGCATTTCTCAAATAACTCATGATTTCTCATTCATGGAGGAAGGTTGAAATGAGAGTGACCAACTTTAGGAGAAGACCTTTCCCTACTCAATGACCCTTCGTGGTTGAAGGACGTTAAAGGAACAACAAACCAACAAGTAATTCCAATGAAACCAAGTTGTACAGTAGTTTCGGTCGGAAGCTCCTCCGGAAGACATGGCCCTTCTGGTTGCTTCCCAGAGTTAGGTGAAATATCCTACCAACTCCAACTCCAAGTTGTAAACAAATCATTTTACTTACAAATCCCTATTTTCAGAGTCGCTGAAAAGGTGACCTCGGAATTCTTCGAGCAAGGAGACCTGGAGAAGACCAAGTTGAAAGTGACGCCACAAGCTCTCATGGACAGAGACAGACAACATGAGTTGCCTTTGCTCCAAATGCGATGGTTGAAGGGCATTTGCCTTCCGCTATACGAAGTAACACTTTAAATTGTTTATTTCAATCTATTTTATACTTTTTCAGGCTACTTCTTGGTTACATTGCAACACCGCTTCCCGTTAGATCAGTGATGTTAAGCGACGGTGGGTTTGTTCAGTGGTTGGATGGATGACAGGATCTTTGCGTTCATATGATGTACTGACCCGTAGACGGTTTGGATTCCACGTAAATCTGTAGATCCCCTTCCGTCACATGACCTTAGATGTTACGAAAAAGGTTAAACAAACTCAAACATTATATATATATATATATACATATATATATATATATAGCCAGCGTCTGTATTTCAGTGGATATCATCATTTCCCAATAAACGAAGTGAAGACACTGAGGTCAGGAGTTCGAATCCCGATGATGCTGGAAATAATAATACAGAAGTTAGATCAATGGGCCGCATTAGTTGGTCTGAGCACTGTGCCAGTTTCTGGCTCTCCTGACTGATTATTATTTATATATAGTATACAATATACAGTATAATCAGTGATGTACGTTTATAATATTTGGCAAATGAACCAAAGACCCATTCCGATCCACTGTACATCTTCTTTTGCTTTTCAGATGTTAGCAAAAATCAATCCCAAACTGCTTCCAATGCAAGAGGGAGTGCTGAAAAACATGATTTTGTGGGCAGGAAGAGTCAAATCAAAAGAAAACGAGTTCCCTGACCTAAGTGATCTGAAGGATCTACCGCAAATGATGCCCAATGGATAGCCCACGGCCAGGAGTTGGAGGGAGTGCCTATGTACAATCCTCTGAAAATGGATGAATAGGACTCCCTTTCGGCATCTCATGAAAAAGCATGAATTGATCATAATTAAAATTAATCATAATAAAATTGGTCACAACTAAATCAATCATAATTAAAAAAAAAGTCATCATTAAATTCATGTTAATTTGGTCATAATTAAACTCATCTTAATTTGGTCATAATTAAACTCACCACAATTAAACTAATTACAAGTAAATTAGTCATAAGTAAGGTCATCCTAATTAAATCAGTCACAGTTAAGTTGATCCTAATTAAATTAGTCACAGTTAAGTTAATCACAATTACGTTCATCATAATCACACTAATCCTAATCATATTAACACAATTAAAACTGTTAAATTAATTTACAATTAGTAATTGCTAACGGTATTTTAATACATTTATTAAAATGTATAATAACGTCTTATTATACAAATTCGTTTGCTGAGGGAAAGCAGAAATATTTCAATTCCATTATTATTATTATTATTGTTATTATTATTATTATTATTTATTGGAGATTAATATAATTAATATAATTTGGGGTATAGCATATCACATACAATGTTATTTAGTCATCCATATTCTAAATATGTTAGCAAATTGATTTTAACATAAAGTAATTTATTTATTTATTTAATATATATATATATACACTCGTGTGTGTGTGTGTATATATATATATATATATATTATATATATATAATATATATATCATCTTTACAAGTCCTGTAAAAATTATCTTTTACTCCTGTAAACAAGGTCTTCTTCTGTTATATAGCTAATAAAAGGCAATTTTAGAGTTCCATCAAAGCCTACATATATCTAGTCATAACACGGTTGTGCATAAACTTCACATACTTTTGTAAAACCTATAAAAAGTCAGTGACATCATAAATTTACAAAAACACCACAACCATCTAGAAGCTGCACTCAAAAAAAAATCTAAGTGTCTCTTGAACCTAAAATAAGTGTTAAGGTCTGACTAGCTTAAAAATTTCTGTTCAAAATCGGTTATAATGCTTGCGTGGACAGACTAGATATAAATATATAGGCTTTGGTTACATCAATTACATTAAATAAAAAATATATACTTGCAAATTAAAAGATCTTTCAATTTGATGTAAATTTATGAAATAAAAGTTCCTCTTTATATATTTTACATGGCAAAGAAATATATATATATATATATATATATATATATATATATATGTGTGTGTGTGTGTGTGTGTGTGTGTGTGTAACATATTTACCAATAATCCTGTTAATTAACTTGGCATGGCAAATTTATCTGATCTGTAATGCTACCCGAGTTAACTTAACTCTCTTATCATCTGCCGATGTCTCATCGATAGTGAGACTCTAGTAAGATAATTATTATACAGAGTATCCATAAAGTCTGGAAACATAGAACTTTTTCTCAGAATTGTATAGTTATCTGCAACGGAGAAAAAAATTATCTTAATATTTCCTATATTTCCAAACTTTATGGCCACCCTGTATATAAGAATGTGTAAGTACTACATGGAGAAAAGTCTATTTTTAAAATAACTAAATATCTGCATATTATACCAAATAGTTTATCCAACTACACAGGGGTTGACAAAAGTAAATAAACACGACGATGATTGTCCTCAAGAAGAAATGGCAAAGTTCATCAATGGAATGGCAGAATGTATGTCAGTTTTACACACTGCAAAGGGAAAAGCAACACGATTCTAAATATATTCATTCAATAAATCTGTTATTATTTAGTGACTTTTATTATGAATTGAAAAGATTTTGGGAAAACCAAAGGTGTCTATTTACTTTTGTCAACACTCTGCGCAGATCATATTTATTCTAACTATGTTATAGTTACACTAACCAAATTTATTGTTCTCATAAAACCTTAAATATTTAGTACACCCACAAAGCACTTGGATTAACCATTAGTATAGTTAAACGAACAAATTGGTGTAATGCACGAATAGTTAACCATTTATTTAACTATTTTAACACCCCTTTCCCCTCCACTTCCCCTCCCCTCTTCTCCTCCATCCCCCCCCCAAAAAAAATTCTCCGTGTAATAACCGTAATAATTCCTTCACTCAAAATAATATACGACTTACTTTAACCCAATTTGGTTTCAACCCAGCATCAATCTCAATAGATAATTGAAATTACACCATTCTTTCTGTAGTTTTTCTGTAAATAAGAAGCTCTTTTTTTGATTCACTTCGTTTCTAGAATTACCCAAATGATGTAATCTTAACTGCTTCATGGGTCGATGTTAACGTGTTAACTTCAGAGCAATTTATGTTAAAATATCTCGATAGCTTATTTTTGAATGTTCTCTAATATTAAATATATATTATATATAATATATATATATATATATATATATATATATATATATACAGGGTGAGTCAAAAGTCTCCATACATAGGAAAAATGATCATGATAAATAAATGATTATTTATTTTTTATTTTTTTGCAAGTGATGTGCTGAGATACCTTTGTATGTGCCATCCGTATGTGCATTCAGTGTAATGGTGCCCACATAAAGCATATTTTGTGACTTACAAGTGATTGCATAATAAAGTGACTTTTGACTCACCCTGTATATATATTTACCTAGTAAACTTTTATATGTGTGTCGATCAGTAGTCGGATGTTGTGAACAATGTGTTGAAGTTGAAGGAAAACACTTTAAACATCTAAAATAAACAATTATTGTTGCTTTTCTTATTATTGCTGTATTTGAAATAAAACTGTTAAATATTGCATAATTTTTGTTAAGATATTAACATTTTAGAACACCCTGTGTATATATATATATATATATATATATATATATATATATATATATATATATATATATATATATACAATAATAAATGCATTGAATATTTATTGTCGTTTCCTGTTAATAACTTAATTACCCATAAGAAATGGAATAAAAAGATATTTTAACATTCATCTTTCAAATATTTAGTTAAATAAACCGTCCATCGTTATTCGTTTTTAACCTTAACAAAATTAGTATTAAATATTCTGAACTCAAATCGTGCAATAACACAGAATTGATTATATTATTAGTGATTACATATATTTTTAATTCAAATATCCCAAAATAAAGTCTCTCTCTCTCTATCTATCTATTTATCTATCTATCTATATAAAGAAAATGTGATGTTAATAGAGAAATTACTGTCATTATATGAAAGTCTTATATATTTGTATCCTTTCCTTAGTCATAAGCTAAGCAAGTGTAAATTTTAATATACCTTTCCTAAACTGAATTACCATCAGCCTGTATTTTTAAATACCTCTAACTATTCCTCATTACGTGTAATTTACTGCAGTATATCAGCTATTATCCGTGTGAGTATACAGAGCACAAGTGCTGATGTACTTTCTGCATGCTGTACAAAATATAATAATTATGGTATTTGCATGTTTAAAGTACTCAAAACAAAAGTACATTATAATAATTTTAAAAAAACTATTTTGGGAATGTATTTGGCGGTACAGATGTGTAAATCTGTGTGATACAGATAAAAACAGAGAAACACGAAGAAATCTAGACTATCCAAGATTACTGAAGAGTATTTTTATAAAGTTGCTATAGTAACGACCATTCTCAATTTCCTGATAGGGTTAAATTAAAATAGAAAATGGTAGTAGTGGAATTTTTGTAGGGAAACTATGATATTCTTCTTTTTGGTTTTATATTAAAACGTATTTTACAGTTTATAAACGTTTTAATTTATTATTTTTTTTAAAAGACATGATACCTTTTAAAAATAAAATTTGGATTTTGTTATTTAAATACAGTACAGAAATTAAGTAATTTAGAATTAAATGTAGTATTTTTAAAAGGCACACAAGTTTAAAAATTAGTAAAGTGACTTATTAAGTATTTCAAAGGTATTGAAGCACACTTTATTTACATATATATATATATATATATATATATATATATATATATATATATATATATATATATATTTTATATATATATATATATATATATATAGGGTGGGCCATAAGTCACTTTACCGAAGTGAGTTTTGTTATCGTACGAAGGTAAAGCAACTTATGGTTCACCCTGTATATTGCTTTTAACTATTGCTTATATCATAGTTGTGGCTGTTTAGCAAAATTGGCAATATTATTATTATTATTATCATTATTAATTATTATTATCATTATTATTATTAATTATATATTTTTCTAAAAAACGTGATAGACAAGAAATAGATTTGATATATAACTTATATAGTATTAAAACTTGGGCTTTATAAATGTTTATATTTATAATTAAATTATATTTATAATTAAATAAATTCTAAAATTATATTTCTTATGGGCATAAATGTATATATTAAATTAAAGTTATATATATATACATATATATAGATATATATATATATAGTTATATATGGGTATGTTAATGGTTTTACCCTGTAATGGATAATGGCCTGATCTCAGATTAGAGGAAAATCGTTTAGTTGATGCTTTACAGATATATATTAGATACTGTTTTCAACTATCTATTTCTTGTATATGAATACTAAATATTAATATATCCTTATACCTTTTACTGGACTGTTATATATTCTTATATTTGAAGTTTTATAATATATATATATATATATATATATATATATGTACAGTAATTTAACATTATATAGCAAATTTACTTATGTAATTTTCTATGTTTTAGTTCTATATACGTTCGGTTCATAGGCCTTTATATTAGTATATTTAATGTCCTTTATATTATTATCATTATTATTATTATTATTATTGTAAACTTTATATGTAGTAAAAGTTGAAAGTTGGGTGTACAAAATATTGTCTGAATTATTTCTAAGATTATTTGGTATTCTCTCTTTTGATATATATATATATAATATATATATATATATATATATAAAACATATCTTTTAATATTATATATATCTATATAATACATGGCTTATTTTTACATACATAAATACTAAACATCAGAGCGTTTTATATATCCTTTTTTACAATGAACTAATCTTCTAAAAATTCTCACAATCCTCTTTATAATGAATGGAATTATTATTATTATTATCAGATTGAAGAAAAAGATGTGATTCAAGGATTGTATTTCCAAAAGTAATGAAGAAGTTTCATCAATGCTAATTGGAAGAATTTTATAATGATATTGAACTACAGTGTTTCTAAATCGGCAGTTCTGAAACTTTTTCTTCTTCTGTCCCCCTTGAATTCTTTCACAGGATTTTCTGGATTTTCGAGAGATAGACGATTTTTACTTCCTTTACGACCATGTGACTCGTGGCCGATTGTTAATTGTAAGTAGTTTGCTCGCAAAATGGGAGAGTGTAATGCAATAGCAAATGTTGCAAGAGTGCCAAGGCACCCCGCCCCCACCCACCTTCGTGCCACCCCTATATTGCAAGGCACCCCCATAGCGCCAACCCCCCACCCCTTTGTTGCAAGGCACCCCAAAAATGGGGGAGGGGATGTTGCAACTTGGAGGCGGAGTTATCCCCCAAGCTGCAATGAACCTAACCTAAAAGAGAGGAGAGATGTGTTCGCTCGGCAGCTGCCAAACGCATATGAAGACTTCAGCCGAGCCGCCGCTGTCTTATAGAACCCCTAATCAGCCAGTTGGCTTAGAAGGCTGAGTTGCCAGTTTGCGCTATTTATTTAATTAAAGCATATATTCTGGCTTAATCAGCCAGTTGGCTTAGAAGGCTGAGTTGCCGGATTGCGCTGTTTATTTAATTAAAGCACATATTCTGACTTAATCCGCCAGTTGGCTTAGAAGGCTGAGTTGCCAGATTGCGCTATTTATTTAATTAAAGCATATATTCTGGCTTAATCCGCCAGTTGGCTTAGAAGGCTTCTTAGAAGACATAAATGGCATGTATATATTAATAACCTTCGAACGAATTGAAAGCGCACACAAACGCACATACACTCACCGACTGTACTCCCATTAAAGCCCCTATTATCACACACACACAAACACACACACACACACGCACACACACACACACACATACACACACACAAAAAAGCATCACCAACAATCGTCTAAGTATAGACTTTTAGGAACTCGTCCCATCAACAGAATATGGTGAAATGAGGGCTACGACTTTTAGGCGCTCACCCCATCAACAGGAGATGAGGCTACGACTTTTTAGGAGCTCACCACATTAACACCACGTATCCGATATGAGGGCTACAACCAAGCGTCCAAACTTAGACGATTGGTGGTGAAACCAACAACCCATCATCAGCCAACTCCTGGTAAACCGACAAGGTCGCTAAATACGACCAATAGACAGACCTATTAAACAAATAGGATCCCGTTATTGCAACACTCGATCATGTTGCTTATTTCCCTCTCTCACCACCAGTTGGCGTATCTGGTTGAGTTGCCAGTTTGCACTATTTATTTAATTAACTCATATATTCTGCCTTAGAAATCCGCTTTAGAAACCAAGCAAATGATATAATTAAATACCGTGTACAAACAAAAAGGAATAAATAAAACGCCAATACATTGTAGTAATGCCTAGTTAAGAATATTAATTTTTGTTTAGTTAAGATTATAATGTTTAATATAAATTTACTAATAATTGTGAAATTACGATAAAGTATGTTTGTTAGATTGTAATTGTTTAAAATGGGAAGAGTTGGCAATCCTGAACAGAGGCCCACAGAGCGGACTACCCCAAAAGGAGTCAGTCCTTCGGTAGCGCGATAAGCGTAAAGTTGGGGCCATGTAACCTAAAATTAAATTAATTGTTTTGTGCCCCTCTCCGACGTAAAATATTATAGTAAAATTTCCTACTCGCATCCCCTCAAATTACTTAAACCATTTTCGGAATTAAATAAAGTGTTAACAAGCGTTTAAATAGAGTGTTAATGAAACCCCCTTCCCCCTTTGTGTTGTAACGGCTTTCATAGTCTCGGCGTGGCTACCATGAAGTTATACGGTACAGTGAAAACGAGTGTAGAGAAAGCAAGCGATAAATGTAATAGAGAGCAGAAAGAAGTAAATAATGAAGAAAGTAAATAATAAAAGTGATCACGACATTATTTGGTGGCAGCTAACCTTATTAAATTGTTATCAATTTAATAATACGAACCCATGCACTCCGTTAGGCTTATGCATTATTTTTTCGTCTCTGATAAATAGGAATTCAAAATTTGTGCGTGTGTTCTTTCGACTAATCACGATCGTTTTCACGTTCTCCGTATAAAGAAAATTAGTGGATATTCTGTTTCGCTACCCGTTTTAGAGTAATTATCAAATTAAGCAAAAATTCATTGCAAATTCAAAATGGCGCCCTTATTTCCAAATTATTCTGAGTCGCGTCGCTTCAAAAACTTTCGCGCGTCAAAATTTGTTGTTTGAGATTGAGTCTAGAGACTCAAAACTTTTTAGTCGTTACAGAGTCGGTTTTCCGTTGAGTCAAAACATTTGAGTCTAACATTAAATTTCAGAGTCGTTTGTTTCCTAATTCGTTAGCTTTCGTTCAGCCCGTCGGAGAGTATATTTCAAATCGTTCGTTGCTGCCGAGACTCAATTCTTTTCACTTCATTTCGTTCACCTTTTCTCCTGTCCTCAAACCTACCTACGTTTGTCTTTTTTGTGTTTAAACTTTTGGAATTAGAAATTGTGATAATCATAATAATAAGAATAACGATTAATAAAAAATTTTACTGAATTTGTACAAGTGAATTATGTTAGTTTAAATACAGTGTGATACACATTTTATACGGTCCTTTAAAAATGTTTCAGCGAAAATTTGTACCGCATTTCTAGGTATATATACATATATAGTATTGTAAGACATTTCATGGACATGTAAAATTTTCTGGGATTCATTAGTAGATTTTTGATTATATTTCGATTGGTTGTATATAATGATTGTTTATGTAGGTTTACGGGCTTTTTGCTTCGCTTCGCTTCGCGCTATATAGGATTAAGTTACATTTTAAGGGACAGTCGAAAAATAATCTTAAACATATTAATTTGTCAAATTATAGGCTGGCCGTATAGGATTGTGTTAGACTTCAAAATAAGCTTAATTAATTGGTTTAACTGAAATAGAGACTGTGTCGTGAAATTTTCTATAAATTCATTTGTTTTTCTTTGGATTTTGTTTACCTATATTCTCAATAATTATACACTTACATATTAACTTATATGTATATATTAGTTATATATATAATTTTATATATTTATACACTCGTAAAATTTTGTAGGTAGGCTGATTATCTATTTTTTCTCTCCATTTCTTTCGTTCATTTTCACGACAATTCCGACATATTTTGTAAAATGGCTATTGTATTGTACTAAAGAAAGATTTCTTGTAGGCCTATCGTTAAATATTGTTCGGAGATTAACCGTTACTACGGTATATGTCTATTGAGTAGTAAATTCTTAGTTATTTAACAAAATTTTAATTGGTTTAACATAAATAATCATAGGATTTTTCTTTAATAAGCACAAATGTTATGCATTAAATTCAAAATTGTGCTTTCCACGCGTAACATTGAATTTATTAATTATAGGTCTAAAAGTGCGGCGGTACACACATTTTATGAAATTTGGATATTATTATAATTTTTTTTTAATTACAGAAATTTGCGTAGAAAGTTTTCATATTGTTTCTTTGTTTTATAGATTCATTTAATTTTATTTTTATAGGTAGGCCGATTTTTATTTTTCTTTCCAGTTCAATGACAATGGTAAAATTTTTATTTGGAATTTACTGTATTACAAAAGATGTTTTGATTTGATATTTTAATTTGGGTATTAGAAATGAAAAATGTCCTTTTTTTTTAGTTCGAGCGTTTGCATGGAAAAGATTACAAAATTGTCAGGATATAATGCAGTTTCATTCGGTTAGGGATATTTGTATAGAGGTTCGCTTACAAACAAAGCGACCGCTCTGAATTATGCAATGTTTTGTTTTTGTTTACAGTAGGTTGCGTGTATTTGTGAGTGCATATTATCTATTCTTATTTAGTATAACGATGCAAACTTTTAGTTTCACTTGGAAACGATAAATTACTGGGATTTTTGTGATTTGCAAACCATACTGGGGTTTCTGTTGAAGGAGAGAGTTGTCTCTCAGATGTAATTTGCGAATTGCGAGTTCAATTCATATGAAATTTGACGTTTCAAGTTGAAATTACTGTATTAAAATAATTTTCGGTAGTAATATTTAATTTTTTTTAACTTTTTAATAAATGTTTGTGAAAATTGTTGTTGTTTAAACCTTCAGTCGGGTACTAATGCATTTAAAACATTGGCTCGAGTGTTCCCTCGGAAATGGAGCCTTCTAGATAGCCAGTAACGTTTTTGTGGCGTCTTAGTGTGCTCCTTTCAAAGGGCAAGAGGGTTCATGATTGTCAGAGAAGTGATGACATGAAGTTTCTGGGGTTCATTTTTGTCTTTTGTATTTAAAAGTATTGATGTGATTTCTGACGGTAGTTTGAACAATAATATTTCTTAAATTATACTAACAGTAACTATGTATGGGCGCTTTTATATTTATACTGTACAAATTTGTTTCGTGCGTTTTATGACCTTTTTTATCTTCTCCGCTGTAACTGCCATAAGTGACCTTATTGGTAGCTAGATGTGATTAAATTTTTGCGAAATTTTGAGATGTGTAATTTTTTTTTTTCGTGAATTTGGCCAGAGCAAATGTGTAGTGATTGTTTCGAAGTGAACTGTCGAGAAAATTCGGTAAATTAAATATTAAATAAATGATAAGCAGTACAGAAACGTTTCGAATAAACTTTTTTTCAAAATTTCAAAAGGCTCGGTTTGGAGGCAACCAAGTTGAATCCGAGTTCCATCCATTGAGTTTAGTCGACCGGATAGGTGATCGATCACCAATGATGAGAGAGAAGAAAAACCAACTGCGCAGAGACTTGGCGCAGGATGGTTTCGGAAGAGAAGAGATAGAAGAGAGGAACCGAATGCGCAGGGACTTGGCGCAGGACAGTTTCGGAAGAGAAGAGAAATTTACGTGTGCAGGGTCTTGGCACACGAAAGTTTCGATCGAAGATGGTCTACTGGTATTTTTAGGGCAGTAGCTGGTCACGCTGCTCGAATGCTTCGCTAAATATGTGTCGTAGCACGCGGTAGGCAAGCCACGAGAGCTTGAACGGGTGTTTACGACTGTACTGTCCATACAGACATACAGTAGGTTCGTTGGGAAACGGCCTACGGCGGAGTGATCGTTTGATTGTTGCCAGTAGAAGAGTCTTTCAGCTGGACGTAGGAAGAGCAGCATTCACCGACAAAAGTGGAGATGAGAAAAGGCGAGTTTCTTCATCGACTTCTAGAATTGCAAATTCCGTCCAATTCCAGCGCGTGGTCCCGCTTTCAGTATATCTCCCCCCCCTGATCCTTTTAGAATTGGACGTCTCTCTTGTTTTGTTTTTTTTCGCCATTTGGAGAGAGAGCGGAACCATTATAGCGTGCTGCCCTGTTGCATGTTGATTGATGCAATCCCTTGCATTCTAGCGAAGTGAGCAGGAGAGCTGCGATTGAAAATTGAAGTCCGTTGTCAGCGTGCGGATTGTGATCTAAACAACGTCCAGCAAATTAATGTACTGATTATTATGTAATGAAATTATAAGTGAAAGGGTGCGATTATTGCCCATATTTGTTGTGTTTTTCGTGAAATAGTATGTGCGCTCTTGGTCAGTATTTTATGTAAACTTTTTCTTATATTTTTTCTATGTTGCCCTGATAGTAACTGTATAACTATACAAATAATTGTTTCAAATGTAAAGCGATCTTTGATGAGAAATCGCTGGAATAGATTGTGAACTTGAAATTTGTGTAACCAACGTAAGAAAATTTTCCGTTATTTTTTTTTGGCATGTGTAGATTAGTTACAGGTTGTAATTTAATTATTAGTGTGAAATGTTATTTTATGCAAATGTGAAAATTATAAAGTTTTCGATTTTTATAATATGATACAAAATATATGTGTGGAATTTGTCATTCTAATTATTTCTTGTCTATCAACTTTGAATTTGTTAAAGAAAAAAAAAAAAAAAATTGCAAAATATATAAATTTGTTGAATAAATTTATTAAATTTGCTAAACGATATTAATAAGTTTTCCTAATGAAAAACTTATTTTCAAGGGGGTGATGCGAGTGTAGTAATGCCTAGTTAAGAATATTAATTTTTGTTTAGTTAAGATTATAATGTTTAATATAAATTTACTAATAATTGTGAAATTACGATAAAGTATGTTTGTTAGATTGTAATTGTTTAAAATGGGAAGAGTTGGCAATCCTGAACAGAGGCCCACAGAGCGGGCTACCCCCAAAAGGAGTCAGTCCTTCGGTAGCGCGATAAGCGTATGGTTGGGGCCATGTAACCTAAACATCAAATTAATTGTTTTGTGCCCCTCTCCGACGTAAATTATTATAGTAAAATGTTCTACTCGCATCCCCTCAAATTAATTAAAGCATTTTCGGTATTAAATAAAAGGTTAACAAGTGTTAAATAGAGTATTAATGAAACCCCCTTCCCCCTTCGTGTTGTAACGGCTTTCATAGTCTCGGCGTGGCTACCATGAAGCTATACGGTACAGTGAAAACGAGTGTAGAGAAACCAAGCGATAAATGTAATAGAGAACAGAAAGCAAAGTAAATAAGGAAGAAAGTAAATAAATAAAAGTGATCACGACAACATCATTCTGTTTATTTAGACGAATTAATGGAAATAAATATACAATGGGTATATATATGGTCAAAAATAATAATAGCATTATGAACGGGAAATATATAATAAAAAAATATACAAAACGGTGCATTATCAATATATTAGTACAGGAAAAAACACAGTTATATTAAATATATATAATCAGAAATATACAAAACGCTGTATTATCTAAATATTAGCACAGGAAAAATATATAGTTATATTAAATATATTAATAATATACGAAACGTATAATCAATTGCAGATTAGTACAGGAAAAATATATACAGTTATATTAAATATATTGAAAATATACGAAACGTATAATGAAATGCATATTAGTACAGGAAATATATATACAGTTATATTAAATATATTGAAAATATACGAAACGTATAATCAAATGCATATTAGTACAGGAATATATATATATATATATATATATATATATATATATATATATATATATATACAATTTAAATATATATCCTTTATGTTGTACGGTGCAAAACGCTAAACTCACACGTAATAGAGTCTACATCCACATCGCTATTACTTTGTACGACGTGGTAAAACCGTCCAAGCATCACTTCACCGTTTAACTGATACGGAGGTTCATACTCGACATAAATTCATATCATTCAATACTATTTTTGTGCCCACTTTACACCCGGCTGGCAAGTTATCTTTAAACACGGCTAGAATACAATCAAAAGCACGCACAAAGAGGTCATCGTTAACCACAATATCATTATTAAATACAAGTTTATAAACACGCCTTTCCAATCGGGTTTTTTTTCTTACCGTCCCGAGATTTTCAATCGTGAACTCTTCTTCACTCTGCATAACGGCAATTGAAATAATCTTCCAAGTCGTAACGGCAGCTATTCATTATATAGAGTTACAGCTCTTCAGTGTGAAGAGTGCAAGTGAGCTCAGCCCTGTACCGCTCAAGTGCTTTGCACCAAAGTTCAGGATATTTCGAAGAATCTGAACCTTTTAAATATGCGTCCAGCTCTAGACTATTCTCACCCTGTTCATTCCTACATTCAATAAATCAGTCGAGCAGAGTGGTGTATGCGTATTCAAGAACCGTATCAAAATAAATCATATCCGTAACACGGGCGTCTAATATAGGCTTCAGTTTGCGGAATCCAACGATTTCAAACATTCTGTCGAGGATGAAAACGGTTTCGTGTAGGGACAAGAACGTTATTATCAGATGCATTCTTCCACATCAGTCGTATATCAATGCATGGCTGTTCGTTATTTATACACAACGTGCAAACAACGGCATATGAGGGGGCGTCACTAATCTGCTCTCTTCTTGTACCTACGGCTGCAGGCCGAAGACTCTATTCATCTCCTCAACACTTAAATAAATAACATTACGTTTGCTTGCTTGCCTGCAAATCGTTTCAAGTACATAGTTAATGGTGCCGGTTTCACGCCTGAACACGCGCAATGACTTCGTCACGGAGACATCGTACGAGGCGTTGAGAATGCTTCTCAAAAGAAGTTCCATCGTATTCGCACGTCCACGTGTAAGCTCTGAGATGACTATGAGCCACAGGTGGCCGGACCGGCTCGACGGGACGGGATGAGTCACGCTGATGAAACGCGTATGGGTTTGTTCGTACTCGTATGTTCCGTGAGGTACACGGTTGGGCGGCACGGGAACGCGTCACACTGCTAAAGCGTGTGCAGGCTTGTTCGAACACTCTTGGACAAACAGAATTTTCCGAAACGAATTTAATGTTTTATCACTCACCAGACGTTCATTTCCACAAACTAAACAGCTTCACAAACCGGCGCACTATTAGAGAAAAACATATGTTCATATTTGGCCTTTTTGTTTAACAATCGATACTCGTCTCTAAAGTCTGTTAAAAACTCACACAGCCCATTAACCACAACCTCACTACAAACTTCATCATGATACAGTCACGGCAAATAGAACTGGGACCTTTCCATTAGAATTTCTCCTACTTTGAAAATATGACAAATGAGCAGTTTAACACTTACATTAATATTTAGTTATGTTGCCCTTGGCCTTGATGACCATCTGGAGACGTTTCGGCATGCTATCACTCAGTTTTTGAAAATAATCCAAGGTCATGTTCTCAATCCACAACGACTTGATCTCGCGTTGCAGATTATCGAGTGATGTGGTGTCGATGTTTGAAAGCTTCTGCTTCATGACATTCCAGCAGTTCTCGATGGGATTCAGGTCAGGGCTATTTCCTGGCCACTTCAGCACGTTAATATTATTGTCAGCAAGCCACTTTGACACTTTTTTCGCCTTATGACAAGGCGCACTGTCGTGCATGAAAACACTGGCGCCGTGTATTTCGTAAAAATTAAGCAGATGGTCCTCTAAAACAGTAATATACCTGTCTGCATTCATGGTAGTTTTTTGGGGCAAGAAATACAGACCACCGCGCCCATGAGAACCACTGAAACAACCCCAAACCATCAGTGATGTCGGGTGCTTGACGGTGCAGATGGTGTACAAAGGGTGGTATCGGCTAGCATTGGAGGGTCGTCTCACCTTACCAGCACGACTTGGAATAAACTGAAAGGTGCTTTCATCCGACCACATGACCTTCCTCCAATGCTCAGGGGTCCAATCCTTATACGTCTTAGCAAAAGTAAGCCGTTGCTCCCGCATGCGTTTGGTCAGGAGCGGCTTCCATGTGGCGCTTCTGCTGGGAAGTTGAAGATCCTTCTGGAGTCGATGACGTATGCAGCGTAAGGACACGTTCTGTAGCAATTTTGGGTGACTTCCTTTAAGCTGGGAGGCGGTCATTTGTGGGTTCTTGATAACTTCTCGCCGCAGAAGGTTATCTGTGGACTTTGTCGTCTTCCTAGGGCGACCACGGTAAGGTTTGTAGGCAGGAACAACGTTTGGTGGTAGGCCCACAGCCGCAGCAAGCAAGCGCATAATGGTGGATTTCCCCCGGCCTCTACGACGACAAATTT
The DNA here is from genome assembly GCA_023014485.1 of Bathynomus jamesi. Taxonomy (NCBI): domain Eukaryota; kingdom Metazoa; phylum Arthropoda; class Malacostraca; order Isopoda; family Cirolanidae; genus Bathynomus; species Bathynomus jamesi. The sequence continues at coordinate 347,400 of JAJOZX010002821.1, read as the reverse complement.
CCTTGATGGGAACTCCCTCTTGCCTCCAAGCAATAATACGTGCTTTCTCCTCTTTAGAAAGATTGGTAGCACCCATATTCACTGTATGAATAAAAAATTATAACGTCACAAAGCACAAGCTCCGTAATCCTGTGCAGTTAGGTTGGAGCGGTAAAGGCAGTAACACTCCCCACAACTGCTACATGCACACAGAGCCGTTGATTTATCCCATACTCACGCTCTGCTTCCTGGCAAGTTGCCAGACACCGCAAGATTATTTCATCACTTGTATAGAGCCACTCTGGTAAATTAAACTGGGGCAGCTTGACAATGGAGTTTATATGGAAAGGTCCCAGTTCTATTTGTCGTGACTGTATATATTAATATAGTGGTAAAAATACTTAAGATTGTCCATGATGACAATATTTACATTTTCAACCGTAGGGTACGAGTAGTCGGTATGGTGTAACATGATATAATATCGCTTATCACACCACTCATCCACAAGACTCACTATCCAAAACCGTTGCTTATCTTCTGAACGTGTTGCTTCTACTTCGCGGAATATGTGAGCCTTTATAAAGCTTAGGTCTATAACGTACTTCAGTACATCGTCTGTACTATGAAATCCTACAACACCATCGCCAGAATACCCGTAGAGTATTTGAACATCTTGGTCCTTCGCACGGATCAATGTAGCCTTAAAAGAGGCAAAGGAAGGGGGAATAGGGAGTTTTTCAGTATCCACCACATCTATGCACTTTGCTGAATACCACTTCATAAATGTTGAACACGCAATATTAAAGGTAGCCATTACTATTTTTCTTCTACGCGAGAGAATACACGTCTGAGCTCAAGGGTAAACAGAGATCAACTGAGCACGCAGGGATAGAGGTATGCTCAGGTTGCGGCATGACTCACGTTGCCGATCTTACAGTGGGCGGAGCTTAGCTTTTTACTGTACACACGCACGCACGCAAAGGAGAAAGTGAAACGCTAGTTGAAACACGATTTATTTAATAAACGAAATATTCAAGGTGTGTATACAGAGCTGGGCACTTGCGGCATATTTTGCGGTACTGCGGTACTGCGGTACTACCGCACTACCAAACCGGTACCAAACCGGTACGCGGAAATTTGAATGCGGTAGCGGTACTGCGGTACTTTCAGCGATCCTTTGCGGTACTGCGTTATGCGGTTCCGGTTTGGTAGTGCGGTAGTACCGCAGTACCGCAGTACCGCAAAATATGCCGCAAGTGCCAGCTCTGTGTGTATATATTTAAAAATACGTTTAATAAATAAGTTAACAATAGACATATCAAAGATTATGGTATCCAAAGGGCACGGTGTCATAGGTACCAGGTACCTGGTAACGTTTCTTATAGGTGTTACGGCACATCTTTGTACTCCTAAGTTCCTTCACGCCCCCCAGCTTCTGTGCCCGAAAATTGTGAGTACCTACAATCAGATGGGGCGGGCGGTCACCCTCATCATCTTCCAAGCACACTAACTCCTTCAACGAATCAAAGTTAACGACCTGCCGATTCGCATGGTTAAGCGTGATACCCTTAGCCTTCACGATATAATTCGTATCATCCCCTATCCTCATCCGTACCCAATAGGTTTTTGGCCCTGTTGACACAAACGAGTCGGCGTATGCGATATCTCCATACTCATCCTTGATCTCGTCAGTTAGCTCTCCGAGGAACTCCCCAATAGCGGGCATATATTCACCCCCCTCGCTGTGAATATCACGCTATCTGTATCGGCGTACAAAACCCTCTGCCCAAGAGAATGCAACAGGCCCCAAAGTTTGATGCGTGCGTAGGCTGTTGTGAAGCTGGCTACAGGAATGTTTGTAACCCGTGAGGTATCTGTGGCCAATTCGGTATTGTTGTACTTTATTATGTAAGTATTACCTACATTCACAATCTCCATGACCTCTTTATCGGGTGCGTTGGCGTAATCCCAGACTTCACTATAACTTTGTGCCAAATGAACGTTCCCTTTGCCGTATTCTGTGCAAATTTTCCCCAAAGGCTGTTTAGGCACAACTTTGCACTAAACCACTTGCCAGGGTTCTTTACAATTTGCGTACGATCAAGCTGTATATCTTCACGGTCACGGTAACGCTGAATATAAGACGTTTTTTCATCTTCGGTATCAACCTCTCGCGGATATCCTGAAGCCTCAACCTTATCCTTCAAAAATGCGTTTATATATGATGTGAAAAGGTTGGGTAGCTTCTGAAACCTCCACACCTCATGTATCTTCATTATTCTATACTCATGGCGAACGGGTAGGTCCAGTTCAGGGCTTGTGTATACACCAGAGCTGGGCACTTGCGGTTTTTTTTGCGGTACTGCGGTACTGCGGTACTACCGCACTACCAAACCGGTACCGCATAACGCAGTACAGCAAAGGATCGCTGAAAGTACAGGCTGTACTTTCAGCGATCCTTTGCGGTACTGCGTTATGCGGTACCGGTTTGGTAGTGCGGTAGTACCGCAGTACCGCAGTACCGCAAAAAAAACCGCAAGTGCCCAGCTTTGGTATACACCTCTGATCTTACGCTGGTGGGGTGTATGGTCACAATCACCATTGTTCTCTTCCGCGCACTTCACACACAGGGGAAACATGAGCTTGTGATCTATAACGACGGTAAGATCGGCATCCATAAATCGCGAGGGGGGAGCACATCTACAAAAGAGAGTCCAAAGTAGCGCTCATTCAAGTTGGCCGAAAACTCCTCGATGGTTGGTATAGGGAGACCCACCATTTTTTCAGGTGCGCCTACGGGGTACGGATTGTTCTTCATCACGTAGGGGTATAAAGAACAGAAGTCGTAGTAATGGAGCTTCACACCCTCCGTAGGCGGAAAGTATAGCTTGAAGGGATTTGTACGCCCTCCGAACAAGCTATCATCGCATTTGAGAGGATCCTGCACCATTGAACGTTTGATCGTGTTTATTTCTTCACGGTACTGTCCATCTGCCTCTATCCGTGCATCATACTCATGCTCCTACAAAACTTTGGGAGTGAACTGGGAGCCTATAAGTTGATCGCGAGTGCGGGTCCACGCAAGACTGTCGGCTGGCGATCTACCGTGGATATCTCCTACGATTCCACACTCAGGACGGGGGCACCCGTGCCACCAGCAACCGTTAAAGGAGTACACAGTCTTCTCACCAGTGGCACGGTTTTCACTTAGCCCATCAACCCAAAAAACACGACCATTAACCTTAATGGGTACTTCGCCCGTGTTGCGAGCATGCTTTATGTATACACCTGTCTGCTGTTGTAGGTGTATGAGCCAGTAAATAGCCTTGTGACCATAACTGCGGGGGTTGTTTCTGTGGATAATGGCTAAGGTGTCTTTAGGCATGAAATTATTCTTGAACACCATAAAACATAATGAGGCGATGGTGGTTGCGACTTGCAACGGATCGCATTTGAAACGGCATATGTACATCCTTCTAAAGGCCTGGAAACATACTCTAAGCACGCGCACAACATTCACGCAATAATGCTCACATTCATCAGCTATATTATAAGGATTACATTCATTAAAACTGTTGTAGTATCGGTCAAAATCTTCACGTTCATCTGTGCTCATACATTCATAGTTAAAGTAATGTTTGGGTGGAGGTAGTCCTACGTAATTTAAAGTTTCGCTAGTGAGGAATGTGTAACGGAAATATCCTTTTGAAACTTCAGTGGTTACTCCCATCACCTTGGGTAGGTTTGCTAATTTACAAGGTGTGAATAATAAAGTGTCTTTAAACTGTACATTACCTCTTATTTGCATCTGTATTAGTTTGTTGCCTCTTTTCAAGGGATCACCTGTAAATATCTCATAGGACTCGTGCTCAAGCAGCTCCTTATAAGGAACTGTGCGTCAAATTTTGCCCCGTTATGGGCGAGAATGTACACAGTCATTTTTTTTAACTTGTCCGCTAACTTGACAATATAGGACACAAAGAGTTTTACAGGGCTATCGTGGGCACTTGTTTTAAAAACGTTTGTCCGTTTACCACATTTGTGACTCATCACACTCGATCTCCATACACTCATCACAGATAGTCTGGCTCACAAGTAAATGCGGAATAACCTCTTTGGTTTCAGCGTTCGTGTATGTTTCTATATCGTAGTACACAGTTATACAAGGGCTGTTTTTAGGCTTAGCATCTTTCATATAACATACATGCTTTACTCCAAAAGCCTTATATTTCTCATGGCATGTAGAACAGTGAATTTCATCACATTTGTGCTCAAACTTTCCCCAATTATCCATCATATGAAACATACCACATTCACAGATTCTCATTTTCCTGCACGTGCCAATTGATTTATGGAGCTCAAAACAGTTATTATTGAAAAATGTGCGTCGACACACACCATAATCCCGCTTCTCAGCTTCAACTACACGGCTTTCACATTTGAAACTTTTACACTGCTCACATACCATGTGGCAATCTTTACTGTACAATGTTTCACTATATCATCCGCAAACTCGATACACCCCTTACACAAATCATGATGTCGCTCATATTTTCAACTTTTATCATAATTCGCGTAAAGGTCCCTTATATTACGGATGGGGAGATACGTTGTCCCTGTCAGTCCTAAAATAAGTAGGGGTCTTGTAAGATCTCTCACACAGCTTTTAAAAACATACACAGTTCTGCGACGATCATCCATTCCAAGTACAACTATACGAACATTCATTTCCTGTTCTACCCTTCTCAGCTCCTCAGGACCCATGTTACAGTCAAACTCAAGTTTACAGTATACAGCTAGTTTACGGGCACGCTCCACTACCGTAGGCAACCAATTTTTTTGGGTCCGTGTATTTAGTACAGTAAACATACGTGCTAAGACCACTGCCATAAAGTCGCAACCACGATCGACGTTTATATGCCGTCTAAAAATAGCCTGAGAATTGAAGTTAAGAGTATAAGGTGTGGTACTATGACTCGCAACACGGAATACACGGTCAATATTTACCGTGAAGTTGTCCATATTGAAAGCTATACTACTTTGAGAGGCCTGCATTATACGGCCTAATATATACTCTATATCTTCAGCCGCCAAACGTCTGAAAGGTATTACTACCCGAAAATCACCTACATCTCCGTCATCTGACCCGAATCCGAAGGACAGCCTCATCCTGACTTCACGTTCGTCGCGGTTCTGAAGGGCAAACTCTACAGTACGTTCAACTATGCGCCGTAGTCCGTATTCAACACCATTGCTATACATGGTTCTAGGATCAACCCTGACTATATACCGATTTCTAGTCAAGGCCGGGGTGGGGGTTGCGGAGCGTACCAACTCGAATGTTATGCCAGCCTCAACAGAACGGGGAGCTACTGTGGAGGATGTACCCGGAATTGAATTAGGGGGTATATTTGGGGAAGGTTGTTTCGTAAGACGTTGAGGGTTGGGGCTCTATTACTGGTGGTCTAACAACCGCAGTAATCCTGGCACGCTTTATACCTGACATGGAGGGTTCTTCATCACGCCCCCGCTTTGAACTTGCGCGTGCTACAGGTTTCGTTGGTGAGGGCTGGTCGGCGGGGAACGGTTCTGTAGCTGCACTGTCAACGGACTCGACCTTTTTTCGAAATTCAAATATGGCTAGTGCGGAAAATATGTGGGTGCTATAGATAATGACTGTGCATAAATATTAGTCCTGCGAAATTATATCTTCAGGTGCCACAAAGCCGCGAAAAAAGTGAAATATAATGATTTTCTTATATTCTGCATTAGTACAATAACTGAAACTTACTTGTTATTATTATATATTAAGTGTTCCAATTACCAAAATAGTTACTGAATTACGCAGCTCTTAGTTTATTTAGATCAATGTTCTTTTGATTAATGATCTAAATAATCCAGAACTCACCACGAGGAGGTGGTTGCGTGTCGAGCTCCACCAATGCCCTCCCAACCACCCATCCTTGCGCATGTTTTTTTCTATTAACGTTTTATTTAAACTTTATATTCAGCTTTACTTTCGAATGATGGCATTTTTTTTACGTGACTGAAGTGTTGATCTTATGAAGCCATCTCGCGCGTTCAATCCAAATACTTTTGATGATGCTTCAGTCACTAATTTTACCATTCTTTCTACTACTTGTGTATGACAAGGGAATTTCTCGAATGGAGGGGTACTCTTGTTTTCTATGAATTCTTCAATCTCATTTTCTGTCAGGTGTCTTGTCACAGGTGGTTCAGTGACAATGCATTTTTGCCAATTAATTAAATCAGTATAATCAGTAGCTTCAAATTGAATAACAGGTACTGTGAAACGCCTCACAACTTTTTCCTTGTTTGTTTGCCTTGCTTTTTTTATTCGCCTCCACGCTAATTCTCTTATGGCGCTGCGGTCATCATGAATCATTGATGCTAGAATATTTTCTGGATTTGCAAAAAATGCATTTCTTTGTATGACAGGGTTTACAATATCCTTTACTTCGTCATTCAGTGTTCTTGTTAGTTCAATAGTTTTGAAAACATGTTTTGAGCCATTGACAAAAAAGACGTACTTTGCTTAATAGAAAACCACATTGGGATGTAGACCTTCATTATAAAAGAAGCAATGTTCATGAGGTTCTCAGATGGACTTACAGTTGAAACGTATAGACGAAGCAAACGATTTGCTGTAGTCAGCCATCGTGAATGTGCCATTTTGCCTGGACTACGATGAGCAAGATCTGGAGAGCAATATCCCTTTGTTATGGCCTGATGAATATCAATTAGATATTTTTGGTCGGTGCTAAGATCTTCACAGTCTACAGTTGTTCCTCAGCATCAATCCTTTCAAACTCGACAATAGGAAGACTCTCACAGTTCTCTAATTCCCTGCCAATAGGACCGGTGAATCCGCGGGGGCCAGATGTTTTTCCATCCAGCTTTGCAACTAAATGGCGTAATGGCAATTCATTGGCATGGAGCTGGCACACTAAATGTTGAACTGGCTTCTTCAGCTTCAATTCTATAAGCCTTATAACGCCTCCCTTTTCTCCAGTGTTGACTGCTGCACCATCGCATCCAATGGCAACAAAGTTTTCCAGGTTCATGTCATTATTTCCAATATACTCAAACATTCCTTCACATATTTCTTCAGCTGATCCAGAATTCACAGAATAATGGCCCAAATAATCTGAACCAGGTTCTCTCACTAAAGTGATATGTTCTGTTACCTTCTTCTGATATACTTTGGACTCTTTTTTTCTTGGAAGAGTGTAGAATCTTTCGACCATCAAAATAGATTCCTCTGATTGGGACCTGATTTTGATCTTTCATAATTTCTGATCTCTTCTTTTGTCTTTCTCTTCTGATTTTACTCCTATCCACTACTTCAGATGTATTGTCAATAGAAACTTATCCAATATCTTGCAATACTGCACTAACAATGAATGCTGCAGCTCGATCTGAAACTGCAGTCCTGTCACAAGCAGTAGCAACTGAAGGTAGATTTGTAGTTTTCCTTTTCTTGAATAATTGTTTTTCAGGTTGTTCGAGTTTTCTCGAGCTAACTGGCTCTGGAAATGTATCGTCTGATATTTCGCCAGATTCACTTTCACTATTTGATGTCGATGATGATAATTCAACATTTGTATCCTGCAATTTCTCCTGTGAAGATTCTTTGGTGAGCCTCACAGCTTCTTTTTGCTTTCTTAGCAACGTAGATGCTTTTTTCTTTGAGAGTGTAATATCTACTCTATCAATAAACAGTTTTCTTTCACTCCTTTGATCTAAGAGGAACGTCACTTCTTCCTTTGGAACCGTTTTTTCTTTGGGACAAGAACATTGTGTTAGTACTTTGCACTTGCACGCTGCAATGTCAAAAAGTTTCGTGTGTGCTTCTTTTTGAACATATCAATCTTTGCTTTGTAAGCTTCAGAATTTTTTCTGCTTTGGTATGGCTTCATAATGACACGATACTTTTCGTGGTAGCTTCTGACATTGTTTCAATTCGCCTGTCTGACAGAATTGGGACGGAAGCACTTTCCCAAATTGTTTTCAATTTATCAACAACTTGTTCTAATATTTGAGATATTGAAGGATCTTTATTAGTATTCTGTTTCAAATCGTTTCTTACAAACAAGTAATATTTAAAAACTCCTTCGTATGTAGAAGATTCCTGTGCCACAAATCTTCCCCCATACCAAACATGGGGCACTCAGTTGAGGCCCTGGTTGATTTTGCACAAACTCGAGACATTTTGAAAGTATACAAATCTGAAAAAGAAAGAGCTAATATCAATTATACGTTAATTTCAGTTAATAGTACATGGCAACTTAGGGCAACACAATACAGAAATGCAAAAATATAAGAAATATAGTTTAGACTATCTGAGTAACGCCAACAACAGAACACCCACCTGCTACGAGAGCGACAGCTACACTGAACCGAGGTACTCACGTGACAGCTGAGTGAGCTGACTATAGAAAACTGTTTTTAGAGAATAGAAAACTTTTTTAAAGGTTGACTGAGCTATTTTTATACAAGTGTGAATAAATTCTTGTCTATTGTGCATCGTGGACTCTTCTGTAATTATTGGTTAAAATCTGCTTTTTTCAATTTTTTTCAATATTGAAGGTCATTGTGGCACCTGAAGATATTAATGTTATGATTTTAAATTTATACCAGCTTATTTCCTCACTACTCCACACATTTTCCACACTAGCCAATTTGAAAATTCGAAAAATGAGTTTTTCACTCCGCCCCACTGTACATCATCATCATTCACGGTTCTGTGGAAGAAGACAAAATATAAGGAGCAGCACTTAAAATTTGTAATATTTTGTAAATGGCCCACTTAGGGGTGTGACGTGTTAGAAATGGATTCTGTAGAAAAATTCAGGTTCACGAGCCCATCCACATGTATTATATCTGGCCCTACAGGATGTGGTAAAACTGTGTTTATGCTTAAAATCATTAAAGAAAAGGGGAGATGTTCTCAAAATTTGTGCATAAAGTTATATGGTGCTATTCGACATATCAATCAGTGTTCAGCGAGTACCAAGATGAAATTTTGTTCCACAAGGGAGTATATGACGTTAATTCGTTAAAGGGAAATAAACATACAGTCATTGTAACTGACGATCTCATGTTGGAGATGGCTAAAACGTTTGCTGAGACATTTACAGTATTCTCCCACCATCTTAACATAAGCGTGTTCTTCATCAATCACAATCTATTTTTCAAAAATAGATACATGCGCGATGTGTCACTAAATACACAATATCTAGTCTTATTCGCGCAACGTAGAGATGTGTCACAAATTGGGGTATTAGCCAACCAAATGTTCCCGAATCAGCGTAAGGAGTTTTTGGAGGTTTATAAAGAGGCCACAAGCCAGCGTTATGGATATTTGATTTGTGACCTTCACCGCGAAACACGTTTAGGGTGCTTCTAAGAACGAATATATTCCCAAGCGAACCTGAAACGGTGTATATTCCAGAATGACAAATAGGCTAAAGAAATACCGTGAATTAATAAAAATCTATCAACGATTGCCCGGGACTGCAACAGATGTTTGTTAAAAATATCGACTCTGACTTTTTAAAATGCATCTGTGAAATCTGTCTTAATGTTATAAAATGTAATGTGCCAATGAAACCCTCTCAGAAGACTCGCTTACGTCGTTACAAGAACATAATACGAGCGCTCGCTCATAAAAGTCAAACTGTGGGTAAGAAAAAGCGCATTATTGTACAAAGAGGAGGATCATTCCTACCCATCTTATTTTCAGTTTTGGGTCCTTTACTGACTAGATTAATATAATGAAGAAGTGGTTGTGATTCCGCACGAGGTGTATGCTTCATTGCAAAGTTCAAAGATTCCAGACACGGTCTAGAACCCCGTAAAAGTAGGCTTAAAAGAATGGAAAGCGAGTTGCTAGCCCTATTAAACAGTGAAAAGTCACCTGATGAGAAAAGGATCTTGTACCAAGAGGCTTTGCAGAAATTTCTTCATGAGTACGAAGATTATAAAATCCTACAGAGCTCCCCGTGGTTATTAGGCACAGCGCGAGTAGTGCTGAGCATGCGACACAGGACCTGAAGATGACCAACCAAAGAACAACGGACACAACACTCGAACATGTGCTAAAAAACAGCCTCCCACATACATTGAGGAATAAAGGTTAAGTCTTTATAATCTATTGAGTGAGGACCCCATCATACAGTGGACCGATACAGGCGAGGTCATTGTTGAAGGAACAAGGGTACAAGGATCCAATATCGTTGATATTGTTCATGATCTGGTGAGAAAGTAGGACAGACCCTCACCAACAGGGTGGAAGCACATTAAAGCAAGACTACAACAAATAAATGTCTCCAAAACATTGATAGGTAATCTGAATAGGTTAAAAGACTTGGACCAAGTCTCGCATGTGTCACAACTGAGTACGCCATCGCCCCCAGCAGTAGCCGTGTCTCTGAAGAGGAGAAAGAAGAAAACAAACGGTCAACCCTACCCACGTACCTCTAAAATACGCAAATGGCTAGCATATTAAGTAAACGCTATTATGACATTTCTAACCCCGCCTCCTATGGTGGCGTTAATAGACTGTACAGAGGTGTTTACGGTGTAAGGAAAAAAGATGTTGAGATATTTTTGCGGGAACAGGATGTTATACACTTCATAAACCGGTGAGAAAAAGGTTTAAAACGGCCAAGACAACAGCTGCCTCGATTGACTCTATTTGGCAGGCGGATTTAACAGACATGCAAAGATATTCAGTGTATAACGATGGTTACCGCTACATCCTATTCATAATAGATGTATTCTCTAGATATCTGTGGCTAATTCCCCTGAAAAATAAATCGCCTGAAACAGTTGCTAAAGCGACCAAAACGCTGATGTTGAAAGAAAACAGGATTCCTGGCTATTTTTGTACGGATATGGGGAAAGAATTTATAGGACGCGCTTTTCAGAACATGCTGGCAGAGTTTAATATCAGCTATTACACTACCAATTCTATACATAAGGCTTCTTTAGCTGAAAGAGTTCAACGTACCATAAAGGAACGCATGCACCGCTATTTTACACATAAAAACACATACAGATTATAAACGTTCTCGGTCATTGGCTTCATCCTACAACCGTCACACCATCGCACGATTGGCACAACACCTAACGAGGTTTTAGAAAGAGGTACGCGCCAGAGGTGAGAAGAGATGGAACACCACCACACTCTGCGCGTTTCAAAATCAATGATTATGTAAGGCTGTCACGTTCGGGAATAAATTCGCGAAGGGATTTGAGCAAGGATGGACACGTGAGATTTTTAAAGTTAGGGCTATGAGGCCTAAAGGTGAGATAATGATGTATTACATTGAAGATTTGAATGGGGAAGAAATCTCAGGAGGCTTTAATCAGGAGGAATTGCAGAAAGTGGCATTTACTTTAGGAAAGTGTTTAAAATTGAGAAAATTATAGGAAGCAAAGGTTCAGGAAAGAGAAAAATGTACCTGGTGAAATGGCTGGGTACCCAGAAAGCTTCAACACCTATATAAAAGCTGATGCAATAATGAAGCTTAAATAGTATGCAACATGGCTCCTAACCATTTCTACGTCACACTCCCGTCCTCTTCTCTGTCTGTACATCCTAACAACACCCTCGCCAACTTTGTGACAGAACTCCATGGACCCATTGAATTGGAGCGTGATTCGTATGAGGTGGGGTTATGTGAACTCCAGTTAGCCACCAAATTTTTAACTCTTGAAAATGAACAAATCATATTTCTGATCATTAGAAGATACGACGAATGCGAAAAATTAGGCATAACCTTAGACAATACTATGCGTCAGTCCTGTTCGGTGAGGAACGGTACTATAGCACAAATGTATCGCTAGGAATCGGGCATTATGATACAGCCATGGACATTGTGACGGGGTTAAACAAGAGTCTTGAAAGGTCGTACCTGACATACGATTTACTTTTTGAAGTCGTAAACATAGACACGCCTGCATGCACATTGAAGTTAAAGTCAACGCTTAGTAGAAATATTAAAGATAAAGAGCTGTTCACAATTGTGGCTGAGGGCCGATATAGCGCAGCTCTCCAAAGAGATACCTTTCACGAGGCACAGCATGACTTGTCCAGCTTAATGTATCAATGAAGATGGAGAAATTGGGTGAAAGCTCTCCGCCCCCAGACATGTGCTATATTTACAGCAATATCGTAGAGCACCAATTTGTTGGGGACACCCAGGCGCGCCTGCTGCGCATTGCACACATCCCCAACCATAGAGGGAAAAGTTTGAGCATTACATATGACAAGCCCCATTATGTGAATGTTGCGACTAATCTATTAACCAACATCTCGATATATATAAGACGATTGAGGGAAAAAATTTCCCATTCGGTGATGGGAGCTTAACAGTGAAACTACACTTTCGTCGTTTATAATGACTCGAAGACCGTTCACAGTCTACCGAGGGTGAGGTACCAGCGTGGGAGTGGACTTATCCATTTTTTCATACTACGCACCGCTGTCCCACTGTTGAAGAGGGGGCCAGGTACCTAGGGCGGAAGGCGTTACAAACAGGTTTTAACGCGGCAGAAGACATAATGGGGGCACTAAGCCTAAAGAAGCTCTAAAAAACATTTAAAACGTACACGGGATGAAATCATCAAAGATGCAAAGAGAAAAATGCGTGGTGGCGGAAAGAAGAGATCTGCCAGGAAGAAGGGGTTACCATCACGTGGCGCTAAACGTAAAAGGAAATAAAAAAGAAGTGCTCTAAGCGTATGAAACCTATGGCTGATCATTTTTTTAACTGATATAAGCTGAGGACACTACTCTCACGAATCATAGGTTGACTAATACTTGTCGAGGGAGGTGGCACTATTTCTGACTCGTCATGGCGCGTTTCATCCATCCGTGTAGTTCACAATGCTGTAAATCGGAACTGTCCCTCTTTGATATGCCCCCACTCAGGTCTCTATTGAGCATAGCGACTTTATTACAATTAACCCATTAAACACAATTAGTTCACCCAGTGCCCCTATAGAATTCGTGATACCCAGCTCAGGCCCTTACTTTTTTGACCCGAGCTGCATGCACATGTACGCTAAACTGCGTATAGCCCATTCTGATGGAACGGACTGCGATGATAGTTACTCTGCCTACCCTGAAACCAACTTTTTACACTCCATATTCAGCCAGTGTGAAGTGTATTTAAACCAGGTTAACATCTCGGCAGGAACGGGGTACTACCACCTACGAGCCTATCTGGAAAATGTCCTCAACTTTTCAAAAGAAGCGAAGGACACCTTTTTAACAGCCGAGGGGTATTACCACACTAAAGATGAAAATGGAATAAAGGATAAATTTAAAAATTCTAAAAAAAATATATGAATGTTTTGGCGCCTGCATACAGACTTCACATTCCAGGAGAAGTTGCTTATGAACGGGTGGATATGAAGTTGAAGCTTACCCGCACGATTCCTGAGATCTGCATAAATCTGGGGTCTGATCAAGAAGAAGGCGCGAAACCCGTTGTGATACACATCATGGAAACGTATTTGCGTATACGCCGAGTGAAATTAAGTTCCCCGAAACAAATAGAAATTGAGAAAGACTTAATACACGCCACAGTAAAATACCCAATTAACAGGGTACAGATCAAACTGTACACGGTCCCCGCAGGGTTGGCCTCGAAGCAACTAGAAAACGTGGCCCTTGGAGTCCTACCTAAAAGGATATTAATTGGAATGCAGGACCACGCCTCGACGAATGGAAAATATAAAAAGAGTGCCTTTAAATTCGAGAATTTCGGCCTTAAAAATATTACTCTATACGTAAATGGCTCGCTCTGGGAGGGACCATGATTACGGACTACTCATCAGATGCTGTGTTCCCGCTCTGCGCGAGAGCATATAGTAGTCTGGCTCATAATACAGGCGCCTGTGACGAACTTGGTTTTGGTGTAACGCAGAAAGAATTTGTCGAAGAATTTAACATTTATTCATTTGATATTACGCCTGACTTGTCTGGCGCAAATACGCATTTAAGTCCACAGCAGAGTGGGAATATCTCAGTCAGGTTGGAATTTGCCAAGCCTATAGACGCGCCTATAAGTGTACTCGTGTATCTCGAATCACAGGCACTAATAGAAGTTGATCGTTTCAGGAACGTGGTCACAGACTTTTAAATGGATGCGAATACACTCCAGAGAGTAATGAAAAGTGACCGTTTCACACGCTCAAAATTTATCGGTGTGTTTGCGAAGAATGAAATATTGAAGCTGCCAAGTACGAGAAACTGGTACGGGATTATCGTTAACACCGACATTGTGGGGGTGAGGGGATTCATTGGTTTGCAATCTATTTTAAAAATAGGGAAAGAATGTACTATTTTGATTCACTCGGATTTCAGCCCTGGAATGATTCGGTAATTGTAAGTTTATCGCGCAATACGTGCCTGAGATTGTTTGGAATCCTATCGTTTCAAGGATATTATACTGAAACATGCGGCTTGTATTGCATTTTATTTCTCATGCACATGTCACGTGGGAAGGGATTTATGAATTTTTTAAATTATTCGATTTGTGCGACACAGAGATAAGATAAAAGTGTATGCAAACAGATAAAAAAAAGGTTCCCATATGTTAGCACCCCTGTAATGTGTAAAGGTATATCTATATTGTGTAAAGTTGTATATACATTTGTAACTGTAGCCATTAAGACTTATTTAACGGATACTGATCCCTTTTGTACATGTTTTCTGCTATTTAATAAATGAAACAATGTTTTTGTTCTTAACCTCAAAATACTTACATTATCTCCTCGATGACGTGGCACTCGCTGGACCAATGTGTGCCAATACCTCGATTCTGTATTCAGATCACTGGGTGGCCGGCGAGAAGCCCCATTTCATTTACCCCCTTTCATCAAAAGTAGCTATAATACGGCCTAGCTCCGATTCGGTCCTGTAATTAAAATAGAGATTAATGTCACGAATTTGAATGCAGATAATTCATAAAGTTTTGGCTGGGTGTGCTATGCACATCTGCATGCACTGGGCTCGAACCCGGAGCCAAATCTTAATATTTTTAATATTTCTATTGTAAGTTTTATAAAAATTCCACAAGAAACGTACAAATAAAAACACACCATATATATATATATATATATATATATATATATATATATATATATATATACTGAAATAAAATCAAAAGGAAACAGAGATTAAAAAATATTTTTGAAAACGCGTTTATTGACGTCTTTTACGGTTAGGTTATATTGTTAAAAACGCGAGGTACTTAGGGTAAAAGTTTTGTCCACCATATATATATATATATAAATGAGGGACATAATATAACCTAACGTCGCCTAACCTAGCCTAGCCGAACTTATTGTTTAAGATTCAAATTGAATGTCAAACGTTGATATTATAGCCTCCCCACCTATGGTAATTAAAATAAAGAATAATGCTACGAAATTGAATGCAGATATATATATGAGGAACAGACAATAATTAAAAACAATGGGGGTTAAATTTTACGTTGTAGGAAAACACTGAATAAAGTTAGGTTAGGTACTTAGAGTAAAAAAATTTAAATGTCAAGCGTTGATATTATAACCTCCCCCGTCTATGGTAATTAAAATAAAGAATAATACTACGAAATTGAATGCTGATATATATATAGGAACAGACAATAATTTAAAACAATGGGGTTAATTTTTACGTTATAGGAAAACACTGAATAAAGTTAGGTTAGGTACTTAGGGTAAAAGTTTTGGGATTAACTTTTACGTTGTAGGAAAACACTGAATAAGTTAGGTTAGGTACTTATAAGTTATTCACATTTCAACAGTGTCTTCATTGAACGGTTCTTGCATTTCGTTACAATTTTCCATAACACTCTGGGTAGATAAAAGCTCCCCCCTATCTGCAGCGCTGAAGAGGTGTAGCGTTGTTTGAGCATAAAAGTCTTCATTCTCAATCAGATCGGGGGAATTGTACAAAGATAACTGACTCATGATGTATAAGGCACTAATCGTAAAATGCAAGAAACTGAGACTCTGGGTCGGGATTCTCCCTTTATAAGGGGGCATGTGACCAACCCACAAAACACATTCGCTAGCTTCCTATTGGCTAGCGGCGAATTTTGGGCGGGGCTTGACGCGTAGGCCTGCATAGCGGCCAAACAGGGGTCCTGGATCCATTCACAGGGCTGTGGTTGGTTGTTCCGTGAAATCTGGGGCGTGTCAGCTGCCCCGATTCGTGGAGAGACGCGTTACGATTTGATTTTCGATCTTGTATTCGAGAGAGATTTCGTGATATCCTGTACATTCGCGTATGCTTGAGAAAAACTAACTTGTGAGATTTGCTGATAAAGAAATAAACAATATGTGTGTATGTATATATATATGAAACGGAGGGAGGGAGGGGGGTTGTGAGAGAGCAAGGAACAAGCGTCCAATATCATTGATATTGGGGTAATTTGAGCAGATAGAATAGATAATGACAAATATGTGTGATGAACTGGTCAGTATAATTTAAATGCATATCTTGACACAAATCATGGAAAACCGAGAACATCTGATAACCCAACAGATGTTCGCGATTTTAAAATGCGAACGAGGTTATATATTATATATATATATATATATATATATATATATATATATATATAAGTTCAATAGATAAAAACAATGAGTTGTGTTGTACTGAATACGATATCGCGCGAACTGAAATGTCCCATCCCGTAATTAAATTTTTGTTGTTGAAGAAACATGTTTCAAACTTTATCTTTAAATGTGAAAGATGATAAATATAACTGTGTGTGTGTGTGTGTGTGTGTGTGTGTGTGTGTATAAGTTCAGAATGGCTTGCCTTTTATCGCATGCATTCAAATTTTTGTTGTGGAAAGATAAGATTAGCTTTGTCCATCAGGGAGTTTGAGAGAGAGAGAGAGAGATAAACGATATGATCGAGTGTTGCTATAACGGGGTCTGACATTTTTTTCCCCCCGTCCGATTTGTTTGGCGTATTACGCCCCACCTTAGACCTACTTTTAAACGGGGAAGTGCTTACACGATTTTTAGCTGAACTTTTTTCCGGAAATTTGCATATATAGGCACGCCTCTGCTTTCCGTCCGAATTGTTCGAAGTTTTAACATCCCATACGAATTATTCTCTGGCTGGCACCCCATGGCGGTCTCGACCCCGATTTTTTCTTTTTTCTTTTTTTTCGTCCGAATTGTTCGAAGTTTTAACACCCCGTACGAATTGTTCGGTGCTTTACGCCCCCCTTAGAGTTTAACACGGATCATTAGGGCACCCTGGGTAGCAACCGTGGAAGGCTGGGGCGGGTCTCGAATCCATTTTTTTTCTTTTTTTCTTTTTCCGTACGAATTGTTCTAATTTTTACACCCCACCTTAGACCTACGGTTTAACACGGATCATTAGGTCACCCTGCAACCGCAGAAGGACGCACGGGGGGACGAACCCGCCTCCTTTTAACGCACATAAACAGTGTGTACACTGTGCCAACGTGTGACACACATAAACAGTATAGATGTACACAGTGTCAACTGATGCCCGGAGGCACTGGCTGATTAAGCCACATGGCTGATGATGCCTGGAGGTACTGGCTGATGATGCCAACTGGCTGATTAGGGGTCCTATAAGACAGCGGCCGCTCGGCTGAAGTCTTCATATACGCCTGGCGGTGGCCGGGTGAACACCTCTTCCTTTCTCTCTCTCTTAGGTTAGGTTCATTGCAGCTTGGGTGATAACTCCGCCTCCAAGTTGCAACATCACCCTCCCCCATTTTGGGGGTGCCTTGCAACAAAGGGGGTTGGGGTTGGCACTATGGGGTGCTTTGCAACAAAGGGGGTGGGGGTGGGGTGGCTTAGCACTCTTGCAACATTATGCAACATTTGCAATTGCATTTGCACTCTCCCATTTTGCGGGCATACTACTATCGTATATATAATGAAAAGGGTTATATTTTCAGGACCCCTTCGCGTACCCCGTAAGATTCCCTCGCGTACCCCTGGGGTACGCCGTACCCCAGTTTGAGAACTAAAGTTCTAAATGCTAGTAATTTATTATTATTATTATCTATTTTTTATGGATCTCCCTGTAAATCACTTTTCTATTAAATGACGTGAATGTATAATTTCAATCTATTACATTTGTACGAAAGTTTTGGGGTTATTTAACTTCCTTCGCAACATCTTAAACAGTCGTATGACAGAGGGGACTTACAGCTTTACGAACCATGAGTCGCTACTATGGTTTCTCGTTTTCAGGGGTTTTCACTATCCCGGTTTTCCAGGACAAAATCAGCCATCGTCCCGGGATCCCGGGATTTACCGGTTTATTGTAAATACCTAGGCTATATATGGGCAAATAACGATAAATCCCAATGAAAATAGTGTAAAACTGTTTCAGTGGAATTTCATTTGAAAAGTATGATATATCCACATATAAAAATATGAAATATTTTCTTTTTGTTACGAAAAAAAAGCAAGTTAAATTTTCTGTTAAAAAGTTATATATATATATATATATATAATATATATATATATATATCGTACACACAGACCGTGCATGGAACAAGGAACTCTTCTGGGAAAATTAAATCCACTATAGTCCGAATAAGTAATGGTAAATGACAAACACTATAGTTTTTTCTTTTTCATGATGTTAGCCCGACGTGGGCAACGGGTCACTCGCAAAGAGGTCCCAAAAATATAGCTTCCCTCACAGCTATCTGCAAAGCAGATAGGATCCAGCTTTGGGACAGGATCTAGGGTCTAGGATCTAGGATCTAGGGAACGCAGAGGATGGTCCCCCACCCAACCATTCTCCAAACCCAAATGTCGCTTAACTTCGCTGATCGGCGGGAAGTGGTGTTATTTAGAACAATGGCCACGACGTAACCCTATGTAATTTAAGTATATATAAGTATAATATTACGTACATAGCTTCATTCAGGTAAGTATCGTATACCATTTGCTATCAAAATTAGGATACACAAACAAACAAACAACCGTTTATTCTTCCACAACAATATATACAGGGTGTCCGGGCTTAAATGGCAATAAATTAAAACATTATAAATGTGTGTGTGTGTGTGTATATATATATATATATGTGTGTGTGTGTGTATATATATAAATATTGTTGTTAGTTTTTATTCCTCTTAGTTTCGTAACTAAGGCGTGGTGTTTCAACATAATGAAAACTATGTATATTCTTCCAGATAAATATAACCTATAAAGTCTCACAACTTGCATAATATTTGGCATAGGGCCTATATAGTATATCATAATAAAAAAAACACTAATATTTTAATTAAAATAGATTAACTGTAAACACCTATTCATGCTTATATTTTGTAATTATGAACATTTGTTGCTGGTTAGGCGCTGCGTCACACAAAAATAATGAGGTCGTTTAATAGAATGAATGAAACGTATTTTTAATATTCATTATGATTTATATCATTTCTTCATATGAAGGAAAAATCTTGATTATAGCTTGACTGTGAATTAAAAATATTATATTATGGGCTACATTATAAATAGTTATTTTATATTACGAAGTCTTATCAGTGTTACATAAAATAATTTAATGGAGTCCAACAGATTAAGTATAAAGCGATAAGCGCGTGTCGAAGTTTGGTTACTCGTAAATTTGAGTTTGAATTAATGTACCTATAAAGTAAGACGTAATAATGATTGGGTTTGTTTAACCTCCTTCGCAACATCTAAGGTCATATGACGGAGGGGACCTATAGCTTTACGTGGGATCCGAACCACGGGTCGCTACATAATCTGGACACGGAGGACGGTCTCCCATCTAACTACTTATCAGACCCAATGTCGCTTAACTTCGCTGATCAATGGGAAGCGGTGTTACGACATTGGCTACGACGTAGCCCCTATAAAGTAAGAACGTCCCCTAAAGTCACCCTCAAAAAGAAGTTATTTCATCTAAATTTAGAAAATTTTATTTTGAATGTAGTTTCAACCTTTTTGCTTTGATAGGGTTGTTTAACCTCTGTCCCACCATCTATGTGGGTTATGTGACAGAGGGAACATTCAGTTTTACGCGGGATTTGAACCACGAGTCGCTACATAATCTGGAGAGACACAGAAGACGGTCCACCATCCAATTACCACCCAGGACCACTGTCGCTTAACTTCGCTGATCATCGAACGGAAGTGGTGTTACAACACTGGCCACTACGTAGCCCTCTAAGTTTCAGCGAGTCCCCATGGGACTCTAGCTTTGAGCATATATAGCTTCAGTTAACGTTTTCTTCACTTCAAGGAATCTAAGCTATATGCCAACAGTCCACTCGTGTACTGAAAGATGCTAAAAGATTATTCAAATGTGATACATCTTTAAATTATACATACTAGCTAAAGTGACCCCTACTGGGAAGTCACTTATTTGGTCAATAACACTAAGAAAAGAACGCAGCCATAAAAATCTTAACGTGCTAAAGTAAAAAGTTGAAACAAAGCAAAGAGTAACAAAGCTTAATAGTAAATACATACAGTAGCGCCCACAGGACTTTCTGACAGAGGTGATTGATTGATTGATTGATTGATTGAATAACCTTTATTAATAATAAAATAAATACATTCTTTTCAATTTACAATTACATGAATAATTGTGAAGCTCGACTATTTATTTTATTTAATTTGGCCGTTAAGCTTTAGGCTTTACAGGGCTCTTATTAAAAATAAGCAGGTAGTTGTTATTAATTAATAATAATAAGTAAATAAGTATTATTAATAGTTAAAACATGTATTAATCTTAAATTATTACTACTAACATGACAAATACAAGGTCACCATTGAAGGCACTATACCATTACCATACACAGAAACCAATATTATACACGAGAGATAAGAACTGAACTGAAGGTGCACTTCCACTACGTAATCTGGATTTATATATATATAATATTGGTAATTTATAGAGAATATTTAAGGTAACACCTTACTGTGTATAAGTAATCTCCAGTATTTATATTGCTATAAGTTAAACAAAAGCAATGAAAGCACACTAACACATAGATAATCAATTTTATGTAAAAAAATGTCAGCTATTGCATGTAAATATAAAGTTGTTTCACCTTTGTAAAAACCTTCAAGAAAAAAATAAAGATCTTGTGGGTAAATAATTTGATGTCGCTTACTTTATTTGTACCTATAATTGCAAAAATCCATAAATTAGATTCAAACAAGGCTGTGTATACAGGGTGTTTCAGGAGGAAAGGTCAATACTTCGGGAGGTGATAGTATCGGTCATTGTGAGAAAAAAAGTTCATATGAACATGTGTCTAAGTCTGAATGGTTATGGAGATAGAGCTGTTTGAATCTGATGCGCGCGCAGCTCTTCCTCCCCCTTCCCTCCCCTATAACCTTGAACCATGTAAGCTGTAATGTAAGCATGTAACATAAGCCAATCGACAGCTGACTGTTGTGACATTGTTTGGTGTTTGAAGCAGTGTTAAGAATGCCACACACCTTCACACATGCCGAATATGCAGATATGGTGTATGTCTATGGCTTTTGCGATGGAAGTGCAACAGCTGCTGTTGCAGAATACCGTCGACGGTTTCCGAACCGCAAAATTCCGGATCGAAGAGTGTTTACCAGGGTTTTCAACACATTGCGTGAGATTGATACACTTCCCAGCGCTCATGTTTCATCTGAACGTGAAGGTCAACAAGATGTGGATGAAGTGGAAAACATTCTTCAGTTGGTAGAGCGTAGTCCTACTACTAGCTCACGAAGAATTTCTACACATCTCGGTGTACCACACACAAGAGTATGGCGAACATTACGTGAGGAAGGCTTGCATCCATATCATGTACAGCGTGTACAACACCTTCAACCAGGAGACGCTGCCATGCGACTGGAATTTTGTCATTGGGTAAATGCTAATCGCCGATTGCTTCGATTAATACTGTTCACCGATGAAGCTACTTTCACCCGTGACGGTATCAACAACACTCGTAACTCTCATCGGTGGTCAGACGAAAATCCAAATGCCACTGTGGAAACAAATTTTCAACATCGCTTCTCTGCCAATGTGTGGTGCGGTATCATCGATGATCAGCTGATTGGCCCTGTTACTTTAGAGAATCATTTTACAGGACAAAGTTACCTAGGATTTCTGCAAAATGAATTGCCAGGACTATTGGAGGATGTTCCTTTGGCTACACGCGCTGGTATGTACTTTCAGCATGACTCCACATTCTACCCGTCTGGTGATGCAATACCTAAATCAAACTTTCCCTGGTCGATGGATCGGCCGCGGTGGTCCCATTCAATGGCTACCAAGGTCCCCAGACCTCTCTCCGTTAGATTATTGTTTGTGGAGGTGGATGAACAGTCAAGTTTACAAAAGAAAGGTGGATACACGAGCCGAATTGCTCGTGCGCATTTTGGATGCTGCTGCCCGCATAAAGGAACGTCAGGATCAACTAAGACGAACAACACGCGGTCTTCGCACACGAGTTGCAAAGTGCATTGAGGTTGACGGTGGGATTTTCGAAAACGTATTGCAAACTGTAACAAATTTGTCATTTCTGTATCTGATACCATTCAAAATGCCAATGTTTAAACATTAAATGTTAGAAACAGTAATTGGTTTCTCTTTCTTGATTACCATTAACAATGCTTTTGTATTTGTAGATTCAAACAGCTCTATCTCCGTAACCATTCAGAATTAGACACATGTTCATGTGAACTTTTTTCTCACAATGACCGATACTATCACCTCCCGAAGTATTGACCTTTCCTCATGAAACACCCTGTATACATTCAATGTTGTAAATGTCATTAGATGGTATCATTAGCGTAGATTTTCAGTAGATTTTCCGTATTGTTTTATAATTTTGGTATATTCTTATATTTTATTAAAGAATTTATAATTTTTCGTTTCAAACTCGTAATTTCGTTAAAAATCCAAAAATGTTGGTACAGGTGGTAACACTAAATTTTGTCGATAATGATAACTGATTTTTATTTCTGTGCATTTCATCTGCTTATTGGAAAAAGTTTAACGAGTACATATAATAGCAATATTTATATACATATAATGGACGACGGGGAGGCACGTGTTCAAGTGCCCCCCACCTCTGTGGGCGCTACTGAATGTCTACAGAGGGACGGACAGGACTGCCTTTTTATAGCATAGATATACTTCTGTTACCCATTGAAAATTTTCAACAAAGTTCGTTTTCTTTGAATGCAAGATTTACCATGGCTGGGGACGAGACCAGTTACGTTTACTCCGCCCACAATTTTTTTTAAAGATTATTTAAGCAACAAAGTAACTTCTATTTACCGACATGTGAGTCTGATTTAACACACTCTTTTATATTAATCCCTAAAATAATATAAATATATATATATATATGTTCGTCTGTGGAAAAAATTTAAAAGCATAAAACATTACCAATTAGTAATGCGGTTTTCTTTGAATATTTTAACTTTTTGGCGACAGTAATATAATTTCATAAAAGAAACCAGAATCATTACAAATTAGAATTTTTTTTTGCATTTTAAAAACTATTTTTTGTAAGCAAACTTTTATTTTCCGAAACCTATAAATAATGATAAGTGCTCTCTCTCTCTCTCTCTCTCTCTCTCTCTCTCTCTCTCTCTCTCTCTCAGTTGATTCATGCTCATTCACTTTATTTCGTATCTCAACGATGGATCATTTGAACCGTGAAATCGGTAAAGGTCTCGATGTGTTTAGTTTAAAGGATAAACCCCTCAATTTGGGGGTAAAGTGTATTTAATCCGGGGAAAATACAGGCCGACGACTTACTCATACGATGTATTTGAAATGTCTCTCATGCGGTACAATATCAAAGCACTTTATAAAGCTCTGCGCATGTATTTGAAGACAGATTATAGACAATGCAAACTGTGAAAACCAGACGTTATATTGCGTTGTTATAAAGAGACTTTGTGTATATAAAAACAAACCGTATATATATATATACATATATATATATATATATAATATACAAAGATATTCACTATATTCAACACTGAATTAGCAATATAAGCACTGACACATTAAAGTTAAAAATATTTCCCAGTTAAGAACGTACAAAGCTTTTTATATATAATCTTTTTCCAAAACATTCTTCCTTGTCTGGTTCTGAACGACAATACTGCAGGAGCAAATTTTGAATTAAGATGTAGTATATACATATGGTTTATCAGCTGCTCTTCATCTTTATTTACAAACACAGTCTCTCTCTCTCTCTCTCTCTCTCTCTCTCTCTCTCTCTCTCTCTCTCACTCTCTCTCTCTCTACGTAGGAAGAGATTGTTTAATAGGAGGAGACTGTAGACAGCAATCAGCCAGGGAAGTATTCTTGGGGGGACGTTAGACAGGATACAGGAATGTTGGAACTCCCGTTTCTCCTGTCACTGTCCTCCTTAGCTGATCTTTTTCCGTGTCTCATCTACCCTGTGTACAAGACAGCTTGCTCTCAAACACACGCTTCTCCCTCTATTCCTCACTACACGTACATGCATCTTGAACACTACATAATCTTTTCTAAAATTTAAAAAAACATGGCAACCTTTTTAAAGGCCTCAAAGACCTTTATTTCCGGCTCTATGCTTTTCTTTCTATTGGGGGCCGTTTTTGCAGGCATTCTCCTTTCGCCCCTCATTCCTGCACTAAAATATATATATATATATATATATATATATATATATATATATATATATATATTATATATAGGCCCTATATAAGCTAACCTGTATATAATTAACAAAGAAAATTACTTAATTAAGTTACAAAGTAAGCGAGTAAATTAGTTGTGTTTTTATAACCTTTAAACAAAAAATGTTGTTATTATAGAGTTTTAGAGGCGGGGCCACCAGCTTGACCTTCGTGTGAAGAGAGACCAACGCACTACCATAACGTAAGAAAATAATATTCCCAAATGATATTGTATATTCAACATCTAAGTATTGTATATACATTTTAGGGCATCGGTAGCTCAGTGGTAATGGTGGTAGACTCTGAGCGGTGAAGCTCTGGTTCGCCCCCCCTACTAGCTCCTGGGTTTGGTTGAGTTGGTCGCTTACTCTATCATTGCTCTAGCTAAAGGTGACCCCTGGGGTACACTCATGTCCACATCGTGGGTAAATGAGTTTCCCGGCTATTACTTTTCTTTTTCACATCATAATATATTCGCAGCTTTGATATATCATATATTCGACCCTGCATAATTCTGGGTTTGTTCTTCGGAACTCAAAGTTTAATTATAAAAGGTTTAATTATGGTCTATCAACAGTTAAAACAATTACACGATTTTGACTAACTGAGCTACATATTCTGGAATCATATTCGTATAAGTTCACCCATCACTCACTAATGATAACTCATCGTGCAAATTCGTACCTTCTGAAATACATAATAGCACTGTAAGGGTAATTGTTTAATTCTAATGTGTGTGTGTGGGGTGGGGTGGGGGGGGCTATACACACACACACACACACACACACACACACACTTACAGTTGTAAGACATTTAAAATTGTTTAATTGTCCTTCATCTGCATAGACCATTCATATCATTTCCTCTTATTAGTATCAGAAAGCAATGGCTTCCGTCTAGCTGCACGTCTTCTCAGAGAGGTTATATAGCAGGTTACATATCCCTCTTAGATAAGAACTTACTACTTTTGTTTCGAAACGAAATACTTTACTTGGAGGATATGAGGATACATATACAGTGTGTGTGTGTGTGTGTGTATATATATATATATATATATATATATATATATATATATATATATATATACCTTTCAACCTTTCAAACGTTCCGTGCGATGATTCCCTCATTTCACGAAGGTCAAGCTTGTTGTGTAGGGAGTGAGAGAGAGAGAGAGAGAGAGAGAGAGAGAGGAGAGAGAGAGAGAGAGTATACATATAGGTGACCGCATTATATCATGTCTCCTTTTCAAGCGCCATTCAGATTACACGAATTATAAGAAGGCACGACCAATAAAACCCCAAATAGAGAAGCAAACATCTGGAATACCCGTTTAGTGTTATATGTATATTTTTTAGACCCATGACGTTAATAGGAAATGAGAGAGAGAGAGAGAGAGAGAGAGAGAGAGAGAGAGAGAGAGAGAGAGATGAAAAGTGAATGTTGCGCCCTTTAATTGCTTATCTCAGCTTCCTTACATTGCATGCAACTGTGTGTGTGTATATATATATATATATATATATATATATATTATATATATATATATATATAACTCGTTGATTTAGTATCTTACATAAAGCAACGTTTGCCATATACGTGCATGATTTTCCATCATTCCTTTCGTCTTCGCTATGAATTCCGTTCACATCCAACGGTTTTCCCGTTCTTTACCTGCGTAACACTCGAAAACCATCGAATAACATCGTACCTCGAACAAGGGGCGGCATTTATTGAAAGAAAACACGATAAACAAAGGATCGCATCAGAGATTTTAAATCGGGAAAAAGTGTGTATTTCTGTAACCCCAAAATAGCCCAAAATAGCCCAAAAGTCTCCCAATTCTAACGACGGTAAAAATCGTTGAACGGTCTGCATAAGAGACGAATGAGGATCGTGTTGCAGTGGAAGCCGTATCGCGAAATGGACGTTAGAAAAGTTTTTCTAGAAATGGACAGTCGTTAAAAAGAATTTACATCAAAGATTGTGCATATGCGGAAAAATAGAAATATTTTTACATTTGTAAAAATGTAAATTTTTTCATATAATTTTCTTAAAAAAAGGTGTTTACATCAAGGAATAGATGTGTATTTGGAATTCAGTACTTTCATTCTACTGTTCACGCAAGTTGATAATTCATATACAGGGTGTTCAAAAAGTCGCGCTACAGTTGGAAAATTTATTTATTATACATACATATTAATAACTATGTGCTAATGTAACTCATATGTACAATAAATGTATAATAAATAAATTTTCCAACTGTAGTGCGAGTTTTTGAACACCCTGTACTATATTTGGATAGTCTTTTTGCAAGTTTTTCATTTTTCATTCTTATTTATTTGGATAGTCATTTTACAAGTTTTTCATTTTTATAATTAATGAAATACTTCATTATTTTTAAAATAAGACTTTTATCAGCCGAAATTGAATGAAAAATATTAGATGGTTAATGAAAAAATAATATATATATATATATATATATATATATATATATATATTTTTTTTTTAATTGGGGTTGTTTAACCTCCTTCGCAACATCTAAGGTCATATGACGGAGGGGACCTACAGCTTTACGTGGGATCCGAACCATGGTCGCTACATAATCTGGGCGCAGAGGACGGTCTCCCATCCAACTACTACCCAGACCCAATGTCGCTTAACTTCGCATATATATAATTATATATATATATATATATATATATATACAGAGTTAGTTAGTTATTATTATTAACGTATAAATTTATACTCGTAAGGCATAAGAAATTGCAGTAACTATAAGACTAAACAACTATATAACATCATATAGGATAGTAAAGTTGCGTAAGACATAAACTGTTTGGTTCCGTATTACATGTTAAAATACATTAAGGTATATAAGGTTCCCCTCAGAATAAGGTCCCAAATTGGGGACCAGATAGACACTAACCGTGAACTTACTCTCTTTTTGACCATATATATATATATATATAAAGGGACCATTTATTACTTGAACGTTAGAATTATAAAACGTTCATTTAGGTACGTCGATATGATTTCTTTACAAACTTTCCTATTTACAATGTATCATACTTTTTCGTTCAATCATATATGTGCTTTGATTACGCTTTTAAGTATAAAAATAAGCTATTTAGGATGTAGCATAATAAAACAATACATTTTTTTTTTACTTTTTTCTATGCAGAAGAATTAAAAAAAATATTAAAATAATGAATAAAAATTAAAACTCCAACTTTAATATAAAAAAAATTTACTCATTTTTAATTTTGTCTTCAAGTTATAATACATCATTAAAATTATATCTCGTCTATATACAAATTATATCAAAAGCTAATCTCCCCTTCTCTCTCTCTCTCTCTCTCTCTCTCTCTCTCTCTCTCTCTCTCTCTCTCTCATTCGCAGTTTAAGTCAATAACGAGTTATTATAAGCAAAAAGTTAAGTAAAAAAAATTATGTTAAATAGAAAATTATTGAAAGAAAATTAAAATTTAACTAAGTTACCCTCTCGAATAGATATTAGATCAAGCGTGTAAAAGGATCGCATCTGTCAACCTTAGAAACGTCCCTTAAGAGCTAAATTCATGTATTATTATAACGAGAAAACAGCCATATTTACACCCTCCGAAACATGTGTTTTCTTTCAGACAATGTTAAGCTCCCATTGTCGGGTTTAAATATTTAGAAAATGAATCTTTGGTTGAAGGGTAAATTGTCATTTCGTTATTATATTATTTCATGTAGAGACGCTTTGCTTAGAGTGTATGAAGAGGAATATTAATTTAGTTATGCTTTCTAAAGGATAACGCATATGTTAGATTATTTTGCCTTTACATAAGTAGTTATAAAGAAAAAAGGTACTTTCCTATTATCCCGGACCCCAGACTTTTTGCCGAAAATATCACAACTTAACCTAATCAATTGTCAAGGGCATACAGTTGACCTAACTGTATTTCTTGTATGTCCATAATGAGACTTTAAAAGATTAGGATCACCTGAAGATCGGAGGCCCCAGCCTTCTTTAGCTAGAAGGCTAACTAACGAAAATATCACGATTTAAACCTAACCAGTCGTTAGGTCAACTGTACGCCCTTGACGATTGGGTAGGTTAGGTCGTGATATTTTCGTCAGTTAGCCTTATAAAGCTAACTAAAGAAGGCTGGGGCCCCTGATCTTCAGGTGATCCAAAGATTATTAATAATAATAACAGAAAAAAATGGTGCTTTCCTGTTAGGTCAACTGTATGCGCTTGACAATTGGTTAGGTTAATTTGTGATATTTTCGGCAAAAAGTCTGGGGTCCGGGATAACAGGAAAGTACCGAAAAAAATACTAATTGTTTGAAATAGTGATGTGTATATATATATATATATATATATATATATATATATGTGGGGTATATATATATATATATTATTATATATATATATATATATATATATATATATATATATATATATATATATATATACACAGGAAGTTTAAACATGATTATAGAGTACAGTTATTGCGTGGTTCAATTTATAATTTGGATTAGTTAACAAATATGATAATGAAACCATGTTAATTGGTTGTTGAAATAAAGTTCTTTCTTCTGTATTTGTGTGTGTGTGTGTGTGGTGTGTGTGTGTGTGTGTGTGTATGTGTGTGCTATGTTCAAATTCATTACGCAAGTACATCAATAATTTACCTAAGAGGCTGCCAACCGTAGTTCAGTGTGCAATGGCATGTCCCTATAAGCGATGTGAAGACATTGAGGTCGGGGTTAACTGAGAAGTTAGAACAATGGGACGAATTAACCGGCCTGACCATTGTACAAGTTTTTGGCCCTCCTCGTTAACATTTTTTTTAATGCCGAAACTGTCGTATTTTTATGGTTCATTACAATTTCATAAACAAAATGTTTCATTGAGACCAATTATTTCAAATATAAACTTTGTCATTTATGAATTATCTAAATTGCTTTCTGAAAGTCTCTCTCCATTTGTTGGAAATATCTTCACCTCTCATACGAAAACTCTGAGGATTTCGTCAGTAATATTATCCACTATTGATATCTCAAATAAGACATTTGTATAAGCTTCGATATCGCCTCATTATTCACCACTAATGTTCCTTTACAGACATTAGAAATGCTTAATTAATAACTTATCTTGAAGAGACTGGAATTGATTTACCCTTATACCCAAATGTCTCATGTTGGAACTGATAAAATTGTCTTTTTCATGCTTATTTTAGTTTTTAGAACTCCTTTTTTACTGTCAGATGAGGGGAAAGTATGATTCCCTTCTTTCGGCTACTTTTAGCATCATTCTTACGGAGCTCTTTGAGAGAAAATATTTATATAATATTTAAGATCCTCGTGTAATTTGGTATCGGTACGTGGATGATTGCTATTTTTCTTACACATTTATGATCATTTTAACATTTTAGATCGACTGAATAACACTTTTACTTCCCATTTACGCTTCAAAAATGAATCACAAATCTTCTCTTTGGATATTTTGGTTAAAAGATCAACTTGGGTAAACCCGCCTTTGCAGTGCTTCGTAAAATCACTCAGACGAATACGGCCATTGGTTTTCGATTCTCTCTCTGGCTACCAATTGAGAGGAGTCTTAATAGGTATATTTGTAAGTGCTTTTAGGATCTGCTGTCCTTAATTTTGAGGTTGTAAAATTAATTATATTAAAGAGTTCTTCAGTAAATTAGGTTATCCTCGTAATTTTATCAGTAAATCGTTTTATTCAGCAAGAGAAAAAGTTTTATATCAAAGTTAAGAAGGATTTTTACTGCAGACAATTTAATTGTCTTTGCCACAAAGTATAAAAATAATTTCTAAGGTGCCGCACACTACACGAAATTTGTTGCGCGATACTAGTTGCACCATGCAAAATAACAACATTGGAATTTATAAAATTCTAATACACCGATTGCCATAAGGTGAAACCAAAGATTACAAAGTAAGAATATAATCAACATAAATACTGTATAGTCTTACGAGTGGAAAATAATACATCAGACCTACATTTATATAGAACTAATAATGAATACAATATTGCCTTAAATAGGTCTACCTTAAATTATAGGATGAGAAACTTAGGAAAATTAATAGTCTTTTTCACAAAAGAAAATACAGATAACTTTAATATACACGAAGGATTGTTCAGTATTGATAATGTCAAGAATGAAATGCTTTTAAATGACCAAACGTTTAAAAATATTTTGAATGAATTTGGTTCGACCAGATGTTCCTTGTCGCATGCGCATAATTAGTCGCAGCTTCGTTTCCTTCTCTAACTTTTAGTCTTTCTTTGAGCCTGATAGAAGAAGGGTGTCTCCCTTCGAAAAACTTTGTCCATGTTTTAAGTTTAATTTTAAATTTTAAGATTTAGTTTTATCTTTAATTTACTTCAGTTTATTTTGGGGAATTTCTTTTACACACACACACACCACACACACACACACACACACATATATATATATATATATATATATATATATATATACATGTAATATTTCAAGTCATGAGTTAGAGTGTTGCTTGTGGTTAGTTGGTTGTTATTTAATGAAAAGTTGGAGTTGGAGTCTTCACCTAAACCCGGGGAACAGCCAGGAAGACTGTTTCTGTGGCAGCTTCTAAACGAAATTCGGAGCAAGTGTAGTTACGTCCCCCTGTGGTGCCTGTGTAGTTTACGTTCCCCTACATAACATTATCCTAGTGTAGTTTGCGTTCCCCAATTTTGTCCACGTGTACCTAATGAAATAAAACGTTAAAACTAACGAAAATATTACGACTTAACTAATCGTCAATATATATATATATATATATATATATAAATAAATTGACGATTGGTTAGGTTAAGTCGTAATATTTTCGTTAGTTTTAACGTTTTATTTGATGGATTCATTCAAAAAATGTCTCCTAAAGATCCTAGTGTAATTTACTAGTGTAAATTACTAGTAAAAGTAATTTACACTAGTAATTTACACTAGTAAATTACTAGTGTAAATCCTAGTGTAAATTACTAGTGTAAATCCTAGTGTAAATTACTAGTGTAATTTACTCAACTTTGACCTAGTGTAGTTTTGTCCCCTTTTGCGTCAGGGGGACGTAAACTACGCTTGCTCCAGAAATTCTAATACAGTGTCGTTAAATTTATCCTTCCGCAGCCTATACACAGTTGATTAAAAAAGTCTCATCGTATATAGAGTTTTACCACAAGACGTTTTGACTCGGCTGTACATATACTAAAAGCTTTCCACCAGTAGTTGAGCTACTGTCAATAGCTGTCAGGGGGAGAAATTTTTAATATATACATATAAGAAAACGTACAAGCAGAAACTCCAAACGAAAGGAGAATAAGGGAACAATGGGGGGTGGAGCGGAGGGGGGGGGATGTTGTAATTTTTTAAAATTTTTATCTCATCCATTTCTACCCGTTTAAACGTCTCGAAGAACGTGTCCTAAAAAGCCATTAATATCCTAAAATGAGTGGCGAAGAGGGACGGAGAGGCTTCTCTATTCCTCCATAATATAGGAATCATTTGAGAAAATTAAGCGTTCTTTCTAAGTTTGCTTCTTTTTAATGGGATTCGCTAATGTGATTCTGTCCTTAATAGAAAACATCAAGGAATTTTCTGCGCTTTTCGTGCCTATGTGCATAAGGGAGAAAAAGGAGAAAATAATTCGATTTTAACTAACGTTTTAATCAAACTTTATATATATATATATATATATATATTATATATATATATATATAATATATATATTATATGTGTGTGTGTGTGTGTGTGTGTGTGTGTGTGTGTGTGTGTGTGTGTGTGTAGCGTCACACTGGACTTTCGATTTAAGAAAGTTGTAGTCAGTGCAATGAATTTCGTTTCCATCATATTTTTCTAATATTCATATCGACATTTATCAGAAATATATGTTTTTATTTCAGTAAATTTGTCATTATGTAATTATGTTTCTAATTTGCTCCTAATATGTTTCTAATATGCTCCTAGTTTGTTTCTAATACAGTATGTGTCTAATAATCAAATCGACATTTATAAGAAAGACGTGTAAATACCTCAGTATGAGTTTGTACTTATGTAATTATGCTTCTAATATGCTCCTAATATGTTTCTAATATGTTTCTGATATGTTGCTAGTGTGTTTCTAATATGTTTCTAATACGCTTCTAATACGTTTCTAATATTCATATCGACATTTATAAGAAAGACATGTAAATATCTCAACATGGGTTTGTAATTATGTAATTATGTTTGGAATATGTTTCTAAAATGTATCTAATAATCATATCGACATTGATAGGAAGATACGTAAATATTTTGACGAGTTTGTAATATCGTAATGCTGTTTCTAATATGACCCTAATATATTCCTACTGTTTATAATACTCATGACGACTTTATAAGAAGGGTACATAAATATTTAAATATGAGAGGCAAATTAATTAATTAATTAATTAATAATAATAATAATTATTATAATAATAATAATAATAATAATAATAACTAGTAGTAGTTGTAGTAATAGTAGTATAGGTCAATCTGTATCGTTAATGTATCGTTAAATCTTATATTTAAATGCAGATATAAAAAACAGTTTGTATTTTTAAATATACGTTTATATTAATGTGCCTCGGTGGTGTAGTTGTTAGCGTCGCTGACTACGAATCCATCCGCCACGGGATCGAGAACCCGTGACGGCAAGCGGCGCGCAGCAAACCCAGCAATTCATCCTTCCACACACTAAAAAAATTGGTTGGTAGATAAGTGGGTACCCTGGGCAGCCTAGTGGTTAAGACGCTGGGCTGTTGGTGGGGCGTGGTTCGGATTCCACGTTAAACTGTTGGTCTAAGATGGAGTGACAAGCTTGACTTTCGTCAGAATAAACAATTCGGGCTGAAGCAAAACCAAGGTTAACCAAGGTTATTCCTCTTATATATTCATTCTCCTTCAGTATTCTTTTAATTTCTTTCCATTTCGTTGTTACACTTTTCTCCTGTTCCACCTTTTTGCCCATACCTTTTCCCAGTTATACCTTTTAAAGAATACCTTTTTCCTGTTATACCTTCGTGCGATTTCTTGATTCGTATTGTCGCGAGGCTACCTTTTCGGATCTGAGGAGCTCCTTCCTTGAGAAAATGCTCTCTCTTTTCGAGAGTTCTGAAGGCGATAATTTTGCCGTTTATCCGATTATTTCCCCTCTGCGAGGCTTCGTCTAAAAATGAGGGGAGACACCGCTACAATGAAGCAAAAAAGCAATTAAGAACGTATAAGCGGCTCTTTCAGCACGGGTTATTGAAGCAATTTTCTCCTGACGTGTTTAGATAAGTTAAACTTGAACACAGGAAGGAAAGAGAGGTATAGTGTTGTATGCTAGGTTTATGAAAGCGTGTATGTTTGTATGAATATTCGGGTGTATAGAATTAATGCATGGTGCGTGATAGTGTAATAAATATGTATAAGTGGATGATTAATTATGGATGACCACCGTTATCAAATTTGGTTTTCACAAAATACTGACCTCAGTGACCTCGAGTTAATAAATTTACTCATCCCAAGCATAATAAAGTAAAACCGAAAATGAAACTAAAATGAATATGGAATTAGGAAAGTTTTGGGCTATTTTGGGCTACTTTAGACTATTTTGGGCTATTTTGGGGCTACAAAAAATAAACACTTTGTCGCCAACTTAAAATCTCCGATCTGAACTTTTATAAATACCGTTTTCTTTCAATACCTAAAAACTAAACTATAAAATCAAACTTTCATACATAATAAACGCAAACAAAACAAACAGATCAAAAATAAACAATACAAAAAAAATCACTCAAAAAAAAAAAAAAAAGCAATAAAGGCGTATCCGAACCATTGTATTTATAAAGATTGAGACGTATAGGACAATATTTTCTCCCCATTGTCGCGACGATTCTTCAAAGCGATTAAAGCTGAAAGGTACTCACAAGTTAAGAGTAACTTGATGTGTTATTCGCTAATTAGATTCGTTGATGTGTTGACTCGTCAATTGTACTCAAAAGAAAGACGGGCGCCGTTCGATAATAAGACAACACTTTTGATTACTACGAATGAATCACTTAAATTCACTTTAATTATACAGTTTGACAGTTCTAATATGACATTATTTCCACTTTCATACTTAT
>JAJOZX010002821.1:187500-307500 GCA_023014485.1 Bathynomus jamesi | reverse complement strand
ATACGGATATTTTGGAGATATCGCATTTTGGCAGGGTTATGCCCAATTTTTTTTTCTTTTCAAAAAATAAGTTTTTACGTACTCAGAATCAGCATGGAAAAGTAAACAATTGTGCAGGGAGTGAACTTTAATATACAATGGTAATACTGACACATAAAGTGATTAAAAGTGTTTAAATAAGCAAAAAATGAATCCATATTAAAGCAAGCACGGGACCAGTTTTCTTAACATTGTCTTTTTCTTGTTTTCTTACTTTTCAGTGCTGATAAATTTTCTCTTATAGGACTTCCTAGAATGAGAGATGTCAAGACAATCTCTTTGCAGGCTCCAGCAGTAGTCAGCCATCATATGGGTATCCCATCTTCCTTGGTATCGTTCTTCCATCATTTTGATATCTTGGTGGAACCTTTCACCTTGCTCTTCACTAACATCACCAAGATTTTCTGGAAATTTATCCAGATGACTGTTGAGATAGTGAACTTTAATGCTCATGTTGCAACCCAACTGCTGAAAGTTTACAAGTAAATCCTTTACAAGATCTTTATAATTTTCAGACTTTTTGTTTCCTAGGAAGTTCTTAACTACTGCCACAAAAGCATTCCAAGCTCTTGCCTCCGTTTCGGTCATTGAGTTACTGAACTGCGGATCTTTCATCAGTTTTTAACAGCAAAACAGCTGTTAACAGGTCTCAAAAATCATCAATTTTGATAAGCGCCCTTCTTGGATCACCCAAAATAGGCATATTGCATTGCACAAAAACCTGATGTGATGGACAAAATCTAAGGTGATTTTTTAAATCAGCACATCAATATTATCCAGAAACAGGTCTTAGAATTAAATCAGCAGCAAAACATTTTTTTTTTGTTGGGCAGTGTTACATGCGTAGATTGCGAAAATAACACTCATTTATTTGTATCACCCACCAATTTTATGAAAATGACCCTATTTCATTGTATCATTTGAGAACCACTGGTTCTCTGAACGCATCTTTTACATCTTGTTCAGTCATGCATATGCTGTGGTGGTGGTGTTCGGCT
The DNA here is from genome assembly GCA_023014485.1 of Bathynomus jamesi. NCBI lineage: Eukaryota > Metazoa > Arthropoda > Malacostraca > Isopoda > Cirolanidae > Bathynomus > Bathynomus jamesi. The sequence goes on along the minus strand of JAJOZX010002821.1, from coordinate 306,463 downwards.
CTGTGTTTCCACTTTGATTTTATGAAAAATTTCTTTCATTAATCATTTAAAACAAAATTATCAGCCATATTTTATCATAAATCGGTGCTATAAGTGAGTATTATTGAATAACAGCTATCAAATTATGTATATTTCACCGACAACGTCTATATTGTGTGAAATTGCAAATTGATCTATCATTTTCTTATTTTACAGGTTTTTATTGATGTTATGCTACAATGCCTAGAGAGTCCAAAAATTCGCCAGACAGTTTTTGTTATATTTGTGGACATTAACGTTAAAACAGTATAAAAGGAAGTTGACTTCTCATGTGAAAAAGCTTTATGAATTATACTTCACATGCAAAGTTGGTGATCAGGACAAACACTGGGCGCCTCATATCTGCTGTGTGAGATGTACAAGCTCGTTATCTGCATGGTTCAAAGGCACCGGTCCTGGTCTGGGATTCGGTGTCCCAATGGTATGGAGAGAGCCGCTGGATCATTCAACTGATTGCTATTTCTGCTTAACGAACATCACAGGTTTGAATCTTTTATTTTTCTGAATATACGTCAAATTTGGTGTTTTTAGCACATTTTAGCATATCCTGCTCTCCATAATGTATTACACAATTATGCTATCTTAAGTAGTCAACAATGTCTATTGTCTCATATTACAGGTTGCAACAGAAAAGGGAAAAAGGCTATAGTCTACACAAATCTTCGTTCTGCTATGCGTCCTGTGGAACATTCCACAGGTATACCCATCCGTCGTCCTCCAGTGAAATGCCGACCGATAACACAGACTCTGACAAATCGGAATCAGACGGCGAATGCTATGAAGCTTAAGTCAAGTCCAAGAAAGAAAAACATCTCATCACGCAGCCTGAACTCAATGATTTGGTCCGTGATTTAATACTTACCAAGCAACAAAGTGAACTGCTGGTCTCACGTCTACAAGAATGGAATTTGCTGGCGGAAGACGTACGAATTACAGCATTCCAAAAGCGCTCCTTGGATTTGCAGGAATATTTCACAATAAAGAACAATCTTTGTTATTGCATTGATATACATGGTCTGTTCGATGCTCTTGGTTTGTGTTATGAACCGAATCAGTGGAGATTGTTCATTGATGCATCTCTGAACAGTGTTAAGGGTGTACTGCTACACAATGGGAACACAATGCCTTCTGTTCTGATCGCTCATTCAGTCGTCTTGAGAGAAACGTATGACAATGTTGCTTTTATTCTGGACTGTATAAAATACAATGAACATGAATGGCTTATCTGCGCAGATTTGAAGGTTGTGGCTATTCTCAATGGATTGCAAACTGGCTATACGAAATACATGTGTTTCCTATGCAAGTGGGATAGCCGAGCAAGGTCTCAACACTACACACCTCAGCATGGCCGCCGCGAGACAATTCCTCATCTGGATCTCACAATGTTATTCACGAACCACTAGTACGAAAGGAAAAGGTTATCTTGCCGCCACTTCACATAAACTTGTGCTGATGAAACAATTTGCAAAGGCGTTGAAACAGGATAAGCCTGCCTTCAAATATCTAAAAGAAAAATTCCCAAAAATAAGTGATGCCAAGATTAAAGAAGGCATATTCGTCGGCCCTCAAATTCGCCAACTCATGCTAGACGAACACTTTGAAGCGGTGATGGATGAGGTTGAGTTGGCAGCCTGGCGTGCATTCAAAAACGTGTGCAGCGGTCTACTAGGACAGACTAAATACGACAACTATGCTGCACTTGTGGATCAACTTATCAACTCATACCAACGTCTCGTATGTAGAATGTCATTGAAAAATTCATTTTTTGCATTCACATCTCTCATTCTTTCCGGAAAACGCATCTGCTGTTAGCGACGAACACGGGGAGAGATTCCACCAGGATATAGCCACAATGGAGAGCCGATACAAAGGGAAGTGGAGTCCTGCTATGCTGGCCGATTTCTGCTGGAATTTAAAGCGTGACCAACCAGAAGCATCACACAAACGCCAGCATAAATACAAATAATGAGTTGAAAACAGTATAATACGAGAGTTTTATGTTAATTTTGTGCATATATGTTGAAGTATAGCAATAATTAAACTGTTTCATATGATAAAGCCTATCTGTTTATCAATATATTCTTATTTTTTGGTATGAAGATTTTAAGCAGTCATTACAAAAAACGTGACGTGATAGAAAAAAACTATTTTCAGATTTGAAATCAGCACACTCGAAATATTAAGAATGACCAAATGTTATTCCCGTTTTTTTTCTGAACCGAAAATTTGTTGTACAGTGTAATTAATGAGTGACTAGGGCCAGACACTGGTACAGCGTTCAGGCCAAGCAATGCGGTATTATTATTACAGCACTATCGGGATTCGAACACCTGATCTCAGAGTCTTAACTTTACTTATAGGGAAACGGTGTTACTCACGGACGTTAGCTATTAGTACAGTAATATCCTTTGCTGATGATACAAAAATAGCCAAAAAATTAGAAATTCTAGTGATATAAAATTAGTACAAACGGACATAAACAGAGCATACAAATAGTCACCAGAGGACAATAATATCAAATTTTACACCAAAAATATTCAACTCTTGAGATATGAAAAGACAGTAAGGAATTAGAACTAAATTCTATGACCTACTATGCCCCAGATAGACAGAAAATTTAGAGAAACTCTAAAACAAAAGATTTAGGAGTTATAATGATCGACGATGCGAAATTTGAGATACCAAATAAGATAACAAAAAGAAGCAAAAATAAATAAATGGATAGATTCTAAGAAGCTTTAAAAGGAGGAACAGTATTATAGTGATTCCTTTGCTGAGAACATGTATATCATACCAGAACTGGAATATTGTTTAACGTACTCATGTAAACGGTCTCGTATAAACGTCCTCATGTAAACGTCCTCATGTAAACGTCCTCTTGTAAACGTCCTCTTAACGTTCTCATGTAATAAAAAAAAGGAAAAAATGTCAACTGCGAGGAATTCAGAAAAAAATTCACAACCAAAATCACTGAAGAAGAAGAAAATGGGTACACCATAATTTATACATGGAAAATAATAGAGAGACTCGTCTCTGATCTCAAACTGAATTCCATCTACTAGTAGCTATGGAAGATTAGAAAGGAGGACTGTGTAACTAAATACTAAACAAGGAATATATTTATATCTCGCTATCAAAGTTGACAAATGCCATGTTAAAGTTATTTCCAGCAGGTATCAGGTGCCCCAAAGTTACCTATATAAGTTAACTAGAAAAGGAATTACCAAATAGTTGGTATGAAATTAATAAAATTAATGGGAACCCTGTTTTTTATAAGAGAATAAGGATTCTACCTTGTTTAAAGGACTTACTTTTTTATTATAGTATTAAAGAATCTTTTAATAACTTAAAGGAAAAGTTGTCATCGCAGAAAAAATTACCAATCAATTGGATGCATCCAAGTAAGGACAACTTTTGTGGTGATTTTTTTTTTTTTTTTTTTTACAGTGGAAAAACCCTGGAATTTGGCAGAGACTCCATCAAAGAGTTCCAACGAATGGTGATCATCAAGCGGAGGCAGGCACGTGCACAGTGGGGGGGCTTGGGGTGCTTGAGCCCCTGCCCTTTTTCTTCTTCATATCAAAAGTGCCCTTTTAGTCAAAATTCATAAATATATTGATTCGACATAAATTTGAATTAATTAGTTATATTTTTATTTAGTTACTGCTACTTCAACAGATTTTCAAAACTGGAATTACTTTGATCTATGATTTTTTATTAGAATAATAAACTTAACATACCGTTACTATTATTTTGTCAATCAGGGAGGGCGTCCCTAGTGGTAACACTGACTGCAGCTGTTCACTGTTGATTGCGTCTCTCGGGTATGTGGGTGTATTGTTTACTGTTTGTTTATTTTACGTTAACCTAAGCTAACTAGTGATTTCTCACTGATAATTATGGTAAGTTGGAATCCAAAGCAGTGTGACATTACTCCAAAAAATATTGTATGACATTACTCGTAAAGTTGGTAAAAACGTCCACGTCCCCTACTAGGCTAGGCCCATCAGTACACCAGTGTGTCAAACGATGGATTTTGGGTTTTAGTACTGGCATGAATTTCATTAAATTAATAAATGATTTATTAAACAACATATCATAACCTTTTCATTTTTAATATGAAATTGATTTTTAAAAACAATACAATTTTCATTAAAAGTGAATAAAAATACCTAGATTATTTATTATAAAACGATGCAATAAAACGATGCAATCTTGCAATAAAAACATGCCTTTTTACAACAATTTTTCATTTATTTTCTTTAATCAGCTTTATATACAAAAATAATGCATTGAATTTAATGGAATTTAAGAATATTTACCACATACAATTTTAAAATTTTTCTTTGTGTGTGTATACATATATATATAGCCTATATGGCATTGCGGATTTCATTTTTAAAAATGTTAGGGGAGTGCCCTTTTTTCAACTGAGCCCCTGCCCTTCTGAAAGTCTGTGCACGTCACTGAGCGGAGGTGTTCTAAACTTGGACAGTTTAGAACTATAAACAATTCTATAATATATCGAACGCAGCGTTCGATATATGCAGCTAATATATGGAGTTAATATGTTATTGCTCACCACTTATAGTTTGTGTGTTACATAGCTAAACAAAAAACAAACAAACTGTAAATGGGCCATATAAGTGGTAACATTTTTTGAAGCACCCTATATATATATATATATATATATACACACACGAATGTCGTATATATGTGTATATATACAGAGTGTCTGAATATGAAGATCTAAACCGTGAAAACAGTTAGCACACACACACAATATATATACATATATACAGCGGACCATAAAAAAATCCTTAGATTTAGCTTAGTAAAAACTGCACTTAAATCACCTGAGATATTCAAGAGACAAAATTTACGAGAGACAGACAAAAGCCCGTCTGAATTATGAGTATATTCGTAATGATCTTACGTAAAATGTACGCAATGATATTTTGAAGAAATGGAAGGTATTTTCTTCTTAATATTATTATTTTTTTATTATATAAGAGTTAGCACGACGTAGAAATAGTAGATTAGTATAATTTTTACTAAAGACGTTATACTAAATGGGATGAGTTTCACAGTTAAAGACTTGAAAATAATAAATGATGTACACCCACAGGAGAAATTAAAAAGCAATTCCAAGGTTTTTCGTGTATTTGAACACCTCATCAGTGAATAAAGGGAGAAAGCAAGAGTCATATATATATATATATATAATATATATATATATATATATATATATATATATATATATATATATATATATATATATATATATATGAAATACACAGACCTAATGTGTACGGAACAAGGGACCTTTCTGGGCTAATTAAATCCACCGAGTGTAGGATACTCTTTATATGCTTTATACCCAGAGTACGTTTTGTCCTCTTTTCCTGCTCGGATATAAGGTACATATAGCGGACAGTTCTCAGAATGTATCATACATGTCAAAATAAGTTAAAGAAAATTTCCTCTCAGAATTAGGTTCCAAATTGACGACCGAACAGACAATAACCGAGAACTTGCTGGCTCTCCTTTTGACCCTATATACCAAAAGCGAAACCTATATAGTCAGTGTGAGGGAGCTTTTATTACTTGGGACGTTAACGTTACAAAAAGACTATTTAGTTACTTCGATATGAAAGCTTTGGGAACTTTCCTATTTGCAGTGTCTATTGAAAATGAATTTCCACAAAAAAGTACTGAAGAGGCCAATTTCATCCTCAATATTAATTGATATATGAACCCTTTACTGTTAAATTTTTTACTGCAAAATTTTTTCTAAATTTTACACCATTTGTGTATTTGAAACGTTACCAATTCGTCTCTTTCGGCGGTAAGGGGTTAAGGTTAAACTGAGACTACGTCACGCGTCCAAGGATTCTATAAATTATGAAACATGCCTCTCATATTTGGTGCTCGTGATATACCACCGTTTATCCGTGGTCGCATAATTAGACGATCAGACCGCAGTCCTGCGAAGGGTCATGCAAACAACTCAAAATAGTTCTTTCCATCACCACCTCAAATTTTCATCGGTCATAAACTACAGAAACTAGTCATGGACCAAAATGGTCGCCATTTATTACGCATATTTTCTTTAGAAATCGTAAATAATGATAATAAAATTCATACTTACCTAAGAGTAAAACTAATTACAATGGACGTTCCATTCGTTTAAATTCAGCAAAATCCTTTCCTGTATACAGTATTACAGTTGACACTCTATATGTAAATCGAAGATTAAACCATCTTAACCGTCACTTTCGTAAGTGCAAATCGCATGTGATGTGACACTGTAAAATTTACTGTTCACACTAACACAAACATATATATATATATATATATAATTCCTTAAACATACACAAGCATTATATAAATTCGAGCTATTTCATGCATACATATAATGTAACATGTCGGACGGGAGCTTACACCCCCTCCAAAACGTAATCATTTTCACGGTAGGGGTCTCTGCTGGACACTGACTGGCCGTCAAGGGTCAAACGCGTCGTAATTGCCTCATCAAATTGGTTATTTCTGCTGTGGGGGAAACCCTCGTACAGTGATTGAATAATCTCGTTTATTCTCGAGAGGAAAGCTATGTTCTTGCATGAGGCCACGTCCTTCAAATACAATTGATTTATTTTATTTCTTTTTGAAGTTAAATTATTCGCAATTAATATAGTCATTTATAGCTTTTGGATTCGCTTTATAGAATATTCTTCTTTTTCTTCTTCTTCTTCTTTTTTTCGTCTTCTTTTTTCTCCTCGTCCCTCCTCTTTTTCTTCTTCCTCTTCTTTTTCTCTTCTTCTTCGTCTTCTTCTTTCCTCCTCCTCTTCTTCTTTTTTCTCCTCTTCCCACCTCTTCTTCTTCCTCTTCTTTTTCTCTTCTTCTTCGTCTTCTTCTTTCTTCCTCCTCTTCTTCTTTTTTCTCCTCTTCCCTCCTCTTTTTCTTCTTCCTCTTCTTTTTCTCTTCTCTTTCTTCTTCTTCTTCTTCTTCTTTTCTCTTCTTCTTCTCCTTTTTTCTTCTTCTTTTTTCTCCTCTCCCCTCCTCTTCTTCTTCTTCCTCTTCTTTTTCCTCTTCTTCTTTCCTCTTCTTCTTTTTCTTCCTTTCGACGTCATCGCCATAATACACCATTAACGATGAATGAAACTGGAGGATAAATAGGATGCGCGAAAGGTGGATTCGGAATTGGATTTTGAATTGATTTGAATCCGTTAATTATTTTTCTCTTTATCCGTTATAATTTACGGATTCTCAAACGACCGTTGATTGCATAATTTGGTTTTAATTATTGCTATATTCATTTCGGACTAAATGATAAATGGTCGCTTGATAACGTAATATATTTATTAACTAAATAAATCAAAATGAAATTAACTTTTACGTCATGCGGAATCGTATGTATATATTATATATATATATATATATATATTATATATATATTATATATATATATATATATATACAGGGTGTTCAAAAAGTCGCACTACAGTTGGAATGTTTTTTGTCATATAATTATGTAAATACATTTTCCAAGTGTAGTGCGACTTTTTGAACACCCTGTATATATATATATATATATATATATATATATTATATATATGGAATATTTAATTAAATCTGAGTAACTTTATAAAAATTCCAAATTAGCTACGTCATAGATTTTTTTCAATCGTAGATTATATGTCGGCTTATTGTCGGAACTAGGATAGGCAAGATTGCCTATTAGGAGGATTGGAACTTGTCTGAAATGTTTTCGGATCCCTTCTTGTGACAGTCAGCTTGTTAGACGTAATAGGATTAGATTCTTGTAGGCCGCCATAGCGTTTCTATCCTTTGCACTAATTGGATCCAGAGATCCAGATGGATTTACCCGTAAGGTGGTACCTACAACAGAATCAAATTACCCGTTCGTAAGTCCATTTATATAACTACTTCAAATATTAAATTCATTTCATTTAGTGTCCGCGATGCATGAACTTTTACGTTAAATGATTTTGTAGGCATGACGGACGTAATTAAAAGTGAAGATTTTTTTTAATTTTTAACTTTTTTCTCAATATAGACCCTCTATCGGCGCATCATACGTATATATATATATATATATATATACACACACAGGGAGAAGAGTTTGATCTTAACAATGCACGAGTCTATACAAGAAGATTCATAAAGATTCATACATAGAGAACAGTATTTGTATAGTTTGTATAATTTGTATGGAATGAATGTGTGTGAAATTGACCAAATTTTTAACGCAAAATAGACAGTGTTGTCAAAAGTAAATAGACACCTTCGTATTTTCTATAATTTTTTTATTTGCTAATAAAAGTCAATAAATAATAACAGATTTATTGAAATAATAATATATTTTGAATCATGATTCTTTTCCCTTTCCAATATGTAAAGGTGACATACGTTCTAGCATTCCAATGATGAGCTTCGCCATTTGTTCTTGAGAACAATCCTCGCGGTGTCTATTTATTTTTGTCAACTCTCTGCATGTAAACAGTTTCAATTTCAAATGAAGGGAGATATAAATAAAAGAATAGCTTTTATACCTTTCAGTCCCCAGTATAGCATTTTACTGATTTTGTTGTGGTTAGTGCCAGACGATTTCATATATATATATATTATATATATATATATTATATATATATATATATATATATATATATGCAAAAGTACACATTTAATCTTCAAATAATTTGATTAATTAAATTAGGATATTCTAATAATCTTCACAAAATAAAAATTTAAAAAAAAACCTTTCGTTGAACGTTAATTTATGCACTAACGATAACGGATGCACAATACCCCAACAATACCCCCAAACCTCAACTGCCAACAAGGATAAGAAAGCCACAAAGAATAGGGTTCTACCCGAGCGTAAAAGACCTTAATGCGTTATGATCACTCCACAAACGACGGATTCCTTCCTTCCAAACTGACCATGCATTGAAAGGAGAAACGCAAAATCCACGTTATCATAGTTGAACAACTTCACTTACTCGATGATGTGGTATCCTCAGAGCGCTTCTTACTCCTCTTTTTATTCCTTCTATCTCTTCTACCAGTTTTACTTCTACTTCTACTTTTGCGTCATATATATATATATATATATATATATATATATATACAGAGAGAGAGAGAGAGAGAGAGAGAGAGAGAGAGAGAGAGAGAGAGAGAGAGAGAGAGAGACAGTCCTTTGATCCTATTAAATAGCTCATTTTTTTTCCCTAATTTATCTATGTATAATCTTTTTGGTTGAAAATTAGTCATGGTTCATTTTATTATAAAGAACGTTATTTATATACCATCTAATCTATTACAGCCTTTGAATCCATGAATCTTGATGTTTAACAAGCTAGTTACTTCGAATAAGATAAACTTTTTATTCCAAAGGTTAATTTACAAAAGAGAAGTTTATTTAACTTGAAATTATGTTCAAAACTTTTTTCAAAGGTGCAAATCCATTTCTTTTCAGATAACGTGAATTTACCTGTGAAAATGGTCAAATTCGCTAATGATTTAAACTGTCAAAATGTTTAATTCGTCGAGATTTTGATATTTTTTGTTATTTTTATTTTTTTACAAATTTTTTACATAATAATAATAATAATAATAATAATAATTTTTAAAAAGTTTAAGAATTAAACTACCCATTAATTAAATTTGGTTCTTTAGGGCTACGCTAAATTTAACTACTAAGTATGTTAATTTTGTTTAATTATATACTCTTGGTACAGTGTAAAATACAGACCACCGTTTCTAAAAATTTAATTGTTCCATTTGAACCGAATGTTGAACTGTTCTGAAACAATTCTGAAACGTAAAGGAAAGTTGTTCCAACCGTTTCAATGGTAGACTGTTATTTTACATAGAAATTGCTCCAGAATCGGTCCATACATCAAATGGAACAATTAAATTTTTTTGAAACAGTGTTGTTATGGAACAATTTTGTTTCACAATGTCCCAACAACTTGCTTTTCTGGACTGATTTTTGAAGCAATTTATTATTATATTGATATTGCAAAATAAAATTGATTCAAAATCGTTCCACATTCGGTCAAATGGAACAGTTTTTTCTAGAAGAACCCTATTTTACAATGTCCATAAAATAATACATCGATTGTATTTTGCTTATTTAAGGTATCTATAAATAAATATACAGTATATTGATGTAATTTTTATCCATATATACACATACAAAAATAATGGAAACGAAAATGATGTACTTTAGCTGCCAACTGTACAGTTAAATAAAAATAATATACAGTACTATTTTAAGGACTTAAATAGTTCAAAAAGTACCAAATTCTTCGTGTGTGTATATATATATATATATATATTATATATATGTGTATATATATATATATATATATAATATATATTCCATAAACTTCTGTACAAACCTTACTCTCGCGCATTCTTCAAATTCTGTTAAAAAATATTACATTTTCTAACTTTTATTATAAATGTTTATTAACCGTAAGTAAATTATAGTAATTACAGAAAACTTTATAATATAGCTGCATTCATTCCAGCTTTAAGATATTTTATGGAAGAATAAACTGGAACCATCTTCAGGTATAAATCGATTCGCATATGGCTCAAATTCCAGTCGATTCCCACAGATTTAGACCATTATGGGTTACATGCGAAGACATTCCAAGATGTTTCTGATCTTCTGATCCATGAACCTTTTGAATCATGTGCACAAGTGAATATAGATAGAGTTTGGCGTTTCTTCAGAGATAGTTAATAAGCCACATAGATAAAAAGTAAGATAAGATTGTTTTGTTTTCAAGGTAAGTAAAACATTCCCAGGGAATAAATTTTCGCCTGTGTGTATGTGTGTGTGTGTGTGTGTGTGTGTGTGTGTGTGTTTTGCTTGTTAATGTAAGTTTAGTGAATGTTCATTTACTTGGAAAATTAATTTTGTATTTTCCCATAAACTAGAATTTAATGTTCTCTCGTCTTTTATGGGAAAATTTCATTAATATTCTTTAAAAACAGATAGATTAATAGACAGAGGGATAGACAATCAGTCAGTCTGTCGTATTTTATTTTGTAAAATATAATTTATATACGAAAGTGTTCGGATCCCAACTGTATAAATAATGTGAAGCAGATCTTCCCTACACTGTCAAGTAAGGTTGTTCTATACAGACCACTGTATCTAAAACTTTAATTGTTCCATCTGAGCAGAATATTGAACGAATTTTCGATAAAATGATGGTCCATCCCCTCTTTTCTAAAACGATTTTGAATAAATTTTATTTTAATGATGATATAATTGGTTCAAAAATGGTCCAGAAAGGGAAGTGGTTTCAACGATGTAAAGTAAATTTGTTCCATACAGACCACTTTTTCTAAAAATGTAATTGTTCCATCTGATCCGAATATGGAGCGAATTTGAAACAATTTTATTTTTATTGTTAATATAAATTGATTCAAAATCGGTCCAGAAAGGAAAGATATTCCAACAACTTCTAGGATGGATCATCGATTTAGAAATAAATCGCTCCATAGTCTGCCATGCGGCAAATGGAGCAATTTTTTTTATTTAAACGGTGGTCTGTACGTTAACTTCACACAAATTTCCTTTCTCAACCGATTTTGAACCAACTGACATAAAATAAAATTGATTCAAGATCGTTCCAGGAAGGAGAGATGGACTACAATTTTATGAAGACATCGTTCCAGATTCGGTTTAGATGAAGCAATTAAATTTTTAGAAAGTGTGGTCTGTGTTGAAAAACTTTACAATATATTGTTTCATTTAAAAAAAAAAACTGCAAATTTTGTAAATAAAAGGAAAAATTATTTTTAAATTTCTTTTATGAAATAGACTTACAAACATTTATCTACAATCATTTCCAATTCCTAAGCTACGAGTACATATACTTTATCTGGAATCTCTTATACAGGGTGTTCAAAAGAAACGCCGCAACCCATTGGAGAATGCATTTATACTGAAAAAATAGCATGCATTTTCCAATGTTTTGCATTTCTTTTTTAACAACCCTGTGGTATACACTACGTACGTCCAAAGCATTTAAATCGAAGTAGCAAAATGGGGTTTTTGTAACTTCCAAGTGACAAAGGGTTACCTATTGACTGAATAGGTTTACTTTTTGGTATAACATTTTGGTATTAGGGTTAAAAAAAGAGACAGTAAGTTTCCTGTTAGCGTCTATGGTGTCTCCAGTTTGTAAACTAACTCTGAGCGGAACTTTTCCTTAATCTATTTTGATACGTAATAGAAAACCAAAAAATTTACAACATTCTCGTGATGAGGAACTGTACTGCTTAATAATGTTAATCTCACAGTAAAATGATATCTGAGACTACATGAATTACTGTAGACTAGTGCTTGCATAATACCGAAAATTTTCAATACCGGTATTTGGAGGCAATTATGCTAATCCCGGTATTGATACCGGTATTATGAAAAAAATAATTTATTTTGATTTATTATGGTGCCACCCTACCAACCCTCCCACAAGTCTGAGGGACTTGCAGTACTCACCATATTTACTATAAATTAATGACCCAACTCCAAATAGATGGCATTCTATTCGAAAAAGTTTATACAGTAAATTACTAAATTGTAATAAAAATATTATTTGAATTTTTTTTTAGCATATTATTATACAACTACTACTGGGGTAGATAGAAATTATTAGTATCTAAATAGTTATTTCTTAGTTTGATTTTGAAAGTATGCTTTGAGGAAACAAAGAGCATCTAGGGATTGTTCAGATAGACTTGATCTCAGTTTCGTCAGAAATAGGCCTGCAGCAGAAAAGGCTCTTTCTGATTCTGCACTTGTAGGTTTAATTGAAAGCAGTGCCTTGTACAGCTTCTCTAAATTCTCACTTCTCTGTAAAGTAACTTCCAAGCTTTTAAATTCATTAGTAACATCAAAATCAATGGAATTTTTTTTAGATGGCACTTTTCCTAGTTTGTCCATTTCTTGCATGTATTCACTCAGTAATGAATCTGCTTCCACTTCAGTCTTATCGGAGGACTAAATTGCCTAAATTTTACAATAGCAATTTTTGTCAATACCGAAAACCTATAATATCGGTATTATTTGTACTTCTTCAATACCGGTATTAATACCGGTATTTCAATACCGGTTTTAACCCCTACTGTAGACACTAAATAACCACCATATTACTGAAGAATTGCAGTTAAAAGGACTCAAAAACTGTACCTAATTTACAAGAGAAACCTTTTTAACGTAATATGCAAGTCAGTAAAAACCTTATTTTCTAACCATATACACACCAATAACCCATTTATATTTTATAGTTTATTAACTACAATTATAGCGTAATGGGTCTCTCTCTCTCTCCTCTCTCTCTCTCTCTCTCTCTCTCTCTCTCTCTCCCTTTCCACCTCTGGAGGCATGAGGCGCCTTCCCCTTTTCCGATCTTCTCTGGGGTCCCCCTTGACAGAACCCGGAGGAAAAATTTGCTGCCATAAAAAGGGCCTTTGAGTGGAGGAAATGAATCACGAGTCGAAAAATCTATTTTCCCTCATTTTCTCATTAGAACGTGTTTGGTACCGAAATTATTACAGGAAATTTGAATTGCTTTCGTAACTCTTATGACCAAATTTTTTTAGGATTCTAATTTTATCAATTTAGACAGTTTCCCGGGGTAATTTTGTTCAGGGACAGTGTATAATATATATATATATATATATATATATATATATATATATGTGTGTGTGTGTGTGTGTGTGTGTATAAAGAGAGAGAGAGAAAGATATATATATGTGGTGTGTAGGGGTGTGTGTGTGTGGTGTGTGTGTGTATGACAGTAATATACAGTGCATAAAATTATAGTAGTCTTTATTGCTATCTTACAGTTAAAGTGGCAATTTACAGCAATTTTAGTTTACACATTAAGGAGATCCAGGGAAGGTTTTAGTAACACACTCGCTCCTCCCATTTCCCTTCTAGGTTGTGTTTTAGGGAAACATTTGCTCGCAAGGCGCAGCGGACATTCTAGTATATATATATATATATATATATTATATATATATATATATATTATATATATATATATATATTATATATATATATATATATATATAAAATCCAATGATAAAATTTCGCACAATTAAAGTCATTAAAGATTTGTAATTAAGGCGCTTAAAAAAGGATTTTAATTGTTTTTCTTCCTTTCAATTTTATTTTATTTTTTTTTTTAAGTTTTTGGACCTGAAAATTGCTCAGTTTCTTATTTAAAGGATTTTAAAAGATCTTATTTTCAATTTGAGAGCGACTTTAAGTCTTACTCACTGATGGCCAGGAAATTAGCTGTGTCGGCTATGTTATCGAATGGTGCAGCTGAAGTAGCGGGGTCGGGTTGTGAAGGATAGAGCGCCCTCGAAAGGGAGGGAGGGGTTGAAGGTTTAAATAAAATCTGACCCCATTATATATATATATATATATATATATATATATATATATATATATATTATATATATATATATATATATTATATATACTACTTACTTTTGTAACTTTTGCTGGTTTTCAATAATGCTTATGATTGAGCTGTGTTCGACACCTCTACAGTATGCCACGTTATTTGGGAGATTTGATGAAGGGAAGATTTGGTTTCTGCTCTTATCCTGCCTCAGAGCCAACTTTAACCTGTTGAGATGGTTCTGCAAATTATTCACAGTGGTGTAATGAAGGTTCCTTAGTTCTTTTTGTAACAAATTAAAGCCGTTTAAATCCCCTATTCTGAAAGTACTTTTCACCTTCGTTTTAATAGCCCTGTCCCACCCCAGTTGGGATAGCACAGAATCTGCCTATTTTTATATTCCAGTGTGTTTCTGCTTCATTTCTAAAATTTGGGACACATCCTTCGAATATGTTCAATATGTCTATTATTGTATATCGCTCACGTCTTCTTTCCAAGAGTAGAGTTTCAGGAACTGTAGCCGTGACCAGTAGTTTTTATCTTTCGTTTCCTCTATCTTAAAGATAAAAGTCCTTTGTATGGCTTCTGTGTTTGCAATGTCTCGTTTACTGTCTCGAGTTTCGAGACAGTCTCGAGCAATACTCAATTACTGGTAGGACTAAACTCTTCTATAATATTAGCATGACATTTGCTTTTTTGCTATAGAAACTCCTCCAGGTAAATCCCATTATTTTTCTAGCTCTTATAATTTTAATGTTGTAGCGTTCTCTGAATTCTGCATCCGATGACATACATCCGATGATTCTACCTTGAAGATAGAGGAAACGAAGGATGAAAACTACTGGTCACGGCTACAGTTCCTGAAACTCTACTCCATGGAAAGAAGACGTGAGCGATATACAATAATAGACATAGTGAACATATTCGAAGGATGTGTCCCAAATTTTAGAAATGAAGCAGAAACACACTGGAATATAAAAATAGGCAGATTCTGTGCTATCCCAACTGGGGTGGGACAGGGGCTATTAAAACGAAGATGAAAAGTACTTTCAGAATATGGGATTTAAACGGCTTTAATTACTTACGAAAAGTACTGAGGAACCTTCATTACACCACTGTGAATAATTTCCAGAACCATCTTCCTGATTTGTGGGTTTGTGTTGTCTGTTTGTCTTGAAATGTTTCGTACCTTTATTGCAGATATTGGTCGTTATCAGGTCAGTTTTGTTGCCTTTCGATCGGGGTTAGTAGGTGGACCATTACATTTAATGGAGGTGTGGTCCTGGTTGCCATTGTGGTTGTTGAATTAACCATGGGTGGTGTTGGATGTAGCAAATGGTGTATACATTGCTGGTTTATATATGTCTGCGGAGTCCGATTTCCCTCATTAGAAGTGATAAATGTTCTTTTATAATTCTTATTTCTTCTAAAGAATGTCCTTCACTAATAATATTGTAACTTCTTTAATTTGGAATTCAAGATTTTTCTCTCTTCTTTGTGTACTTTAAATGTGGAAATAATGTCACCCTACATTTAGACAGTTTCTCTCGCTTATGAGCTATCTGCATATAGAAAGGTTAGAGCATAGTAGCAGTTTGCTCCATATCGACAAGATCCATTCCTCATCATGTTGAAACATTTTTTTTAGGGATGGTTGTATAAATATTCATTTTGGAGACATTTGCACGATCTTGTTTTATGGTATTCACATACGATCCATCTTTCCTTTTTAATTTCTGACTTACCTTTATAGAATTTGTGAGATTCATTTCCTTTCTTTTGCTCTTGTAGTGCTTTGTCCTTACTCCGCGGTTATTTAATCTTCATGGTGCTTTCGTTTTCATTCATGACGCTGCTTACTTGTATTTTTTTTCTTTTTTGCAGGTCCAAATACATTCGCCGAAAGTTTTTGCGTTTGAAAACTATTTTCTCGACGTCTCGAGAATTTGAACTGTCAGTCAAAAGGTTTGTCTCGCAAAGTGTCCAAACATCCCCCTTGAATCATCTTTCAACATGTCCTTAACCCTAAAAGGCCAGCGTAGCCTATTACAATAAAAATACATTTGTTTTACTGGAAATTGCAAACAGGAACCTAACCGGTTTAATAAAGTGGATTCAAAACAAAAGCAAAAAAACTTTATTCAGAAAAAGAATGCAACTTACATAAAATTTTTTAATATTTTTCTGTACAGTTCAACTATCTAATATGACATTAATACTGTATATTCACAGTATTCTAATCTGAATATGCCGTTGGAAGCATAGAAGCTTTTTAGGCAAAATTAATGAGATTTAGTTAATTTATTACATAGCAGAGATGAAATGGCAAATAATAATAATAATAATAATAATAATAATAATAATAATAATAATAATAGTAATAATAATAATAATAATAGTAATAATAATAATAATAAGAAGAAGAAGAATAAGGTTATGCAAGACTATGCAATTCCATCCTAAGAGTTCAAACCAAAGAGCTAATATTAGTTTCAAAATGAGAGGCGAACCAATAGAACAAGTACAAGAATTTAAGTATCTGGATTAAACTATCACCAGCTCCTTGAGTGACGATTCAGACGCAAATAAACAATATCGAAGTTACTGTGCTAAGGCAAACATGACTGTAAGGAATTTCAAATTCTGTACAAGCGAAGCTAAAGACGCTCTTTTTCGTACTTTCTGCACTAATATTCATGGGCAGCAACTCTGAGTAATTATAAAAAGGTTCCTGCAGAACCCCAAACTTGCTTTACAAAAGATCCTACTGACTGCTACATAAGTTACCTCCAAGATGTTGAGACTCTCAAATGTTCGGTAACCGTAACGTTCCTAGCCTCCCTGAGGTAATAAGACGTGCTCAGTACAGTCTAATACAAAGAATTACAAACTCAAACAATTCAATTGTCCAAGCTATTCATTAGTCCTGCTTTATATCTTCTAGACTGTGGACCTCTTGGTATGAAAGTTTTTGTCTGTAGGTCCACTTAACTCCTGCAATTGCCATTCCATTACACGACGCACTTTTATTTTTTCTTCTTTGTACTACCTTTGGGAAGCTGTTATTATTACAAATTTTGTTATTTCTCCTTTCATTACGTGTATTATTGTCACTTCTTTATTGCCATAATCCATTTTTGCTTCGTTTTTATTTATTGTTTAATAATAAGTTATATCGTTGATTACCTTGATGGATACTGTACCTTTATTTATGGGACCAGTCTCCTGCTAATGACCACTATCATTGTCATTATCATTATCATCATTATCATTATTACCATATATATATATTATATATATATATATATATATATATATATACAGTATATGTTGATATTTTACCTACGTGTACTTTTATTTTTTTTTTTCTTCTTTTTGTAGCCTTAGTATTGAGTACTTTTTATTATTACTTGTTTCAGTACGTGTCTTGTTTTTATTTCTCTTTTAGTTACAATTTTTAGTGTTTTAAATGTATTTTGTTTGATTTATCTTATCGTTTATTACCTTCAAGTATATTGTACTATTTTATGGGTTTTATATGCTGTCAATAAAGCTTATTATTATTATTATTATTATTATCATTATTATTATCATTATCAATAATAATAGTAATGGTTCAGTCTGAATTATCCCTATTAAGGAAATGCCAGAAGGCTCAGGTGACCTTGAAATTCCAAATTCAGGAATTCAAACTTATGACTTTATAATACTGAGGCAAAAGGTTATTCTACGTATCACTCAAAACAAAAGTTTCGTAATTAAGATGAAATAACTTCTTTTTAAGAGTGCATTCTAGGGGAAGATTTTCCTTCTATTGGGCATCATACCTTCTTTTCAAATCCGTTTTAATGATACACTAAACTTCTTTTCGTATAAAAAATATGGTCTTCAATAATTAATTTGTTTTGAAAATGCATTAAGAAAATAGATAATCTTTCTGTTTAAAGAAAATTACGTGAAGATTTTGTCTCTCTCTCTCTCTCTCTCTCTCTCTCTCTCTCTCTCTCTCTCTCTCTCTCTCTCTCTCTCTCTCATTATTTATATGATAAAACTCGCAAAAACAGCATTGACACAAACAGGTTTCTTGAAATTAAGTCTCGGCTGATAACTCCAGATTCTCCCTTCAAAGTTTCATACAAGTGTAGATGGATCAAACTTGACATTAATTTAATTAAGAGTTTTTGATCAGAGATTAAGTTTGAATTACTCTTAATTGGCAGAATAAAATTTACATATATATATATATACATTCAACTGCAAAGACACGCAGTATAAATAACGTAAGAACGACGCTTGTATAGGAGATATTCCGCGCAACGAGAAAGAGAAAACAACAAATGAAAAAAATGAAGTACCAGCTGGGAAACGAACCGGGATCTTCGATTGCCGGTCAGACGCGATACCACTACACAATGGACTTCACTCTTCCAAATGCCGTAATTCCTCTACTATTCGAGAAACCAATGCCCAAGGGGCACCTCCCGCATGCCGTAACATTATATACATTCAACTGCAAAGAACACGCAGTATAAATAACGTAAAGAACGACGCTTGTATAGGACGCTTTATATATATATATATATATTATATATATATATATATATATATATATATATATATATTATATATAATATATATATATATTATAAAAGTCAGGATTAAACTATGATTAAATAATATATACATGAATAAGACGTAGTAATTAAAAATTAAATTATATACAATCGAACTAATAGTTGAAAATACAGCATATATATATATATATATATATATATATATATATATATGTGTGTGTGTGTGTGTGTGTGTTACGCGTGATCGGTGAAATTGCACATTTCATGAAAAACGCAAAATATTGTTTTTTGAAATGCGCAATTTCACCGATCACGCGTAACATATACGAGTGTGTGTATGTATATATTATATATATATATATATATATATATATATATATGTGTGTGTGTGTGTGTGTGTGTGTGTGTATACACACAGTATATTAAGTATTAAGTCATTCTTATAGATACAATACAAATGAAAATGAAATTAATGAAAATGAAAAGGTTTATTGGCAGACTATAGTCCATATGACAAATATTATTAATACAATGACAGTTCACATACTAAGGATAGAAATATAGACAATTGATTAGAAATAATACAGTAATGTCGAAGTTAAATGGAGCTACAGACAGACGATTTCGTACCAAGAATTCCATAGCTTAGAGCAGGGATTCCCAAAGTGGTCTGTACAGACCCACAGGGGTCTGTAGGAAGCTTCCAGGGGGTCTCTAAGCTTTTGGAAAAATAGTAACATTAACTATATTAAAATAAATTTCCATTTCACACTAGACATTCGGTAAGTGTTTATTAAACTGGTTTAATGAGCGTAGAATGTTTAATTTTACATTAATTTAAAAGCTATCTATGTTTATGAAATATACTATAGTTTGTAACTGAATTCATAATTTTTTTTGTGGGGGGGTCTATGTCCGTACGGAATTAATATTTAGGGGTCCTTGTTGGTAAAAGTTTGGGAACCCCTGGCTTAGAGGATAAACGGCAGGACTCATGGGTAGCTTGGATAATCGGGTTGGTTGATTTTTTAATTCTTTGCATTAGACTGTATTGAGCACGTCTCTTGTTACCTCCAGGAAGATCGGGACATTGCGGGTAGCAAACATTTGCGAAGCTGAGCATCTTGGGTAATTTATGTAAGAGTCTAAAGGATCTGTCGTACAGCAAATTTAGGATTCTGCCAGAACCTTTTTTATAATTTACCCAGTTGCTGTCCGTTATATTACTGCAGAAAGTACGAAAGAGAGTGGCTTTAGCTTCACTTGTACAGAATCGAAAGTTCCTTATATTTATATTCACTTTAACACAAAAGCTTCATGATCGTTTTCTTATATCTGAGTCATCACTCAAGGAGCTGGTGATAGTTTGACCCAAATACTTAAACTCTTGTACTTCCTCAATTACTTCACCTTTCATTTTAAACCTAATATCAGCTGGCCGATTACAGCTTTTGGGATGAAATTGCATAACCTTAGTTTTTGTAACATTAAAAAATATCATGTTTCTGCGAATACACTTCGCAGACTTTTAGTAGCCGATCCAGACCTTTAACAGAGGGACTTATTAACACCATATCATCGGCATAAATTAAGTTATTTATCCTTGTGTTATCTATATAACATCCCACTGTTGCCTCATTAAATGACGCAATTAGTCCGTCAATATACACATTAAACAGCATAGGAGAGAGCAAGGAGCCTTGTCTCACCCCGCACGAGGAGCCAAAACATTCGGATAGTACATTGCCCCACCTAACGGTAAAATATTGGTGGGAATAATAAAATTTCAATAAATTTAATATGTACATGGGAACCTTCCTGTCTTCTAGTTTTTTAAATAAAATATTGTGGTTCACTCTATCATATGCCTTACTTATAACTAGGAAGCAGCTATAAATAGTTGAATTACTGTCAGTGTATTTAGATATTATTTCTTTAAGTACATAGATACACAGGTCAGTTGAGTGGGACCTTTTAAAACCAAACTGATTAGGAGATGTCCATAGGTAATCACTTAATCGGAGAAACAAGAGTTTTTCTAGTAGTTTCGAGAAGCAGGAAACGACAACAATAAGCCTGTAATTATTGCTGGACAGAATGTCTCCATACTTATTTTTGACCAGTGGCAAGATATATATCCTCATGAAATCTGCAGGAATATAGCTATGAGCAAGCATGGCTGATAAAAGCAATGATATATGCAGACATTCTACGTCATTGGCATATCTTAAGTGCTCATTCGATAGGTCGTCTACCCCTGACGCAGAACCAGTCTTTAGTTCTTTAATTAACCTCTTTACTTCAGGAACTGATATCAAAGTATTTTCCCTTGTCCGTCCTACAGGCGTTTCGCTGCAATCTACCTTAAGATTATCCCTACTCACACTGTTAAGAATGTTTGAGTAGTGGTTTTTCCACAGCTTTGCAATTTCATCCTCCCCGACACCCTATCGATTGTAGGAGGGAGGACACTTTTGACACCCGTTTGATTCTTAACAAATTTCCAAAAAATTTTATTATCGTTATTTATATGAGCTTCGCAGGCTTTTGATACTCGAATAGACTCTTCTTCCTGTTTACATCGCCTTATGGCCGCCTTATACTGACCCCTACTTCTACACATATTCATGTATACTGGTCCTGATCTGGGTTTACCAATGAAAGCACCACAAATCGTAAGTGTCTTTCGATTCCCTCTTCAGGGGGGCAATAAAATCCTTCCATCCAGGAATAATTTGAGTACGATAGTTGTAAGATTTAATTAGGCGGCTTCCTGCTTCTCTTAATAGGGATACTATCTCACTATAATACCTATCTATGAGTTTATAGTGAGAATCATTTGAGCAAGGATTACTACAGGCAAGATGCAAAACTTCTAAATTATTAAAGAGGTGACCTGTTCTGTCTTTGTATTCTATGCTCTGTTGCATATTAACATTAGACCAATCGACGCGATTATTCTTACCTATTGAGTTCTTATTATGTCGTGTTGCGCATAAATTTGTAAAATTAATTAATAATTATAATGGTTTATGATCAGAAAGAAGGAAATCATGCAAAATATGAACTTTAACAATTCGATCCCTTAGATTATTACTAGTAGTCCGGTTGCACAGGGTGGGAACCCTGCATTGTTTGTTATAAAGCAAATCTTGACATATTTTGAAAGCTTATACCACCCCATTCAAGAATCCATCGGGTGTACACCTGACCCCCGCTTGGCTTTTTTAATATGGCCGCCATTTTCCAAGATGGCCGGCGAAACTGAAAAATCCCATAGCCTGGTCAATAGTTGATGGATTTTGATGATCTTGGTGTCATTTCTAGGGGTTTTTAGGATGATGAGTCGATCTGGAGTGGTTGCAGATACTTTGGGAGTCATTTTGACCCACATTCGTCAATACCCAAGGTCATTGGAGGTCAAACGCCCCCCAAAATAAGGAATATCCCATATCCCGGGCAGTCGAGGAGATATTTTGGTGATCTTACTGTCGTTTTTATGGTTTTGGGCGAGACTGAGGAGTTCTATAGGCACATGATAACAGTAGGATATCATTTTGCAACTCCATGGGTCAAGTCAAGGTCATTTGAGGTTAAAGTTTGGCCTTGAAATATGATAATGCCACAGTTGACATCACTGTCTTTGCTTTATTTCAGTGACAATTTCTACACTCTAGCTAACTGCTGAGCACTTAACATCTTTCCTGCAGATAAAACCAGATCATAATGCTTAAATGACATAACCCACATTATATGGATATGGATATTCGGATATAAACCACAATTTATGCTGAAGTGCAGGGCACATGCATTCTATGGAAGGTTGCAAAGCTACAAGATATGACCTCGTAAGCAAAACAAAGCTCACACCTAGCTGGGGGACTGGCATTGACAACTTTGATGCAGTTATTCACATTAGGTAACCATTTATTGGGGGCAAATATCAAAAGACATGGTTGTGTCAGGATCGTCAGGATCATCAGTCTGCTCTTCGTTTGCGTTTTGGGTCAATGGATTGTTGCAGTCCAAGTCGCTGCAACATGCATAGAACATTGTGCAAGGGATTCCGCGTCCCATGCAGCCGCAGCGACTCCCCCTGCATGCTGAGTGTGATTCACACCCACATCTGATTAGCTTCAGAACTTCATCTGGTGCTAAGCACACTCCTTCACCAACCGTTTTTGGGATGAGAACTCTGCTTGTTTCGTCTCTCTCCCACCCATAATGCACAGGAGCAAGTGGTGGTGGGTCACACTTTAGTGCATCGAGCCAGTTCGCCACAGTGTAGTGGGCTCTGAGCACATTTTGATGGAAAGCTTCAGTTGTTGGTGGTAGAGAACATAGTTTGGGTGCAGCAGTTCCCGACTTCCCTGTCTTCTGAGCCCATACTCGCTGACGACACTCAGTAAGAGATGAGGATTTCTTATCTCCATAGCATGCAACAATGAACGCCGTTGCCTCTTTCTCGATATGGTCAAAGCATGCATCAAGGGACCCCAGCTTGTCTAGCTTCCGACCCTTCTTGGCTGTGGCAATGGCAGTGGCTTTGCCGATGCCATGTATTGCTGCAACTGTGTCACAACCACTCAAAGCGTGTAGTTTGAGGATTTGTGGGATGATGTCTTTGTGCTGGGTTACAGTTGCTGTAACAGTTGCTGGGTTACGATAAGAAGTGAATTCTTCCTTGTTCTTTTTGCACTCACTCGCGATTTGCTTGCCCAGCTTCTTCACACACTCATCAATATCAACAGATTCCTCACAATCTTTTGCAATATTCAGGTATGAGGCAGCATAGTTTTTGAAAACTAACAACGTAGCGATACCATCCCCATGTAAGTCTACAATTTCGTCTTTGAAGTAATCTTTAACTTTTAAATGAGCGACCTACGTGACAACTTCTCACCACCTAACTCTTTGTAAAGCTTCTCTACTTCAATTGAATTCCATGGTTTCATTTTGTCCTTCAACAATTCTACACACAAAGCAATGAAGGGGCGGTCTTCAGGTTCAACCCTTGACTTATTCTGGCAAGCTCTCTCAACCTCAACGTGAAAGGTAGACATACAATCTTTATGGTATCGGGCTTCTTCAGCCGGTAAATCTCCTTTCATGCCCAACAACCTACTGAGTACAACTTGTCCCTGCTCATCATTTTTCAGTTTACATTTTTCTATCAACACATCTTTGTAATTTGTTTTTTTATCACCAAGCTTATCGGTCATAAACCTAGATGCTGGACTGCGGTATTGCACCGGCACTTTGATGTCATATTTCTCGGGTAATATACACTCACTGACTTTCAAACAAAAGAGACAGTGTTTTTTAGGGACATATACTGGGCCTTCACTGAGAACAGCACTACGTAGTCTTTTTGGTTCCACTGTAGGGGTATCACATTCTCTCTCTTTCATGAATGCTGGTAAATTCCGCTTGGACACATAAATGGAAACACAGTTCTTGTGACAACAAAGGATTTTTGCTCCATCTTCCAAGAGAGGCTCTAGTCTCGCTCGAACATCTGGCTGCCCTCTGATGTCGCTGCTCTCTATGATTTTCTGAATCCTCCCACAATTTGAAAGACCTTTCCGACCTCCAGGACAGCTACGCAGGAAATCCTTGAAGAAACACTCGTCTGCAGCTTTTGTAGAACCTGAAAAATAAGAATTTGTTTACCCATTCTTCAGAGTACAAATCATCTAGTCTCGCTCGAACATCTGGCTGCCCTCTGATGTCGCTGCTCTCTATGATTTTGTTTACCCATTCTTCAGAGTACAAATCATCTAGTCTCGCTCGAACATCTGGCTGCCCTCTGATGTCGCTGCTCTCTATGATTTTCTGAATCCTCCCACAATTTGAAAGACCTTTCCGACCTCCAGGACAGCTACGCAGGAAATCCTTGAAGAAACATTCGTCTGCAGCTTTTGTAGAACCTGAAAAATAAGAATTTTGTTTACCCATTCTTCAGAGTACAAATCACATTGAAATAATTTATCCTCAGCAAATGAAAACTAAACAATGCTCACCTGGTATATTCTCCATATTCAGCAGTCAAAAAATGCACAACCAAGACGTCATCAAACCACCAGATGGCCAGCACCATCAGCAATAATCTCAACAACCTGAAAAAAATAAGAGGAATAATTATAATTAGACATATTGGAATTCACCTTACCATGGGGAAAATAATCCCTGATTTCATTTTAAACCCTATAGAACTACTTAGTCTCGCCCAAAACCATAAAAATGACAGTAAGATCACCAAAATATCTCCACGACTGCCCGGGATATGGGATATTCCCTATTTCGGGGGGACGTTTGACCTCCAATGACCTTGAGTATTGACGAATGTGAGTCAAAACGACTCCCAAAGTATCTGCAACCACTCCAGATCGACTCATCATCCTAAAATCCCCTAGAAATGACACCAAGATCATCAAAATCCATCAAGTATTGACCAGGCTATGGGATTTTTCAGTTTCGCCGGCCATCTTGGAAAATGGCGGCCATATTGAAAAAGCCAAGCTGAGGTCAGGTGTACACCCGATGGATTCTTGAATGGGGTGGTATAAGCTTTCAAAATATGTAAACATTTGCTTTATAACAAACAATGCAGGGTTCCAGTAAAATCAGGGTCTGTGCTGCCGGACTATAGTGAGACAATGATCAATCCACCTGGTGGTACCACTCATATCACTAACGTATGTGACATTACCACTGGTTACCCCTAATATATCTACATCACTTATACTTAATTTGGCCGACTCGCACATGTTACCCAATTCTACAAAGAATTCCGAGTTCACATGCGCGTTAAAGTTCCCCCATTATTATACAGTGAGAATATTTGGGGTTCTCTGATAATGACTTAATTTTGTACAGCAAATCAATGTATTCATCTAGATTACTGCCGTTGTTGTATGGTAAATAGCAGTTTACAATTAGTATGCAATCATGTTCACTTTTAATTCAATGCCTAACAACCTTACATTATCGCTTGTTAAAAATTTGATATGATTTGACAAAATTAATTTTTCCTTATTAAGAAGCAACACCACCAAAAGGCCTACCGTACATTAATTCATCTGACAAGTCTACTGCTGATGACGCATGGTACATAAAGTCATCATGGATGGTAAAGAGGAATTTTAGCTCTTGCTTAGGTAGCCAGTGCTCTTGCAGGAGTATCAAATCTGCACTGTCACAGATTTTATGAACATCTACAATTGAATTCCTTACTGACCTTACGTTATATGAGATTATTTTCAACAAGTTATCCGCCATGACTGATAGAAAATTTATTATTATGATTATTATTACACAGTACAAATTTCAGACATTACCGTTAGCGCGCCTATTATTATTATTATTATTATTATTATTATTATTATTATTATTTTGCCTGTTATCAAATCTCCTGAAAAGTGAATAAACTCCTTAACAATAATACTGCCTGGCCACTGATTCATATTGTACGGGTTAAATTGCGAATTTACACCTTTAATTATTACTTTCAATGAGTTATAATACGGAGCTTTTGTGTTTAGTTTATTAACTAGCAATATTTTGTGTTCACCACAGACTTCTTCCACCATGTGTCGAATATCGCTTTCCTCGTTCGAGAGCTGAATTCGCGACACAAAGAGGGTGAGATTCCTCACCGGTGGCCTTGCCGCGAAGACAGGTTGAGGAATCCTCCGTGAAGAGCGTCTGTTAACTGTGACCCATCCGTCCTCTTCCCTCAATCTCCCTGAGGCAGGGTCCGCCTGACTGGGGGATGGGTGGCACGACCTCGGAGGGATAGGAGGCCCCTCCCCTACTCTGTGGCTTGGTGAGGGTCTGTTAGCGGTGTTTATATCCTGACGGACGCGCGTGCCCCTCCTTCTTCGGTGGTGGTGTGGGGGGGGACTGCACGTCGAGCGAGGCGTTTGAGTAATCGAACGCCTCTCCCCTGCAGTCGAAGGTAAGGAAGAGGGCAGTGATGCCTCGTCTCTTGGCATCGGACAGTCCCTGTTCCTCATTGTGAAATCAGGAGCAGGAGTCCTTTCCTGAACAGGAGGGAGGTTGGCTGCTTCCCCTGCATGCTGCGTTTCCACCCCACATTCAAGGGGAGAGTTGGGGGAGAGGGTTTCGTTTCCCTCGCTGCCCGACGAGCTTCTTGGGTTTCTGACTTGCCGAAGAACTTTCGAGTAACTGGGCTTTGGGAGGAGCATCTCTTTCAAAGCATCTAACTCTGACCAAAATTGTTCTAGCGAGATCACATTTTTCTGATTTGCCATCACGTGTTGGTGTTGCAGTTCAATTAACGACTTTTGTACCTCACTGTACTGTTTGAGGAGCACCGAAACGTCTACATCACCCATAGAGATTGCCGGTATTCTATGGAAGTTAGTAACGTAGAAGGTAATATTGTTCTCATTATCCCGGAGGGTCGACACCTTATTTATAATGTCTTTTAGGATATTCTCGTTTCTAGAATTACCTCTACGAGTTGGGAGGGTAGCACTGAACAGGGTGCTTAACTGTACTCTTGCATGTTCTATTTCTTTCGAATCGTAGAAATCACGACAAACAGATACGGGAAAGTCTGACCTAATATGCTCTACTTTGTCAAATATAAAACATAAAGTATTTTCTACAAGATGACGATTTTCAGCAGACGATCCCATTGTACCTGTATCGATGGAGGAGCAGGCTTGCGGGGGAGCGTAGGTGGTGGGGGTGGTTAGGTGGAGGTGGAGGGAACGCCGATAGGGGTCCCACTTCTCGTCCCTTTAAATAATGCTCCAGATACCACCGGTTCGATGCTCAGGCATCTTTTCACATTAATTATGTAACTATTACTAACTATGACACATAAAAGTATATACGCGGAGTCACTGTACTATTATAACGTAATGAAACATACATTTCCCGCGGTCACCGTCAAAAACCTTTACTATTAAACGGAAGGTTCGCAGTGCAGATGGTGGGGGTGGGGCGGGAGGAGGGGAAGGGGGGTGCTAGTAGGAGTGCCCACTTCTCATCCCTTTAAATCATGTTCCAGATACCACCAGCTCCATGCACAACCATCTTTTCACATTAATTATCACGACACTATTACCCATATAACATGTTAAGTATATACGCGGGATCATTGTGAGTTCATGAACATAATGATACCTAAATTTTCCGCGGAAACAGTCAAAAACCTTTACTATTTAACAACAGACTAGTAGCCCACCCGTGAGGCATCCTCTCCTCGTGAGGCGTTATATATATATATATATATATAATATAATAATAATAATAATAATAATAATAATAATAATAATACAGTACGTCACTTACACTTGGAATATTAAAAATTTGAAATCACAATTAGAAGCCAGTGCTTTCATCTCAGTCTGTTTGTTCCCAACTTCCAAGTACACAGGACAAAAAATTGATAGGTAGATACGAGAAATGAGAGAAGTAGTACGCAGTACACGAGAAATCAAAATATAATAATACAGGGTGTTCATAAAGTCACGCAAATGAATATGGTGAAGTCATTACCATACACATGCGTGACTTTATGAACACCCTGTACGTATTTAACCCTATATTTTTATCAGTATTTTATTATTAAAAGATATTTCAACTTGTTTTTAAAAGAATTTACTTTGGAAATACTTTTTATATCAGCAAGTAAATCGTTTTATACTTTCAGTTCAACAAAATTAGATGATTTTTTTGTGGGGCGAAACTAATCTGAATTTAGGAATAACATGCTTTGATCCATTCCTATACAGTCTGGTATGAGTAAATTTCTTGGTGAGTGGCAAAATATTTATTTACCCACTGTAAGTTAATATTTTTGTTCATACATTTGTAAATGGAAATAAAATGTGCAGGTTCGATTACATCTTTAAGCTTGAGCAGTTTTTTAGCTCTTTAAAGAACGCACTTGAATGATCATGGAAATTAGTATCAGATAATTGCTTGTTTTTGGATGATAAAAATACTATTTAAAGTGTTGTCAGCGGAAGTCCCCCATACAAGAGTTTAGAACGTTATACAGGGTGTCCCAGAAGTCTGGACTCATGGGAGGGGGGGGGGGAATATACATTATATTTTTAAGGTGAAACAAACACATTTCTAATGTCAGTTTTACATATTTTAGGAAAGAAAATACCCTGATGGATCAGTATACCAATCAAGAGAAGGTGGAACTGATATTGCTACTTGTTTCCGGAAAAAGCCAGAGGGAGGCGTGTCAGTTATTTCACGAACATGCTTACCTCTGGCTTTTTCCGGAAACGTGTAGCAATACCAGTTCCACCTTCTCTTGATTGGTATACTGAGCCATGAGGGTATTTTCTTTCCTGAAATATGTAAAACTGACATTAGAAATGTTTGTTTCACTTTAAAAATATAATGTCTATTTGCCCCCCCCCCCATGAGTCCAAGCTTCTGGGACACCCTGTATAACGAAAAAAAGAGTATGATACAGAGTTGATAAAATGTGTTGAGGGACTACATGTTTAAGTTTAGTCATTTTAGTAATTAATACTCCTAGAAATCTTTTTTGCTTTTTTGAGATATAATTTACATGGTCATTCCAATGCAAATTCATGTCCAGCATTACATCAAGAAAGTTCGTTACAGTACATTCGCTTACAGTGGTTTCATCAACATTTAATTCATGAAGATACATATTTCATTCGTTAGTAAAAATCGTGAACTTTGTTTTATCGGTATTTAGGAGTTTATTGGAGGTCAACCATTTCATCACTGGTAATTTCTGTTTTAAATATGTCCTTAGCTGTATTAACATCTTTACAAGTACAAGACAGTTGCATCATCTGCAAACATTATGAAGTTAAGCATATTAGAAAAGCGTGGAAGGTCATTTATATATTATCACCTGAAGATCAGGGCCCCCGCCTTCTTTAGTTAGTCTTATAAGGCTAACTAACGAAAATATCACGACCTAACCTAACCAATCGTTAGGTCAACTGTACGCCCTTGACGATTGATTAGGTTAAGTCGTGATATTTTCATTAGTTAGCCTTATAAAGCTAACTAAAGAAGGCTGGGGACCATGATCTTCAGGTGATCCCTTTGCTGAATACAGCTAATGAGCACACCGGCCTGTAATTAGCTGTTAGTGCAGGATCACCTCCCCCACTTAAACAAGAGTCTTATACAACCATTTTTTAGCAATGATTGGCAAATTTCTTTGTAAATACTATGGTTTGATAATTTTTACCATAGTAACGTATATTTTATATTTAACAAGCTTCAATAGAAGTACAGGAATGTTATGAATGCTATTTTTTCTATTTTTTAATTTATTAATAATATTCAGGACCTCAGTAGACGTTGCAGGAACGAAAGAAAATTAATTTAGTGGGCTTGGTGGTATGTAGTCTAATTATCATTATTTAGTCATTGCGAGCGAAGTTTATGAGCTATGGAATTAAAGTGGTTATTTAGAGAATTTGCTATAGAAATATCACCATCAATTTCCTTATTTCTACCATTTAGTCTCTCTATTGATTTTTTCTTAATTCAGACTGTTTATGGTTGTCCACGTGTTTTTCATGTCTCTTTTGTGTTTGTAAAATTGGTCTTTATAATAGTTATATTTTGCAATTTTTATTAATATACTCGTAGTTCCTTTGCTTCTATGTTGAGTATTACTCTAAAAACTGTCCGTTGTGTGGACCTTCATCCGAGCGGAAAAAAGGCCTAAACTATTCTGTAAAATACAGTATACAGTACTTCAAGAGTATATATATATATATATATATATATATATATATATATATATATATATGATGTGTTTCATAACATGTGGGACGCACTTTCAGGATGGATTCAGGATCTGAAAACAATGAAAAAAGTTTATATAAACATATGTCCGAAATCGCTTTGTTTCCGAGTTACAGCCCGTTACGTGTTCCAGCAAGTATCCGCCTTACCTTTAAAGGAAGTGCTCAAAATGACCGCCTTGCGCTTGAATACACGCCTCAACACGCCTCGTCATAGACTGCCTGACGCGTTCAAACGTTCCAGGTATTTAATTTTTCTATCAATGTATTTTGTTGCATAGTGTAGTTACAATTTGTCTCAACAAAAACAGTTTGCATCAATATGTTGGCGTTTTTAGAGAATACTATACCAAGCCTGATTGATAAATATTAATAATAAATAGATTTATATAGCGCTCACAAGTCTCACTGACCCTCACTGAGCGCATAAACTGCTTGCCTTTTTTTCCATTTTAGTCCTACTATACCGTAGGCTAATCATCAGTGTAGTTTTGTATGCTAATGAGACTTGACTTTCTTGATAATATATTTGAAGATAAATACTGTATACCGGTATATGAATTTTAATTTTCTTTCATTGCTATTTCAGTGTCAGAGTTTTATGGAGGATCAATTCCGAGGCATCAACGGAGAAGACATGTTCAAGAAGTTGAAGCACAAGCTTTTAATAACTCTGACGGTGATCTTGATGATGATGATGATGATTCTGTGGTCGATCCAGACTATGCTCCTGAACGAAATAATGATGAAGGTAGGCTGTATTTTGGATTATAATCTCACACAATCAGATAGAAAATGCTAAATTTAGATATTCATTGGCAAATAACTTCTACAATTGTGCTTTTTCTCATTATAGACATCAATCTTGAAGGCATGGTGGACATTACAATAGACCGGACCTCTGTGGAAGAAGATTCTCTGGAAGATGAGTCAGAAGAAGAGCAACCCACTTCTTCAACTGCTTCCCGTGTGTCATGGCGACAAGGCAGTCCAACTGATTCTACCACTATTCATGAATATTTAGGCCCAGAGCATGTATTTTCTGATGATTTCCGTCAACCAATTGAATACTTTCGCAGCTTCTTTACAGATGATTGCTAAATGTTTTGGTTACACAAAGTAATTTGTATTCGTGCAAACAAATCCTAATAAGCCTCTCACTAGATCAAAATGAACTGGAGCAATGGTTAGGTATTGTTTATATTTCTCTATTAGTAAGTTGCCTAGTACTAGGATGCATTGGTGCAATAAGTTAGGTCCTCTTAGGGATATTGTAGCAGATATTATGAGTCGTAATCGATGGGAAGCTATCAAATCAAAACTACATATGGTAGATAACTCAACCTTGGATTCAAATGGTAATAATAATGATAAGCTTTTCAAAGTGCGTCCAATGGTTGACCATCTAAGAGAAAAATTTAGGCAAATTCCTATGATACAAAACTTGTGTATAGATGAACAGCTTGTACCATTCAAGGGCAATAGTGGGATAAGACAATACATACCCAGTAAGCCACATAAGTGGGGGTATAAGATTTTGTTCTTGCTGACAGTAAAGGAATGACATGTAACTTTATACCATATACAGGAAAGATTCAACCTGTCAATGATCCCACGGTGCCTGATCTAAAAGCAAGTTCAAACATAGTTCTTCACTTAGCTCAAACAATTCCTTCCAACAACAACCATTTATTATATTTTGATAATTGGTTTACCTCTGTTCCATTGATGCGTCATCTTGCTGGAAGAGGTATTTGGTGTTGTGGGACAGTGCGTGTGCCTCGCATACCAGGCATAAAAAGGGAAAAGATGCTGATAAAGATCTCATAAAGAAAGGAAGAGGTTCCTATGAAGAACGAAAGTCTGTAGGTGAGGGTTGAAGTAACATATGTTAAATGGTATGATAATAAGACTGTAAATATGTTATCAACATTTGCTAAGGTAAATCCTTTGACAACTGTGTCCCGATATGCCAATAAAGAGAAACCAAAATTGACATTCAATGTCCAAAACATAGTACAGCTTTACAACAAATCAATGGGAGGGGTTGATTTAGCTGATTGTCTAATATCAATTTATAGAATAGACATAAGATCAAAGAAATATTATCATAAACTTATCTTCCACATGATTGACATGGTAACTGTCAACAGTTGGTTGCTCTACAGGCGAGATGCAAATAATCTCCAGTTACCAAAATCTGAAATTCTTCCACTTGCCCAATTCAAACTTAGAGTAGCATTCGCCCTGATGAAAGAAGGCAAAACAGTAGGGGGAATCAAAAGAGGAAGACCTTCTTTGGAGGGTAGAAGTAACGAGCAAAAATGCAAAAAGGGAAGGCCTTGGCAAGCACTCCCAGAAAAGTCGATAAGACTTGATAATGTTGGCCATATGCCTTCCATACAGGACATTAGAAGAATATGCAAAAAAGCTGGGTGCAAGGGAAAAACCAATGTCTTATGTTCAAAATGTAATGTAAACTTGTGCTTGAACATAACAAATAATTGTTTGAGATTTTCATACAAACTGAAAGTTTTGACATAGGCCCAGTATACATGGAATAATATTAATTAGGTAATGTAATTCTAGAAAAATTAATTAGTTACTCTAAGATGTGTTAATAAAGTTGCAATACCTTCAGATGTTTTGTATTTCATATAACCTCTTGATTCTTGCTTTTTTTGAAACCAGTATCAAATGACTTCTCATTAAAATGTTGATCACTTCCCAAGTGGACGAATTCGTCCATTAATATATTTTCGCTTAAATGTCGAATTTGAAACAAATAAGTGTCTATTAAGTTTTAAAGACCCCATACAACTCCAAAATATGTAAAGAAATTTTTTTTTGTAAAAAAAAAAAATTGGGCGGTAGAGGGTTAAATCATTCCTTAAAAAAATTGGAATAGGATTCTCGTGTTAATCTTCCAGGCAAAACAAAAGGACCGATTAAGTTGGCAAGCGGATTCTCTTCGGCCCAGTGATGAGTGTTGTGAAAATTGATCACATCATTTCTTGTGAAGGCAGACTCATCAGAAAGCAACACGGAGAATAGAAAAAGAGGATCGCGAGCACACTGTTGAAGGAACCAAGTACAAAAAGCCTCTCGTGGTGGAAAATCAGCTTCAGTAAGGCCTTGTACTCTCTGAATATGATATTGGTAAAGGTGTTGTTCCCGTAAAATTCTCCACACAGTTGTGTATCTTACACCCTCTGGTGCTGCTATCCTTCGGGTGCTGACACCAGGATGTTCCTCCACGCGATTCAGAACCCGCTCCTCCAACTCAACAGTTCTGGCGATGATTGGTTTACCACCATCTGAAACTCGCTTATTGAATGATCCTGTATCACCAAGACGCTCGTCTATCTCTGAAAAGTCTTCTTATCTGGCAGACGGTGATTCGGAAACCTTTCCGCATACAGACGTCTTGCTGCGGCCGCATTCACTCGGCAAGTCACACATGAGATGCATGTCTTCCATTTCTCTGTTTGAATAAGCCTCCATTCTCACTTCAAATGCACATTATCACTGAATAGCACAAAAACTTTTAAGGTTTTTTTTTTTCACGGGACTGCACTTACTTATTCACGGTAAGAAGTTACAGATACGAACAGTGAAACATCGCGATGCACTTCTGACTGACTGATGGCTCTACACTCAACGCTATTGAAACATGTCATAGAGTGTACGAAACATTACAGTCGGCAAGGCCATACATGAAATAAGTCTCGTACATACTCACAAACATTGTCGGCAAGCAGTGTTTGTAAACAGTTTACGGAAAGAATTGCTGGAACACAAAACGGGCTGTAACTCGGAAACAAAGCGATTTCGGGCATATGTTTATAGAAACTTTTTTCATTGTTTTCAGGTCCTGAATCCATCCTGAAAGTGCGTCCCACATGTTATGAAACACCCTATATATATATATATATATATATATATATATATATATATATATATACAGGGTGGGCGGAAAGTAGCTCCCTATTTTGGATTGGTAAAAAAATACGTATATTATCCATTTATTTCAGAAGAAATAATATGAAAAGGTAGGCATACATGGTAGGTTTTCTCTAAAATTCAATGTGGGCTCCAACTCTTTCCACCAGCTTCTGGAGCCGCCCAGGAATGGCGTCCACTGACTTTAGCAGGAACTCCGGCGGGATGGAGGACATGACTTCCCGAATTCGGTCCTCCAGTTCTTCCAATGTCCTCGGTTTGGTGCGGTAGACTTCTTCCTTTACCCCCCAAAGAAAGAAGTCGCACGGTGTCAAGTCGGGGCTCCTGGCTGGCCATTGATGTGGACCACGACGACCCATCCAACGCCCAGGGAAGTGGGCATCCAGCCACTCACGGACAACAAGAGCGAAGTGCGGAGGGGCGCCATCTTGCATAAATATCAGATCGTCGATGTTCTCCCATGTGCTGACAACCGGCCAGACCTCGTTTCGCAACATAGCAAGGTACCGCTCAGCATTCATGGTGTTGCGCAGAAGGAACGGGCCCACAACCTGATCTGAGGTCATACCACACCACACCGTTACACTGAACCGATTCTGCCGTTTTTCAGCGGTAACCGTGCGACTTCTTTCTTTGGGGGTGGGTAAAGGAAGAAGTCTACCGCACCAAACCGAGGACATGGAAGAACTGGAGGACCGAATTCGAGAAGTCATTCCTCCATCCCGCCGGAGTTCCTGCTAAAGTCAGTGGACGCCATTCCTGGGCGGCTCCAGAAGCTGGTGGAAAGAGTTGGAGCCCACATTGAATTTTAGAGAAAACCTACCATGTATGCCTACCTTTTCATATTATTTCTTCTGAAATAAATGGATAATATACGTATTTTTTACCAATCCAAAATAGGGAGCTACTTTCCGCCCACCCTGTATATATATATATATATATATATATATATATATATACAGGGCGTCCCAAAAAAATGTATACACACTTTAAATAATTATAAAGGCAGTGTTTATTAAAATACATTTCATTTTCAAAATGTAATAGAATCTACAGACATTATTTAATTGTTTTGTCAACGCCTGTTTTCAAACTGACGTCCGTTCTGGTCCAGGCACTGCTGATAACGCGAAGCAATGGAATCGCAAACATCACGAAACATTTCGTTTGGTATTTGTGTGCATTCTCGTTCAATGGCTGCTCTCAATTCAGCGACTGTTGCAGGTTTTATAGCGTAGACTTTGTCTTTTAAGTATCCCATAAAAAAAAGTCTAGTGGTGTGAGGTCTGGTGAACGCGGAGGGTATTCTACGAAACCCCTTCGTCCAATCCACATCCACATCGTGCCAAGTACCACTCGCAATACTCCACTCTTCGGTCCGGATCATCTTCATTAATAGCATGGACTAATCTTGGAATGTAACTTTTCCATTGACAGCGCTTCAAAATGCGTTGGACAGACGATTCTGAAATTCCTACCTCACGACTCGCTTGCCGCACAGATTTTCTTGGACTTTGGTGATACGTTTCCAGTACTCTTTCTTGCTTTGTGGGACTTGTCGATGTCCGTGGTCTTCCGGAACGCTTCTTGTGGACATTCTGAACAGTTCCATCGGCTTCAAACTTATCTCTAATTCGAGTGATGGTAAGTCGCGTTGGTGGATCTGTTTGAAACTCCCTCCTAAACTGTCTTTGCACTTCAACTGCGTTTTCACACTTCCAGTAGCATTTTAGAATGAATTTCCTTTGTTCAAAGCTTAGTCTGACTGCCATTATTAATTCTAATGGGTTTAACTTGGAAAGAAAGAAACATCAATTGAGCTATCAGCTGTTAAAGTGTGTATACATTTTTTTGGGACGCCCTGTATATATATATATATATATATATATTATAATATATATATATATATATATATATATATATATATATATTATATTATATAGGTCGATAGTAGATAGAGAGTAGCTGAAACGTTATCTTCTTGACAACAGTGTCCTTTTAAACTAAGTGAAAATACAACGATGTACCGAGTGTACTCTTTGCATACTTTCCGCTTGGATATAAGGTACAGTACATACACACAGCCGATAGTTTTTACAGTGTATATTGCAATTTTGGAATTTTACTTCGTAAATGCATTTTGAATAATTTACCTCTATTCTTTATTGAAGTAATAATCTCTGGAGTGGTCCATGAATTCCTCAATACTTTTTCATGAAACTGTTTTCCTCTTTAAGCATGATGAAACTGTTTTCCTCTTTAAGCATGTGTTAAAAATATGAAATAAGAAGTCATAGAAGAACTTAAACATATGATCTCTGTTGTTCGTAGGTTCATTACAGTCAAATCGGGTATTTTCTACACCCCCCCCCCCCCTCCAAAAAGTTTTATTTTGTTAACTTCTGAAAATATTTTCTATTCAATAGTTATTTTATCTGCAACCTGCGCAATATTATTGTATATTATATATGATAATGATTACTAATACCTGTGGTCATAATTCCAGAATTTACGAGGGTATTGCTATTTATAAATATATTATCAACTGTAGACTTTGTTATTCGTATTTGAAGAATCGGAAGGGTTTAGTATTAATATGAGTGAAATAGAAAGATTCTTTACATTTTAGTGAGTGAAATAGAAAGATTCATTACATTTTAGTGAGTGAAATAGAAAGATTCTTTACATTTAAAAATTTACGAGTGACTAGTAGAGAATTTGCCTCGGATTCCAAATCGATGCTAAAGTGACTGCAATTATGGTATTTAATTTATGGGAGTTGTTCAATATGTTATCCAAATAAATTAAAAAGCTATTAAAGTTAGTATTAGGTGGTCTATATATATATTGTATGAACAAAATATACATATTGTTCTTACTTTTAATATTAACAATTGTTTTGAATATCACTGCTACATACAGAAAATGTTTCGCTGGAATCGTAAGTTTTATGTGCATACGCAGAGATGCTCTATCACCCTAGCCTGACCATCTCTTACAGTATGATAAGCAGTGTAATTTTCTATATTATACAGCTTTTTTATATTAATGTTTAACCAGGTTTCAGTGAGAACTACAACACCAAATTTGACAGTACAAAGTTTGCAAAAGGACCAGTAAGTATAGTTACAGTTCTTAGGTAAGCTTCGGATATTTCGAATTAGCACTGAAAGATTCTTTACAAATATCCCTTTGTAATATAAAGGCATTAAACTCATCAATAGATGAGACTGGGCTTACACCGTAGATATACAGGGTGGGCGGAAAGTAGCTCCCTATTTTGGATTGGTAAAAAAATACGTATATTATCCATTTATTTCAGAAGAAATAATATGAAAAGGTAGGCATACATGGTAGGTTTTCTCTAAAATTCAATGTGGGCTCCAACTCTTTCCACCAGCTTCTGGAGCCGCCCAGGAATGGCGTCCACTGACTTTAGCAGGAACTCCGGCGGGATGGAGGACATGACTTCCCGAATTCGGTCCTCCAGTTCTTCCAATGTCCTCGGTTTGGTGCGGTAGACTTCTTCCTTTACCCACCCCAAAGAAAGAAGTCGCACGGTGTCAAGTCGGGGCTCCTGGCTGGCCATTGATGTGGACCACGACGACCCATCCAACGCCCAGGGAAGTGGGCATCCAGCCACTCACGGACAACAAAAGCGAAGTGCGGAGGGGCGCCATCTTGCATAAATATCAGATCGTCGATGTTCTCCCCATGTGCTGACAACCGGCCAGACCTCGTTTCGCAACATAGCAAGGTACCGCTCAGCATTCATGGTGTTGCGCAGAAGGAACGGGCCCACAACCTGATCTGAGGTCATACCACACCACACCGTTACACTGAACGATTCTGCCGTTTTTCAGCGGTAACCGTGCGACTTCTTTCTTTGGGGGTGGGTAAAGGAAGAAGTCTACCGCACCAAACCGAGGACATTGGAAGAACTGGAGGACCGAATTCGGGAAGTCATGTCCTCCATCCCGCCGGAGTTCCTGCTAAAGTCAGTGGACGCCATTCCTGGGCGGCTCCAGAAGCTGGTGGAAAGAGTTGGAGCCCACATTGAATTTTAGAGAAAACCTACCATATATGCCTACCTTTTCATATTATTTCTTCTGAAATAAATGGATAATATACGTATTTTTTTACCAATCCAAAATAGGGAGCTACTTTCCGCCCACCCTGTACATAGAACTGTTCGTTAATGAATTAAAATGATTGATATAAGGACATAGAATATGAAAGGCTTCACTGTTGAAGGCTATTTTATCAGTCACTCATAATCCATTTTACTAAACATGGAACACAATACACAATGGAATAAAGGTTTAAACCTAAAAAATATAAAAGTTACCGTTTAGCTGAACTGAGATTAGAAAACTCGACTGTGGAGATTGAGAGTGAAGTTATTCGCACGCCTCTTACGTGATAATTTTCGGTTGCCTATTTTTAAATTTTATAGCCTCAAACATTCTTTTATTTTTTTAGGTGAACGCCTTTGACCGACATATTCTGTTCTGATAGCGTCTCTTTTTATTTAATAATTATTAACTTCAGCCCTAAGAAGTACGCTACTTTTCCCCGAGACTTCTCCCTTCTCTGAGTTGTGCGAGTTTTTTCTATTAGTATTTTGCAAGTTTCTTCACATAATGTGACGAAAATATTTGTTCCTTTCAGCTTATGCTTCTGTTCTTAGTATTAAATCTGTGTGAGTTTCATCCTCACAAACTACCTTCAGGGGCGCCGGAAGCAATTTGATATTGGGGGGGGGGGGGGGCAATCTCAGTAAGGGGCGTTTTTTTCAATATAAAGTTTTAAGTTTTATCATCCATATGCACCTAGGTAGCAAAGAAAATAAAAGCAGATGAAATAAACATCGACATACTTTTATTTACATGTAACATAAGAATAAGATTACTTCAAAATAGTAAATGCGTTGCATTCAGCACCAGATGCACGGCGTTTCATCTGAAAAAACAATACAATTCCCACATCTCACGGGGGGCGTATGTATGGTGTAGGGGCGTACACCTTACCATTAACAACTTTTGGGGGGGCGAGCGCCCACCCTGCCCCCCCACTTCCGGCGTCCTTGATTACCTTTAGAGTAGAAGTAGTCGGGTTGTTCCTTTTCCTCGAGAATTTAATTGTTTTAGGAGGAATCAGCTTTTGTAGTCCATACCCACTTTTATATTTTAACCCTTAATCCCTACCTATTATAAAATTTACGCTAACAATAATATCCGAGTACTGGGGTACATCAGTACCAGGGTACTGCTAACCTAAATTTTATAATGGGTAGGGATTAAGGTTTAACATCGACCGTATAGATTCCCTTTTTAGTATATAGGTTTAAAACCAAAGCCAGTAAGTTCCCTGTTAGTATCTATGTGGTCCCTAATTTGGAATCTAATTCTGAGAGGAACCTTTCCTTAAAACCGATTTTAACACGCATCAGTGAAACCAAAATACTTAACCCTTTAACGACGAAATTTTTGGTAGGTTCAAGTTACTGTATAAATGCGTGTATTGAAACGTTACCAATTTGTACCACTCGTCTGTAAAGAGGTAAAATATTGATGTCATGAGGATCTTTACTGATTACACTATACTGCATAGTATATACCAACGGACTGTGGGTAGCATTAAGTACAGTGATTTCTAACGCTTTTGTAAATAAGATGATGAAGAAAAAAGGGTCGCATCTCATCAGGTATTTTAACTAAAATTGTTCAACTCTTTAATATCGTAACTTATTTATATAGTGAATGGCATCCAAGAGGCAATAATTAATGTAACCGTAAATTTTAGTTAATTTAACACCTTAGACTTACGTATAAGTTAGCTGCACACAATAAACAGCATTTTTAGACTTTACTGAAAACTGTATTACAGAAATAAACCAGTTTTACAAACAGGAAAACCTAATATATATATATATTAGTGATGGATCGAATAACCGCAACCGCAACCGCAACCGCACTACAACCGCAAAAATTCACAACCGCAACCGTAACCGCAACCGCCGTTCCATAAGTGCGGTTGCGGTTGTAAAAGCTTAGTTAATTTTAATTTTAGGTTAATTAGAAATATTTCTTTTTTTAAAAAGAAAATGATGGGTCTCCTTATGCGTGCTTAAACGTGACGTCATACGGCTGCCGTAGTAAAATTGGTTTAAACTGCGCTCTAAGTTATTACTCTGTGAGCTCCATGAAGTAACATTTATTTTTATTTAATTTTCTTCAAACTAAAATCGCCTTTAGTACAATAGTCAATAAAGCTCTTCAGTGGAGCGGGAACGTTGTACGATGAGAGGCGTTGCCGCTTGAAAGGTGAAAATGCAGCAAAAATATTATTCTTGAAATTCACACTGTCTGTCATTAAGTTTGACATCAGTTTTTCAAATGAATAATAATCCATAACTTTCCAATGGGTGGAGGCTGGGGAAAGTGGTAGGTGGGATGAACAGTGCATGGGTCCTCGTCCCTCATCCTGGTAACACACTTAGTGCAAAATATGGTTTTAATTAATTTGACCTATTCTTTCATAATAGCTATATAAATTTAGAATATACTTCATTTAAATAGTATTTATTTAGTAAATACCTTATGTTGAACACAAGTTTTGCAACACACAAATAGCGGTAGCGGTGTATTGCAAAACTTGTGTTCAACATAAGGTATTTACTAAATAAATACTATTTAGTATATATTATGTACCAAGTGTGGCTAAATCGCACTATAGTGGCTAAATCAGTTAATAATTACGCATTTTTCCTAGTATATGATAACCGCAACTGCAACCGCGGTTGGAAAAAATTCGACAACCGCAAACACAACCGCAACCGCGGTTGTGAAAAACCGACCACTCGATCCATCACTAATATATATATATATATATATATATATGTGTGTGTGTGTGTGTGTGTGTGTGTACGAAACTCAAAAAGATACTAGAAGAAAAAACTGACATATTTTAAATTATTAATTATTAACAGGTAAATATGAAAATAAACTTTTATTAGAGATCATCATAGTATATTGTACAGGGTGATCCGTTTGGCTATGGATAAAATAAAATTGATGTGAAATGAAAACAGTAACATTGTATAGTTTAATATTTGGCAAACAATGGCCACAAAGATGGTAGATTGTGACAGAGGTCATAACGAGAGGCTAATTCTTACGACCACCTGCATGTGGTTTAGTGATAGACCCCGTTTCTTCAAATGTGCGATACCACTGCAGTATGGAGTCATATTTAGGAGCTTTTCGAACACCATACACACGGCGAAACTCACGCTGTACTGCTATCACACTCTCAAACTTAGCAAACCAAATGACACACTTCGCACGTTGTACATTCGCCGCCATCTTCGAAACTGGCATATGTCTCATAAGTCTGACAGCAGATGGCGCTCGTACGTCTGGCAGCGGATGGCATAGTCTATTACAAACTCCCACATTTTATGACCACACGTGCAACAGATAAGCGCTGTATCACTTCTCGGTAGATTCTCACAGCGTTTTTATTTTATCCATACCCAAACGGATCACCCTGTATAACATTTTTATCGACCTAGCAAAAAATAGGACGTTTAGTAAATGTCATAAACGTTTATTGGTGTCTTCTAAACGTTTCATTGACGTTTTGTAAACGCTCATTGACGTTTCATTGACGTCTTATTGACACTTATAAACGTTTTACTGACGTTTTATTGACGTTTTATTTACGTTCCATTTCTTGCAGGGAAGAATTAATAATTCCTAAATTTGAATGCATTGTTTACGAAGAAAGGTTGATTCGTAAGTGTTTTGAAGTTAAACAATATAAAAAAAAAGTTTTCTAAAGAAAGACTGTAAAAAGTATCCCAATTAGTGATTAGAGACAATTTAAAGAAAGTGTTC
The DNA here is from genome assembly GCA_023014485.1 of Bathynomus jamesi. Taxonomy (NCBI): domain Eukaryota; kingdom Metazoa; phylum Arthropoda; class Malacostraca; order Isopoda; family Cirolanidae; genus Bathynomus; species Bathynomus jamesi. The sequence continues at coordinate 263,726 of JAJOZX010002821.1, read as the reverse complement.
TAAATAAATCCAGTCTATGGAAATTGCATATGTGAATGCTTCAACTGATTCGCATAGGATAAACACAATAGCGACATCGAACAAAGTCTAAATACGACCTACTAGTAGAGCAGCGGAAAATAATACCAATAATTCAGTGAGGGAGGCCAGGAACTGGTAGAGTATTGAGCCAGACCAAGGCGCTCCATTGCTCTAACTTCTGTAGCTCAGGTAGCACCATCGGGGGCCGAACCCTCGATCTCAGTGTATTTTCTTTCCTTATAGGGAGACGGTGATACCCACTGAACTATGGACGCTGCTTCACTTCACTTATACAGGGTGTTATCATATTTTGTTTCATAAATTAGTATACATATTCAGGACTTCAAAGTGAACAAAAAAGTTCCTATGAACATAAACCCGCAATCGCTTCATTTCCGAGATACATTGATTTTTTTTGCCGAGGACGATGCTATTCTCTGTACACCTATTGTATGCTTTCTACGTATATCAGAGAACAATAAATTATTATTATTATTATTATCATCTTTAGTATTATGACAGAATTTTTACCTCGATTATAACAAGCACGAGCCACTTCATTTCTGACGCATTACATACGAGAAAAAATAGAAGCAATACTCTTCATAACTTGAAAAAAATAATAATAATAACAATAATAATAATAATAATAATAATAATGATAATAAAATAATAATAATAATAATAATAATAATAATAATAATAATAATAATTTTATTGTTCTCTGATATATTTAGAAAGCGTACAATAAATGTACAGAGAATAGCATCGTCCTCGGCAAAAAATCAATGTATCTCGGAAACGAAGCGATTACGGATTTATGTTCATAGGAACTTTTTTGTTCACTTTCACGTCCTGAATATGTATACTAATTTATGAAACATAATTTGATAACACCCTGTATACACTAAATTTGGATTTTATATAGGATAATTTTAAGTAATGTACGTATTATTTTTGTCTGTCGTATGAACTTGGCACTTAAAGTGCATACTTTAGGAGCCAAGAGGTTTACTTCTCATTCTATGTCATTTCCCATTTTCGTTCCTCAAATGAAACTGACCAAAATTGAAAAATCCACATTTGACAAAAGCGTGTCTCGATTTGGGACATAATGTTTTCGTCTTTGAAACGGCGTCATAAGCAAAAGACTAATATTTCCTAACCTAATTTATTTTAACCAATTATAACCTAACCTAACATTAATCTAACCAATCATAACCTTACCTAACATTAACCTAACCAATCATAACCTAACTTATCGTATCTTAACCAATCATAACCTAACCTTTCCCAAAGTGGGAAAGGCCGTGGATAGGAATGAAAATGGTAGGAAGTGGGAATGACACAGAATGAGAGTGGATTGACCTAGATTGGGGTGAGACCGCCAAGAGTACAAGCAGAACCAAATTTAGAGATAGTGCATAAAAACTGCTGAGAAAGTATGTCCGCTATATTAAGGTATTTCCTCTGCCAAGAAATGGTATTTCATATATTCTACTGCATGTGTAAGTAATGTAGCTTTTATTTCATAAGAAAGGACACATTAATGAAAATGGTCCATTTTGGTCCTGTTATGTTTTTTCTTTGCAGTATAATAACACCAATTTTAACCTAGGTATTGGTGACAGACCATTGCCAAATGGTATTAATCCTCAAAATAGTGTATTCATACAGTAATTTTAACAATTGGTCTATTATAACTGATAAAACCAATTAGTCAATGACATTGTAGCAATTTGATTAAAAAATAATTAATAATTTTCTCTATTTTCTCTTTACCTCTTTACCTGCCGTAATTGAAATGTCTAAAGGAACTAAGTTTATCCCAGAGAGGACGAATAATTGCCCCTTCAAGAGAGGGAATGCCCCAACGCCAGATCTCGGCAAAAATTAACGTTTCAAAAGGGGTCCTCAAGGAACTATAAGCAGATATAAAGAATCTGGATCGTGCTCTTCAAAGACAAGATCTGGCAGACCTAAAGTGACTACTGATATTCTGAGGATCATTACATCAAGGTTACATCACTGCGTGACAAAAATGCCACAGCTACACAGATTCAGGCACAGTTGAATGAACAACGGGACTCTCCAATAAGTACAAGTACTATAAAAAGAAGACTCGTAAAAGCTGGTCCCCATGGCAGAGTTGCTGTGTCCAAACCACTACTGAGGAAACAAAATAAGGCTAAAAGATTGGAGTGGGCAAGAAAATATCGAAATTTTACTGTAGACGACTGGAAAAAAGTTCTTTTTACTGATGAATCAAAAGTAGAACTTTTGGGGCCTCATAGAAGAGTTTATGTTAGACTTGAAACCAACGAAAAAATGATAGATCCCCGCATAAAAACGTTCAGTAAGACATGGTGGAGGCAACATTCAGGTTTGGAGTTGTTTCAGTTATTCTGAAGTTGAAAATCTTCACAGAATCAATTGTAAGGTGGACGCATTTAAGATATAACCATTTAAGATATAACGCCACTGTGTGTATGTATATATATATATATATATAGTAAACATTCCATAACCTGCAGTAATTGGTGTGCGGAGGTGTGCTTCTAAGTGAGAGAGTGCGAATAAATGAGATTTATTTTATATATGTAATGAAGGCATAACAAAAAGACGAATAAAATACATTAAAATAAATGTGTTTATACGACAAAATAGGACAGATTCCATTATATTTTGTATTCAAGTAGCAAAAACACATGAAATAAAGTAAAGTTACAATAAAATGTACACATCACTACATTAAAAAAAACATGAAATACTGTGTGTGTGTGTGTGTGTGTGTGTGTGTGTATATATACGGTATATATATATATATATATATATATATATATATATATATATATATATATATATATATATATATATATATATATATATATATATATATATATACTGTGTACTCACCAGTATAGTGAAGTCTACAGATTGTATGGGAGCAGGTTGACAGTACAGACCAAGCGCGGATTAGAACCGCACATGGTTAAATGAACGGTTTGTCGAGGGTGCGGCTTATGAAGAGTGCGGTTAATGGAAAGTTTTCTGTATATATATATATATATACGCAGCCTGTAAAGATATAAAACTTCGAAGTACGAATATATAAATAAAAAAAATTCATTTATACCAAATATTCTTAAAAAATCATTTTGATTCTAGGAATTTTATATAAAATTGAAATCAATAAAAAAAATATATAAAAAAATATTTAGGTTACGTAAATATTTATAGATCTATAATTCTGTTGACGATGTTTTATTGAATTTCTTCCAGTAAATATTGTTTCTCTTGTTATGGAAAAGGAAAACGAAGTTATTGCTTTTTTTTTACACACCTATAAACACTGATTCGTTACCAGGATATTAAATTTCATGAAAATTAAATTTGTTATAAATTTATTTACTTATATATATATATATATATATATATATATATATATATATATTATATATATAATAGAGAGAGAGAGAGAGAGAGAGAGAGAGAGAGAGAGAGAGAGAGAGAGAGAGAGAGAGAGAGAGAGAGAGAGGGGTGGGAAAAGATTTGTTCTCTCTATTTACATAAATTTATTGACTATTTACTTTAATAAACGTCTGTATGACCTTGTATTCTGTTACTATAATTGCTTTTCCTGATGTGTATATATATATATATATATATACTCTCTCTCTCTCTCTCTCTCTCTCTCTCTCTATATATATATATATATATATATATATATATATATATATATATATATATATATCGTTTCTCCAGCGTTCTCGACACTGAAGATCGCGCGAACGGAGGTCTGAGAACGCATAAACGACAAGGGATACAAGAAATCTCCGTGTGCGTCATAACATATGCGCTCGAATGGCATACCTCTCTCTCTCTCTCTCTCTCTCTCTCTCTCTCTCTCGTCATTCTTCGTCATTCGTCGTCGTCTCGCCATATGGACCATTACCCGAGAGACCATTAATGCCTATTTATTGGTCCTTGAATGTCCGTAACCATGTTATCGCTTCTTTTGTATACAAACAAAACGTTTGGAGGGGAGAAGAGGACGAACGATACTTTCAACAGTCGATTATAACCACATTTCGTGATTAAGATCTTGATTCTGAGGACGAAAAACACCGACTTTTAATGTGTGGAAGAGAACCTTTTTTTTCTTTATTTATAGCTCGATGATGAAGTTTCCCTCTATATCGATTTTATAGGGTGTTGTAAATAGCTATTAGATACGTAGATAGATAGATAGATAGATAGAAAAAGAGATAGATAGAAAGAGAGAGAGAAAGAGATAGAAAGAAATAGAGAGAGAGAGAGAGAGAGAGAGAGAGATTGCTTGCACGCATACATATCTTCATTAAATCTATTTTGGCGTCGATTGGTTTCCATTGTCTTAATTTATTCCGGAACTTAATTGAACCATTTAAGTTGTAGATATGACGGAACAATTATATATATATATATTATATATATATATATATATATGTTAAACACAAACGTGCATATATATAAAATTCTTTATAAATCAGATATTTATTTAATATATTAATTTCACTCAAAAAAGCAGTCCTTCCGAATACTTTAGCACAGTTCATTAGAATTCCTCTAACCATACAAAATATGTCGTAATTTAATGCGAAAATACTCGGAAGAACTGTTTTCTGAGGTTTGTTCTGATTCTGGTGAAATTAATATATACTAATTAGCTAATACTAATTGGTTGTTTGCTATATATATATATAATATATATATATATATATATAATATATATATATTATATATATATATATATGTGTGTGTGTGTGTGGGTGTGTGTGTGTGTGTGTGTGTTTAAACTATGCTTTAGATTTTGTTAATTTTAATTAATTACAGAATTAAATTGCCGCACATAAATTAAATCATTATCTTTATCACTTAAGTGGTGCAGTTGAGATAAAGTGAATCCTCAGCTGGCTCACATTTAATCTTATTAGAAGGATTAAAATATAAAGAAGAGTGAGCACTCTATTGTGTTTGCGGCTAATGAGTTGTCGCTCCATAATTAGAGCGCAGACACGGAACTCCCAAGTAAAATTTTTCCAACAATCAATAAACTCCCCATCTGCTCCTAACAACTGTTTTCGCCGGCAATTTTTCACCCAGGCTCTTCTGATAAAAGAGCGTTTAGTGTCTGAGGGTTGTTGATATCAATTTATTTCCTTTGATACACACATATAATTTCATTACCTTACAAATCGTTTCAATTGGAACTCCAGTCAGCGCTTTCATCTATCCATTACTTGACATGCCGAACGCCCATTGGCTGAGAGGTGAGAACATCATAAGGGTTTCAACCTCGACTCCGCCCTTATAAAAACATTCTCTCCATTCACCAATCATACGCTTCTCTTTAATTCAGCGGGGCGGAGCTTTTAACAGAGTTTAGGTGGCATTCTCTCAACAAGGCGAGGGATAAGTCTGACTTAGTATTATTCTCTGTCTTGTTCAGAATTCGAGCGAGTGCCTTGTCTCTTAGGTTGAAAGCCTGAGCTCAATCATTGGAAATTAACCGCGATTTGGTTAGATGGTGAAATGGTTGGAATTACTCACTTGCCCTACCGCGAGTAATGGCCCTTACGTCGGAGGAGCCACACGATCCTCAAGGTTTGCACGGCGCCCTTGAGCGATCGCACCTGACGAAGTCACAGAAGAGGCTTTCGGCGCTTGATAATCCTCTTTCGGAAGATGAGGGTCCCGACCTGGTAAATCTTAAGTGCGAAACGGGCAACGGGAGTGTCAATTCAAACGAATTCCAGGATTCAAGAATCTCGTCTAACGGAAATTTGACTTTGAGTGATGATCATTCTAATAAAAGTGTTTTGTCTTCCAAAAGTACTACTGATAAAATGGTATTAGCTGAGAATGACAAAATATCTTTTGGCTCATTCGTTCATTCCGCTTCGAGAGATAACATTTTTACGAACGCTTCAAGTAATCGCGCCACTCACCACTCGATTGACGCAATTTTAGGCATCAAGAGACCTTCCTCAGATCAAACATCTTCCGATACGAAGTTCAATCCCTTTTCCACAACTAATCTTAACAATAACAATAGTTTAAAAATGAATAAAAGTGTCTTATTCACTCCCCACGCGAAAGCAGATGACGAAGACAGGGTTATGATGGCGGATTCCAGTGCACAAGAAACCGCCCATTCTCTCTCCAGTTCAAGATCTCCAGGCAAGTTAATTCCGTAACACATATATATATATATATATATATATATATATTATAAAATATATGTAATGCGCAACATTTATTAGTATATATAACCTCATTATTATATGTATAGTTATTTTGTTTATATTGTTTATTTAAACAAACTTATATTCATTTATATATAGGGCTTATATAGCGCCTACGGCATGGATATAAAAATATATATTTGTTTCGTTCTGTGTATATAATGAATATTAATCAACAAAACCGATTATAAATAAATATACATGATACATGTAATATTCTATCTATCTATCGATCTATATATATATATATATATATATATATATATATATATATATATATATATATATATATATATATATATATATATATATATATATATATATATATATATCTATATATATATATTACAGTGTTATATATACAGAAATAACTATTTATACACGCGTAAAGTGTGTATGTATATATATACAATAGTAATAAAAAGCTGGAAACACGTGTACAATTTATGTAATTTCTCCTTATTAACCAATAGAGTTATTTTAGTAGACTAATGTCTGTTCCTATAAATAGACTATTGTCTAAGTGTACAAAATTTAGTAATTTAGATTAATTAACCCAATCATATTCGTTATTTTGTTATATTAATCAGGTTTTACTCCTAAAATAGAAAATAAAAAAACCTGATTAATATAACAAAATAACGAATATAATTAGGTTAAATAATCGAAATTATTAAATTTTGTACATTTAGAACAATAGTCTACTTATAGGGACAGACATTAGTCTACTAAAATAACTCTATTGGTTAATAAGGAGAAATTACATAAATTATACACGTGTTTCCAAGCTTTTTACCAGTACTGTGTATATATATATACATATATATATATAGGCCCTATATATATATATATAATATCATGCATGAACACGCACGGTTTTTACACGATCAAAAAATTGCCCCACTTGGATTCGCACCCAACAGCTCTTGATTAGAAGGTGAGGGCGCTAACTACTTCGTGTGTATGTATATGTGTGTGCGAGTGTGAAGTAGGTTTGTAATTATTATTTATATAACATTGATTTATACAAACTTTTGAATGAGTGAACGCACTGACATGAGCAATAATTATAATAAATAATCTTAATATATATATATATATTATATATATTAGGATTATTTATTATAATTATTGCTATATATATGTGTGTGTGTGTGTGTGTGTGTGTGTGTGTGGTAAACTTTTAAACATCTGACACAGTAAAAGATTTGTATCTTCTTGGTATTAATTGAAATAAAAGCATTAAATATTTACTGTACCTTCTCTACACATGGGGAATTAGTCCCATTGTGCAAAACATGTTCTATATGATGTCCTCTCAGCTCATTACCTCTTTGCACACGAACAAAAAATTTTGCATTACTCTGGACAGAGTATCTATTGAAATCTGAGAAAGTTCTTGTTCAGTTGATGCTTTCAATTCTTCTATTGTGTGTGGATTATGTTTGAACACTCTGCCTTTTAAATAACCTCACAGATAAAAGTCACAGGGGTTTAGATCTGGTGATGTTGGTGGCCATGATATTCCTTTATCATGAACCTCACGAAATCCGTTGGACAGGACTCTTCCGTCGAAAGTATCGTGTAAGTATCGTGAGCTGAGAGGACATCACATAGAGTATGTTTTGTACTCAGGGACTAATTTCCCATGTGTAGAAAAGGTACAGTAAAAATTTAATGTTTTATTTCACTTAATAAAAGAAATACAGACGTTTTAAAGGGTCATACGTTTAAAAATCACCTGATATATATATATATATATATATATATATGTATATATATATATATATATGTGTGTGTGTGTGTGTGTGTGTGTGTGTGTGTGTGTGTGTGTGATACACGCAGACCGAACATGGAACAAGGAACTCTTCTAGGAAAATTAAATCCTCTATAGTTTTTCTTTTTCATGATGTTAGCCCGTCATATAGTATATATATATATTATAATATAATTAATATACACGGTGAACCAAAAGTAGGTGGACAGTAGGTTGAATACGGTTTGTGTTATATTATATAACTATGGTGTTCATTATAAACTATGGTGTTTGTGTTTTATTATATTAAATATTATAACTAAATTATTTAAATTTTATTTTGTATTATAGTATACAAAAAAATTAAATATGTATTCTCAAAATAAACGTTATCATTTACTGTCCACCTACATTTGGTTCACCCTATATATATATATATATATATATATATATATATATATATATATATATATATATATGACTAAACTAACACAGTGGCGATGAACACGTACGAAGGTCTTGTCAGTATTTTGATCCTTATTTGCTTGGCACTGCTGCTGCGAGCTGCTCGTACCCTGAAATAGGCGTATGGGCGGGCGGAATGGTGTTCTAATGTAAAAAGATGGTTAACTACTCATATTTCCACTTAAACTATGAATGCATCGATGAATAATATATATATATATATGTGGGAATGAACTCAGAATGGTCCCCTGAGTTTTTTATGATACACACAGACAGTGCATGGAACAAGGAACTCTTCTGGGATATTAAATCCACTATAGTCCGAATAAGTAATGGTAAATGACAAATACCATAGTTTTCTTTTTCATGATGCTAGCCCGACGTGGGCAACGGGTCACTCGCAAAGAGGTCCCATAAATATAGCTTCCCTCACCTGCTTTGCAGATAGCTGGTGAGGGAAGCTATATTTATGGGACCTCTTTGCGAGTGACCGTTGCCCACGTCGGGCTAGCATCATGAAAAGAAAAACTATGGTATTTGTCATTTACCATTACTTATTCGGACTATAGTGGATTTAATTATCCCAGAAGAGTTCTTGTTCCATGCACTGTCTGTGTGTATCATATATATATATATATATATAATATATATATATATATATATATATATATATATATATATATATATGTATATATATATATATGTATCTATATATATAATCAGTGGCGTGCGTTGGGTAGTCTACAGGGTAAGCGGTATTGCGTGTGAGCACACTCAGCACACGCACTATATGTACATATTATGTAATTATAGTAGCTAATGATAAACTTCATAACTGGCTAGTGGGTATGTACTGTAGACTATTCTGAAAAATACGGTACTGTCATTAATATCTTTAATAAGCTTTTTATTAGGGTAGGCGGCGATCACCTAGCTTACCCTGAATGCACGCCACTGATATATATATATATATATATATACAAAACATTTCGATGCACAGAAGTCCCACTTCTATCACACCATCAAAAATCTCAGCATGTTTAGATTTATGGCACTTACACTGAAGGTATGTTTTACAGGTGTTTACAACGTAAAACGGTGCTTCCCTTCTTAACACTTTTCTAAACACGTCTCTTGTCCCACTTTTTCTCACACAGTCAAAAATCAAAACGTGTTTAAAAAAAGGATGAAACTTATATTTGAGAAATCCAAATCCTTTATTTCCGTTTCTACGCATGTTTTGACACTATTCAAGAATAAAAATATGAAAGAGAAAATCTGCATGACAAAATACTTTGGAAACTGTAAGTCCCCTCTGTCATATGACCTTATAGATGTTATAGAAGAGAGCTAATTAACCAATTATCAGTATCATTATTATACTTAAATATAGATTTAACCTTAGATGACCTTAGACAACCTATAGATAACCTTATAGATGTTATGAAGAGAGCTAAGTTACCATTATTATTATTATTATTATTATTATATATTATTATTATTATATCTACATTTAATTATCTCATAATATGTTATGAGTTTTATGACGTATAGTCTTGCAAATGTATATTCATTTGTAACCCAACTTAAATATGTGTGTTTATCATTTCACACTTAATATATACACTTTGTAATATTAAATAACTAATTATAATACAAACCGTAATCATTTTGCTTTAAATTAAATGCTACGGAGCCACTTTTTCCAAGGGGCTCTTTTTAAACTACTAATTTCAACTGACAAACAGGACAAGGTGCATGCGCAAACAGAGCAATAATGGTTTTTATATAAAAACATACTAACTGTATAAATGGCCGTGTATTAAATTTCTCATCATTTCTTAAATATAAACATGTTTTTTACCTAAAGGGCGTTTAAAATGAGATAAAACAGACTTAGTGCATTCATATTTAAACACCTCAACGGAGCTTACAATGTGTTTAGAGTACCTGTGATTAGGTTTTGAATAATGGTATTTACGAGAATGGCACCTCTAAATTAAAATGTTTCAGAGTAACATATACGTTAACGGTGCTTACAACCAATGTGTTTAGAGTCTACTTAATTGTAATTAGGTTAAGAATGATGGTGTTTACGAGAATGATGTCTCTAATTTATTGGATTTTCAGAGTAACAATACATGTTTTTTTTTTTTACTTTACACGTGTTTAGTTTTTTCCACGCAAATTCTAAACATGATTTTTCAATGTACATTTAAAAAAAAGACTTAGAATTGACCTTCCATATAAAAATTTTTATTCCAGAAATATGTATTATACATGAAGAAACTTTTATCTATCCTGAAGGATCTCCTTAAATGTATGTGAAGTTTATCGAAGAGGTGCATTTCGTTCAAGATATATATATATATTATATATATATATTTTTTTTTTTTTTTTTTTTTTTTTTAGCCTAAATATATAGGATCTTTATGTAACACTTGCTTGAAATACATAAATATATACACCCTCATTGAATAATGAGATTAACCTCCCTAATAATGCCACCCTCATTCCATTATTTGTCTGAAAGGGGAATAATATGAATAATAATAGTCTAATAAAATAATAATAATAATAATAATAATAATATTTCGGGTTGTGTGCAACCTCCGAAAAATCTAAGGACATATAAGTCGACATATAATTGGACAAACTAAATCAGGGCTTCCAAAAGTATGTCCCGCGGGCCAAATGTCTCTCAAGCCGACTTTATATGTCTCCCGCGGCACAGTCGAACTTAAACAAAATCAGAGTGAAATTTTAATTTATTTACAATTTAAAGAATGGTCAAAGATGCCGTAATTTGTAGAAAATCTGTAATTTGCATGAAATTTGCATGAAATTTGCATGAAATTTACATGAAATTTGTTTGAAATTTGCATAACATTTGTATGAAAGTGACCAATTTTTAAAGTTTAAAAAAAGAATAAATAATTTTGTTTTCTTTTATTACTTGAATTAAAATGCAAAATTTCAAGAAATTGTAAGTATGCGGCCCGATACCCATGGATGGATGCCCTTTTGAAATAGCCCTTCACGACTGAAATTTTGAGAACCTCTGTGCTAAACCAATATAATAATATGAAATCTATTTATAGGGGATGGCACGATGTGTGCAATCCAGCAACCTTTACAAATGGGAACATTATGTAGCGTGTTTTACAATTTTTTATTATATTAACATTTTATAATTAACTGAAGAAAAAATAAAGTTTTGCATTGTCGTATTTCAATACTAAAGAATATTAACATCAAAACCTAATTTGCGTCTGTGTGTGTGTGTGTGTGTGTGTGTGTGTGTGTGTGTGTGTTAGTAACTTTTTTATATTATTATTTTTAAGTATATTAATTTAAAACACCTTTGAATTATAAAATTAATATAGAGATAAAAATTGTTACCGTGACCTCCTCCTCTCAAAGAACGATCTGTTCGGTATACTTCTATCTAATTTATTTCCATTACCACAAGTTCTGATAAGTCGTCCGTTCATTATTTTTGTAGTCATTACTTTTATTATTGATTTTGTCTCAACATCACCTTTTTATTTACTTCATAAAAGAAGTACAGGGTGTACATAAATTATCATTTATAAAGATAATTTGTGGTTACCTTGTATGTTTTTATGTACCTATCTCTCTGTCTACACACACACTATATATATATATATATATATATATATATAATATATATATATATATATATATATATATATGCACACACGCGCACACCACACACACACCACACACACACACACATATATATATATATATATATATTATATATATATATATATATATATATATATATATATAGTTGTGTGTGTGTGTGTGTGTGTGTGTGTGTAAAAACTAACCTTAAGGTTATTATTTTAAACATACGATATATAATTTACATTTTCTAGTGTATGTATATATATTATTGTGTTGTGTGTGTGTGTGTGTATATAAGATTTAAGACTAGATTATATACAAATTACATAATCCAATATATATATATATATATATATATTATATATAATATATAGTGAAACAAATTTTGAATACACAATATATAAATAAATTATCGTATACATTTGAGTATTAATATAAATATTTAAGTAATACAGCTCCAATATATATTCGTATACAATTAACATACCTTGATTTAGTATCATAAAATCACTTAAGAAAATAAAAAACCGTGTTATATATACAGTGTGTATATATATGTATATATATTATATATATATATTATATATATATATATATATATATGAAGTGGGAACATTAGCGAACAGACGAGAGAGAGAGAGAGAGAGAGAGAGAGAGAGAGAGAGAGAGAGAGAGAGAGAGAGATATTATCGCAATTATACCCATTCAGGCACTCTTTATAACTCCCTAATGGACCAAACTAAAAATGCCCGGTGTGAATCTTTCATTTTCGCTTAATGATGCTATTTTCGCGTCCAGATCCTTTTTGATAGTTGATTTGAGTGACGAGAAACGAGGGGTTAGCCATTATGCTTAGATTAAGGACTCTTTATGTCTATTAAACATTAAGTCATCGTAAGAGTCCGGCTATTGAAACTTGAAATAATAATTAAGATTAAATAAAAACAATTACCTTCCCCGGGTTTTTTTTGTTTTTTTTAACCTTGTTCGAGAAGCATGCCAGGTTTTTATTGCATGTGCTTTGTAGCTGTTCCTGCAGACAAACATCATGAGTTCAGTTTTATATATTTCTTCTTAAAGTCACACACACACACACACACACACACACACACACACACACACACACATATTATATATATATATATATGGCTGGTTGATATGCGCCTCGGTAATGTTGTGGTTAGCATTGCTCACTACAAATCTACCGGCTCCGGGTCCGATTTCTGGCGATGTCAGGCGGTGCTTAGTTCACCCAGGTGTTCATCCTTCCATACGAGAAAATATGGTTGATAGATAAATGGGTGCCATGGGTAGCCTAGTGGTTAAGACGCTGGGCTGTTGATCGGGAGGTCATGAGATCGAGTCAGGGACTACAGGCAAGGACTTTTTAATTTCTGACTTCTCTGGTTCAGATTCCACCTTAAGTTCTAGATCTATGAATAAAGTGGAATAACACGCTTGACTTTCGTCACACTGAACAATTCGAGCGGAAACAAAACTAAGTTTCTTTTGTGTATATGTGTGTGTGTGTGTGTGTGTAAAACGGCTGCAGAACATTGCTGAGCAAGAAATAAAGATACAGAATCCCTTCATGCGTTTCTCTAACGCTAATTTCTAATTGAACAGTTTGAAGATTACATCGAGCGCTGCTAAACGTTACAAATGAACCCATCAGTTATCCTCGGTGAAACCAATGAAATGTTATCTCACGGTCCACGCGCACCATATTTGTTAGTTCTGATGTAAAGCGACATTTTACATGGCCGTATAATTGAAATCTATTGTAAACATGTTCTTATCTCCATATTAAGGAGATAAGCAATACCTATTTAGACTGTTAATAAATGTTTATAATGGTATCGTAAGAACAATCGGTTAAAAAGAATAATAACCCTTGCGTGCTGATATTTTAAGACCTTAAGTAGTTTATCTTCCTTTGGTGACTTAAGCCATTAAAGAGATTTAGCCTCGGCGAACCTTCCATTAAACTCCGGGCAGCCAACGGACTATACTTCATACCCAAAGTGGCGCTCTTCTTATACCCACCCAGCCGGTCTCCGCCAACCACTTTTAGCAAGTTTCTTAAGGAGTTTGCATTATATATTCAGACGAAGCGTCCCGTAGGCGTGTTCTGAGAGAGAGAAAATAAAGCCGCTTTTTATATCGTAAAAGCTTTACAGGAATGATGCGCAGAAATATTTTTTATTATATATTATTATTTATATAGAAAATAATTATTAAAACGTATGAATAGCTAGATATAGCATTAATATAGAATTATATACAGGAAACTTACCTTCTTTTACACAATAGATTTCAATAAGAAGGTAAAGATGTGGTATTTGGATTCATAACTTAGCTCTATTCCTGATCATTTTAACCCTTCTAATCACAATGGGACCCCTGGGGTCCCATAAGAAATAATACTATTATATATATATATATATATATATATATATATTGTACTAAGATTGAATTCTTCTTCAAATGCTTCTGTAGAGGTTTAATATAGGTTTAATTTTGTTGTTAAAATATTTGGTTTAGAATAACGGTAAATTTTGTACATTTTGGTTCAAAGACAAAATGTTCTTGCGTGAATGGATTAAAATGCGAGATTAATTTTATTAATTATTAATTACTGCTGTATAATAATTAATCGAAAACTATTAAAAAAAAGTTATATGCGAGTAAGAATTAATTATATAGAAAATAACTCGACTCAACTTTATATATATATATATATATATATATATATATATGTACCTTCGTATACATAATGTGAGATTATTTTATTCCCTACTGTTAATTAACTAATTAAAATTAATTGACTAATTAAATTAATTGTCCTTCTCCTTCAGGTAGTGGATCCCCGCCCATGGGGGGTATAGGCGTGGGGGAGGAAAGCGACAATGGAGCTGAAAGTAACTCTGAGGCAAAGAAAAAACACAGAAGAAACAGGACCACTTTTACCACTTATCAACTTCACGAATTAGAGAGAGCCTTTGAGAAAAGTCATTACCCAGACGTTTATTCCAGGGAAGAGCTCGCCCTCAAGGTCAACCTCCCCGAAGTTCGGGTCCAAGTAAGTAAGGGTCGTGCATGGAGGTATCATCTCATTCAATGTCATTCTCATATCATTCCTGCTCCCAATAGTGAAAAATTAGCGAGTGAAAATTTCAAAGGAGGAATTTTTCAAATCGATGTATTTCGACTTCATGCCATCATCGTTCTTATCCTCAGATTTCCCATTTTGGACCAGGTTAAATTAGGTTAGGTTATCTTAGGTTAATTTAATGTTAGTTTAGGTTAAGTTCAGTTAAGTTAACGAATGTGAACTATTCTCATTTGACGCCTTTATACAGCGAATCGAATGGGAGCGACATTCTTTTATAAATCAAGAAACATTTTTCTCAAATTTGGATTCCTCACTTTGTGCATTCTCAACTCCGGTCCGCGAATAGGAATGGAGGTGACACAAAGGGAAGTAATGGGTCGTCGATGCAAATGTGTAATGTGTCTGTATACGACTTAGACGTGTGTGTGTGTGTGTGTGTATATATATATATATATATATATATATATATATATATATATATATATATATAGTACATACTTCATCACCGGGGATACTTCATCGATGTTTTATTTTGAATTAATTTAACCTGACCTTATAATTTATAACCTATGCTAACCTAACCTAACTTAACTTAATATAGCTCCCAAAGAACTTATCCGTTGAATGTCACGTCGACAAAAGACCATTATCCCTTTAAAGTCTGATATACAGTTTCTCCATTATTAAAAGACACTTCGAATATTAGTGTAAAGCTCCATACTGGACATCGTTTCTAAAAATTTGATAGTTCCATTTGAACCGATTTTGGAGCGATTTCTTGGCAAAGCGAATGAGCAATCTTGCCATTTTGTACCGATTTTGAACCAATTATATTTTTACTGTTAATATAATTAGTTCAAAATCGGTCCAGAAAGGAAGGATATTCCAAAGGCTTTTGTGATAGAACATTCTTTTCACCATGAAATCGTTCCATAATAGATTCAGCAAATGGAACAATTATTACATTTTTAGAAACGGTGGTCCGTATGGAGCAATTTAACTTTACAGTGTACTTAAATCAGATGTAATTTATGTTTCCCGCTTGGTTCATTATTGGCACTGAGTTGCGTACGTTTAAACGCTATCCTCAGAAAATTATGTATACGAAAGTCTAACAATGACCAGCGTCCGTAGCTCAGTGCGCCGCATTTGGTTGGGCTGAGCGCTGTGTCATTTTCTGGCACTTCTCTTTGATTATTATATGTATAAAGAGACAGACAAACAGACAGACAGACAGAGAGTATACAGTACTATACGTGTTCTTTTATTTCACATACCTCAATAAGATATAGAAAAAAGTAATTTGTTGCACCAACCATGTATGTATTCGACAACCAACCATGAGACCATTCTTAAACCATTCAGTACCACTGGGACCGTAATGTCCCAGCAGAACTACTACTACTACTACTACTACAATAATAATAATAATAATAATAATAATAATAATAATATATCGTAGTAAAACATTTCTACAAATTTCTACAAATATTTCTACGTATTTATTTGAGTTTAGTTTAGTTGTGGGAAAAGGAAGCCAAAATGTGTGTAATGTAAAAGTGATCGATTATTAAAGTATTTGGTTCTAAATAACAATAAATCTTATATACTCGTACTTTTTGGTTCAAAGTAAAATTATTCTTGAACGAGAAAGAGTTAATATATATATATACACACACACCTTTGGTTAACCTTTGGTTAGCTTCCGCCCGAATTGTTTATTCTGACGAAAGTCAAGTTTTTCACTCCACCTTAGACCTACAGTTTAACGTGGAATCCGAACCACGCCCCATCAGCAGCCCACCGTCTTAACCACTAGGCTACCTAGGGTACCCATTTATCTACCAACCACTTTCTTTATTGCGTGGAAGGATGAACAGCTGGGTTTTGCTGCGCGCCGGCTGCCGTCGGGTCTCGAACCCGGGCCGATGGATTCGTAGTCAGCGACGCTAACCACTACACCACCACCACCACCATATATTCGCCGAGATATGTAGCCTACCACTTTTACTAGGTACAAATCGGCGGTAAATTAAAGAAAGGAAAAAAAAAAAATATATATATATATATATATATATATATATATATTATGTGTGTGTGTGTGTGTGTGTGTGTGTGTGTGTGTATCATTAAATTATTATTATTATTATTATTATTATTATTATTATTATTAAATTGGTTATAGACATTTTTCGGAAGGAATTAAAATACTGAAAAATAAATGCCAGAATTTATTAAAGTGTGGGTATATAGCATGGCAAATATTTTACCAATGAGAAGGGTATGTAGTTTATGGGCAATATTATTTAAAGGGTATGGGGTCATTTTTTTTTTTTCATTATCGGACCCTGAAACTCTGTTTCATTGAATTTGTAAATAAATTTTAGGAGTATTTAATTCATATCTTTTTCAAGTGAAATTATATTCTTATAAGCGACAAATCGTGATATAATTACTGTTAGCTGCATACAGGGTGATCCCCCACCAAAAAAAAATAGGTGTTCCCCAAAATAATTTAGTCTACATTATATTTAGGAACACCTGTTTGGATTACTCTCTCTCTCTCTCTCTCTCTCTCTCTCTCTCTCTCTCTCTCTCTCTCTCTCTTCAAATGTTCTTTCCGAACTGAAAAACTCGCGAAAATCCCGGAGAAAAACTCGGAAAGAACTCGCGATGAAGAGCGACCGCGAGTGACGCTGAACGGCTGCAAATAGCTGCGGTCGAGCCATGCGTGCGCGCGAGAATAAGCGGAGAAAGCTCCGGCCTACACTGCACGTTGTCGCACCTGACTGGAAAGGAGTGAAAGATAGCGTTTATTGAGCTACGAGCGGCCGTGGAACTACGAACAAAGTCACAGGAAGAGTCGAGGAGGGGGTTGTAAAAGGAGAGCAAGAGAGAGAGAGAGAGAGAGAGAGAGAGAGAGAGAGAGAGAGAGAGAGAGAGAGAGAGTGCTTCACTCGTAATAGAATAAAGCGGCGACACAATACAATCAATTACTGAGGAACCCTTCCGTAATCGGTACTAATTATTCTCTTAACAAACAATGTAATGGAATTGCATGATTGGCTTACCCCATTATCTGCTCGTTCTCTGGCCCCTCTTTCGCCGAAATGTTTTTGAAGGTGTCAATTGAAGAGGACTTTAATATTCGCTTATAATGGAATTAGCGGAGTCGTTTATTTTATAATTAAAAGTTACTCTATTTCAGTTATGTACTGTTGTTTTTTTTTATTATTTATTTATGTATACACAATGTCGACAGTTTTCAGCAATTATATTTCCTGTTTTAAAATTAATAAAACTCACTCGCTATATATATATATATATATATATATATATATATATATATATATATATATATATATATATATATATATATATATATATATATATAGACTACACATGGAAGTTTAAAATAAAATTACAGTGTATACCATATCTAGGTGTGGTATATTATACTTGAGGAATATATATATATATATATAATATATAATATATAATATATATATTATATATAATATATATATATATATATATAGATATATATATATATATAAATAATTAGGCTTCATTAATATATTTTTTATATTCTATTTTATATTCCATTTTGTAGTGAAGAACTTAAATTTTTCTCTTTAACTGAAGTTAAATTATATTGTATATTATTTAAAATAATTTTAGATATAGTGTAGTTTCGTCTTACATAGAAAAGGCTAAGAAATCTTTACACAACTTTACACAAAATAACATTAACATTTATACATTATAAAATTTAAGTGATCCATACAGACCACCGATGTTAGAAAATTAATTTTTCTATTTGAACTAATTTTGGACCAATTACATTTGTATGTCGATGGAAATGGTTCAAAATCGGTCCAGAAAAGAAAGACGTTCGAATGATCTCTATAATGACCCATTCGTTTTGCCAAGAAATCGTTCCATTGTAATTGGTTCAGCAAATTAAATAATTAAAATTTTAATATCGGTGGTCTGTATGGATCAATTAAACTTCACAGTGTAGTTACACAGAAATCGGGTTGAGAATACAATAGTGTACTTGTATTCTTTTATTACAGAATTTATGTTTACCAAAATAAAAATTCCCATATATATATATATTATATATATATATATATATATATATATATTAGTGGTGGACCGGACATCCGCATACGCGGATATCCGCGTCATTTTTAACATCCGCATCCGCACTTCTGACTGCGGATGTTATGCGGATATTACCTCTAATAAATTATGCAATTTACAATTAAATTAGCTTATAAAGTAGCTTATAAGGCCCAGTCATGCATATTTCATGTAAAGTATTAATAATGAACAAACAAATATATAAAGCTCAAAATATAAATAGCTGGTAACAGAAAATTGAATGAAACTTGTTTCATTGAATTTTCTGTGGCTGAAACTCTTGAGAAAGTTATTATTTTTATCATAATGAAAACATTAATATTAATTTTAATTCTTATGCATTGCCTGCCATAATAGTAATATCACGAAATTTGAAAAAATTATGTCATATATTCATAATTCTATATTATATTGATAGATTAACTAAATATCCGCATCCGCATCCGCGGATATTGAAATAAAAAATCCGCATCCGCAGATGTTGAAAAATTATATATATATATATATATATATATATATAGAAGAGAGAGAGAGAGAGAGTCCAACGTATTCTATACCTTATAAATGAAAGATTATGAGCAGCTGAGTGGTTCCTAAGCGGAGATAATTTTGACCCTTGTGAGGGCTGACGCGGACCATTTGCTGACAAACATGACACAATAACTCGCCTAATATCGCATTTGAGGGGAAAACCAATGGCACCCATTCAAGCATAAAAATGATGTAATATTCTCGCAGAAGTTCAGGAAAGAAACGGGAGTATAGAAAGAGCAGCTAAAAGGAAGACCGCATGAGTGACTGGAAAAGGTTATATACAAGTGAATATACGAATACACTGTAAAGAAAAGTTGTTCCATGTATACAGACAACGGTTTCACTTGAGAGAAATGGATCGATTTTGAATCAATTTTATTTTGTAATGTCGATAAAAATCGTTCAAAATTTGTCTAGAATGAAAAGTTGTTCCATACATAAGACCGGTTCATTTAATTGCTCCATTTGCTGCATGGATCGATTATGGAACGATTTTTTTTGTAAAACGAATGATCTAGCATTAAAATTGTTGGAACAGCTATCCTTTATAGACCGATTTTGAACTAATTATATCAACATTAAAAGTAAAAGTGATTCAGAATAATTCCATATTCGGTTTAAATGGAAACAATTAAAATTTTAGAAACGATGGTCTGTATGAAACAACTTTACTTACAGTGTAGAACAAGATAGAATAATATATATATATATATATTATATATAATATATATATATATATATATATACACACAAAGAGAGAGTAAGAGCCAGTTCGAACCGATCCAGACCACTATTTTTCAAATTTTGCAAGTAGATAAAATAAATTTAGCTAAAATAATTATTTCTTTTAATTAATAACACGGTTCTGCTACAATCTGTGACTTAACTGTGTGAAATAATAGAGTTTCCATTCTGGACTAGTCAGTACCGATCTGAATAGCTATTTTTCAATCTTTGGAAGTATATAATACAAATTTTAGCCATGCAAAGTACATGCTTTGCTTTAGGAGAGAGAGAGAGAGAGAGAGAGAGAGAGAGAGAGCAAAAATGGACATTCATGATTTAATAAATAACAAATACAAAAAACGTACCTGCAAAAAAACATCACAAAATTTTTGGAACAAAATTATAATAATTAACTAACTTAATAATAAAATAAAATAAAATAAATAATAAAGTAATAAAAAAAAAACCACATCTGTTACGTAATTCAATAATTATGACGTATAAAACAACCCTCCCCAGACCCACATCCAACCCCAGAAAGCAAGACAGGCATAAACCGCTTAAATATAATTAGAAACAAATTAACTTAATTAACAATCTAAATTCTTTCATCTCAAAATTCACTTTAATCAGAGCATTTAAAAAAACTTTTTTGATGAGCGAACTTTTAAACAGAAGAGCGTATATTGGGGCAAAGGAGTTCCTGAAGAACGAAAGAGTCAAGGAACGAAAATACGCCCTTGATGTACGTCTAATCGTGTTTTCATATCAGGTGAATTAATCAGT
The DNA here is from genome assembly GCA_023014485.1 of Bathynomus jamesi. Taxonomy (NCBI): domain Eukaryota; kingdom Metazoa; phylum Arthropoda; class Malacostraca; order Isopoda; family Cirolanidae; genus Bathynomus; species Bathynomus jamesi. Next base: position 242,233 of record JAJOZX010002821.1, on the reverse strand, counting down.
CATTCTAATTGATCATGGGGTGAGGCCCCTTAATTGAAACACTTCAACAATTAATGCTGTAATTACCGCCCAGCTTTGCACCTGGCATGTCCTCATGAGGGCAGAGCTATCGAGCAAATGAAAGTAGAGAGAGAAAGGGGATATTGAACAATAAAAAAAAAAATATATATATATATATATAGTATGTGAAAATAGAAAATACAGTCTATAATCACCAAAATTTTAATATTATTAATTATATTCTTTATGTATTTCTTTTACACAAATATATATATATATATATATATATATATATATATATATATATATATATATATAATATATATATTATATATATAGGCTGAAGAGGAGAAGCAATTATTTTTCCATCGTCGATGGTTACTAAAAGTGAAGATAAAATAAAATTAAAATTACAAATTATGTAATTATCCTCAAATTGCGTTTCCTTTAGAATAAACCCAAACACGATATATATATATATATATATATATATATATATATATATATATATATATATACATATATATTTTTTTTAAGTAACTTAATTGGACAATGTTATAATGAATATAAATGTCATGCAGTCAATTATTAATATCAAGCTGCAGTCCTACAAATTATTATCAGTTTTTTACATGCAAGCAAATTACAGATACGTAATAGCCGAAAAAAAGGGATATATATATATATATATATATATATATATAATATATATATATATATATATAATATATATATATATTATATATATATATATATATATATATATATAATAATAATAAGAAATATTAAAACAGAAATTAATTACATTTTTGTTAATTGTTTTTAATTAACAATTCCGCGGTTTGATTTGTTTAACTGTTAAAATGTAATTAAAAACTGTCAACGCATATATATTTCATTATAAATTGGATTACGATGGAATATAACACACACACACACACACACACACACACACACATATATATAATATATATATATATATATAGAAAGATATTCCATATCAGCTCGGAAAAATATTTCATTGTTATCGTTTTACTTTTGTGGAAAATGATTAAAGAGAGTGTTGCTCTCTAGTATATATATATATATATATATATATATATATTAGTGATGTAGCGGATGTCATTTTTTTCACATCCGCGGATGCGGATGCGGATGAGGATGTTTGATTTCAACATCCGCGGATGCGGATGCGGATGTCTATATTTTCGTTATTTTTTAGGATATATTCGAGATTTGTTGTGTTTAACGTATATAATAAGTTATTGTATAGAGAGAGCTGTAGCTATAATGTAGTATAATTGATTAATTGTACAATAATTGCTGTACTTTTCTCTGAACATATAAAATAATATCAAGCATCTAACTAATATAGAAATCAATTAGTGAATTCGTCTGCAAATAAATTCGTTATATTTTGTTGAGTTTCAGCCACAATTAGGAACCATAATTGTGTTACCAGGATGCGGGACGTGAACCCAACTCAAATGCACCCCACCGACCTCTTTCCCCAACCTCCACCCTTATAGAAAGAGATCTTTAATTAGCTTGATAACTATTTATATTAAGTTTAAAGTTTTATTAGGCATATTTATAAATGAGTAATTAAATAAAGTAAACTAAGATGTTCATCGTTTAATATTCAAACTTAATTATAGGAAGGTTATGCTTAAGGAACATTAATTTTTCTGCCTTTTCTGCTGCCAGTCTGTTTCTCTTTTCATCATATATTAATCCAGCACTGCTAAATAATCTCTCGCTTGGTACGTTTGTTGGAGGACAGGCTAAATGTTTCCTTGCAAGTTTACTCAAGTATGGATAGATATTCTGCGTATTTTTCCACCAACTAATAGGATTGTCACATGCAGCCAGGCGTTTTTCTTGGTGATAGCTCTCGATCATTTTTACTACATCTTTTGACATCGCGTAGGTCTCGTCATCGCTGCTTGACTCAAGAAACTGAGAGAGAGATTCTGTGATAGATTTGCTTGTTGAAGGTTTGGTTCTGTCACTGAAACTTTTATTCTTTTGGTGGGTGGCGAAGCGACAGATTCAAGAGATTGAAGCTCTTCAACTGCTTTGCCAAGTGATGATTTAACTCGTTCTAATGTACTAGGTGAAAATAACTTAGCTTTGTAACGTGGATCTAAGTAGGTTGCAAGAGAGTAACTTCATACAAGAACAGCCTCTCGTCTTGTCGCTTGCATCACTTTTGCGCACAATGATCTAGTTCTATTAATATAGTAGAATTTGATAATTTCCGCTTATTAATGACGTTTTATCTCAACGGTCCACATCCGCACGACATCCGCAGTCCAAAGTGCGGATGCGGACGCGGATGCGGATGCGAGAAAATGTGCGGATGTTCCGCGGATGCGGATGCGGATGTGACCTACATCACTATATATATATATATATATATATATATATATATATATATATATATATATATATATATATTAGGGTGGCCCTTATTTTTCGAAATTGCAAATTTCACCGTCTCACCCCCTCAATATCCATTTGACAAAACAACAAAATATGCAAAATCTCAAGTAATTATAAATATTGTTATTGGTGCCGCACAAGGACTCAAATTTAGTTAATTATTGAAACATAAATATATGAATTTTTTATTAGCGTTCCACTATAAGGGCAAATAACAGCAGTTAAAGAACAGCATAAACTAAAATAGATATTGACTACTGATTAAGTAGAAACTGAATTGAACTAAACATTTTAGGTCTGAAAGCATAGTAGATTTGGCCTAGTAGGGATGGCTGCTTATGAGGCACCCTTAAATATTAATCGATTTTAATAAAACTTCTTTGGTACACGTTTTATATTAATAGGAAAAAAATGTGGGGGTGAAACCCCGAAATTTTATATATTTAATTTTTCCTATACATATAAGAACTACCCAATCAACCAAAATTTGGAGGTCTCACCCCCGCATTTTTTTCCTGTTAATATAAAACTTGCAAAAAAAATGTTTTATTAAAATCAAGTAATATTTAAGTGTGCCTCATAAGCAGCCATCCGTACTAGGCCAAATTTACTATGCTTTCAGTCCTAAAATGTTTAGTTCAATTCAGTTTCTAATTAATCAGTAGTCAATGTCTATTTTAGTTTATGCTGTTCTTTAACTGCTGTTATTTGCCCTTATAGTGGAACGCTAATAAAAAATTCGTATATTTATGTTTCAATAATTAACTAAATTTGAGTCCTTGTGCGGCATCAATATTCTTATTGGTGCCGCACAAGGACTCAAATTACTTGAAATTTTGAATATTTTGTTTTTTTGTCAAATGGAACATATTGAGGGGGTGAGACGGTGAAATATGCAATTTCGAAAAATAAAAACCACCCTAATATAAATATATATACATACACATATGTTCTGATCCTGTTCTCGTAAGGTTAGTCAAGTATATTTGGCTTACAGGCATTTATCAAGCTGAACTTTAGTTCCTTAAATGCTAAGTGTTTTGAAGATTTTGCTATTCATAATTCGATAGAATTTTATAGCTCCGAGATTTGAGAGACTTTTTCATCTTTTGTCTCTCATTATCCATTGTTGTTTCATGGGTATATATATATATATATATACACAAACAATCTCGTTTAATCATTTTATTATGCTTTTATCTCTTTATCGCGCTTTGAGACCGATTTTCTTCAAATATTTTCCACGCAGATACTCTCAACAGGAAAGTTCATTCCGCCTTCATATGGAATTACCTACATAAATGATCTTTACCTAAATTTAACGTTCCAAGTAATAAAGGGTTCCCAACATCGATCGTATGGATTCCCATTTTTGGAATAGCATTTTGGTATATAGAGCCAAAAAGAGAGGAAATAAATTCCCAGTTAATGTCTCTGCTGTACCCAATTTAGAGCTTATACTGAGAGGAATCTTGCTCAAACCTATTTTGACGTAATGGAGAACCAAAAGGTTTAAAATTTTAATATCATAGAAAAACGTTCCTGATTGCGATCAAGTTTAAAGCCTCTCTTTCAGAGTTTTTAGTTTTGATGTTCAATTATTTCTCTTATATTAGACGTAAATGTTCTTTGTAAAGCTTTTAAATCTGCGGTAACTTGTTTTCCTGAGAACTAAGAGGGGCTAAGAGGTACCCATTAGTTACTTCGATTTTATAGCGAAAAGTTTATTCTTCTGCCGGTTGGAAAGTTTTTCAAAATAATTCCTTTATAGGTTTTTGCTATATGATAGTTCTTACTGCCAATATATATATATATATATATATATATATATATATATATATATATATATATATATATATATATATATATATGGGATGATGATGATGACGATGATGTTCTAAGTTCGTTTATACTTACCTAAACGGTTAAGGTAATATTCACCAAATTTAGTATACACATTAATGGAGAACCGGGGGAGGTTTTAGTATAACACTCACCACTCCAAGTCCCCCCTTAGGGTGCGTTTTGGGAGGCTTTTGCTGTGCAAGGTGCAGCGGGCATTCTGGTTCGAATCACGGCTGCTACTATAAATCACTTACTTGCTATTCTTTTATGATTTATACACGCGCTCAAAGGATATATATATATATATATATATAGTTCACGGACAAAAATAGTTACAACATCAAATACGTATGGTAAAATATTTGTTAACCAATCCAGAATCCAATCATAGTGTTTGTACTAGCCATTTAATTTCTTATCAGAAATATATATATATATATAATATATATATATATATATATATGTGTGTGTGTGTGTGTGTGTGGTGTGTGTGGTTCGGATTACACGTTAAGCTGTAGGTGGTCAAAAAGCTTGACTTCCGTCAGACTGCACAATGCAGTCGGAGATAAACGTAAGATTTTAACTAAATTGAAATTGTATATAGTGTAATCATTGTATAGTTGATAGCTGAACTGATCTGGAATGGTTTGAAAATATTTAAACACGCATTTGGTTGTCTTAACGAAGTATTTTTTTTTCTCGGTGTACCACAAAATACTTTTTTTTTTTTTTGTGGATCTCTTCGAACGCATCTTTAGAAGTTACAATTGCGCTCATAAACTTAGCGAGCGAGTTTTATTTATTTATTTGTTTTGTGCTTAATCTCCCAAAATTAGTAATTTGTGATTTTGTTTTTATTTTTTAGAACTCCTCCATGTTTTTGGGTCCCTCGGTCCCTTCCCGCAAAAAAAAAATACAAATTACTAATTTCAAAATAAATTTTTGTTTTTTTTGAAATTTCACTTTTTCCTATTCGATTAAAATAAAAAAATATGGAATTAACAAATAGAAATGATAACTAAGAGCTGAAAATTTGAAAATAAGTTAGAAATAAAATTTTGTATCAGTGGTAGCTCAACGGATACACCCGTGACTCACGTATTACATTTTCTTTGAATCGGTTCGCTGATACTCATCTACTCTTAAAAATATAATAATATTTCTTGCGATGTGTAGCGAAAATTTAAGCGAAATTATAGTTTCTTCTACAGTGTAAATTTAACTAATAAGTCCTGCTAAATTTAACACTCACCCCGTAGTCATCCATATATAGATACGTTCTGAAAACGTGCTAAAATCAGCATTTACAGTGTATTTTAGCACGAATCTGTTCTGTTGTATCTTGGTACTGTACTTGTTTCCATAACTTTCTGTTGCGGTCCTTTACCTGTCCATGTATTTAAGAACTTGGAATTTACTATTACTACTGCACTGTATATATCATATTGTTCTTCTCATCCTGGGCTGATATCGTTCTGTATCTGTTCAGTATTATACCATCTTCATTTGAAGTATCAAGAGAAATCTTCGTTTTATCAACAGACGGGAACGGAATACTATACTGTACAATGATTTTCCTCGTATCTATGAGCTGTCATGGGGTTACTAATTTACTAATTCTCTCCTGGAAGAGAACGCCAATGTAATAGATTTAAAATATTTTATAGTCTGGTTAATCAATTTACAAGTGTTTACTTGTCATTTGATGCATAAGGATGCCGTATTAGTTGCCCTGAGCCATGTGCCAGTTTCTGGCGCTCCCAACTGATTATTAACGCACTTTTATGCCATCTTTTGTAAGCCTTATATAAAATTCCTGTCAAATTTTGGTACAGCATCAATTTCCCGCTTAGCAAGATAATAAGACAGTAATATCTTTTTCTGGGAAATAAATATTTCAAAGCCTATTCACGTCGGAATCAGCAACCAACCTTGTAAAGAATTTTTGAAAATAATATTTAGATTGCCTATTTTCACTTCAAATTTAGGTGAAATGAACGCGAAATGAAGTTGTTCATCATTCATGGCACTCATTTCATTTAGATTATCTATACTGTTTATGATATTCCTTAAAGATTCGATCCTCGATTTTATTTGGGGTTCAGGTGGATTTCTTTATATTATATATTGTAAAATAAATGACGGCACCATGGCGTCATATTACTGTCTAAAATGCGACAGCTTTTGTGGCGTTATATATAATATACGTCATTCAAGCAAACGATTCTGATAATGCAGATTGTACCTTTCGTAATGGAGGTATTAAGTTTTATGTCATTATTGAACACTTTATCTTCATTAGAGTCTACAACAAACTGTGCCATTATGACGTCATATATATCTAATTGACGGTTTAAAACCTGAATACTGAGGCCATGTTATAGTTATTTTTAGGTTGTTATCGAAATTTACGGTCACATGACAACATTACACTGTAAAGTTTAACTAAGTTTAAAGTTTAACTAAAACAAACCACCGATATAAAGAATTTAATTGTTCCATTTGGTGAACCGATTATAGAACGATTTCATCGCAAAACGAATGGTTCATCATAGAAGACGTTGGAACATCTCTCCTTTCTGGACCGATTTTGAATCAATTTCATCAACATTAAAAATATAATTGCTTCAAAATCGGTCCAGAAAGAAAAGATGTATCATTCGTTTTAACAAGAAATCGCTCCATAATCGATTCAGCAAATTGGAACAATTTAAATTTTAGAAACGTTGTTGTTTATGGAACAACTATACTTTATACTTTACAGTTTATAACAGTAATTACTATATGTTTTACAGTCTTTATTCTCAATTCATGTTATACTGAACTGTTAAAGTTCTTTCGTTAAAGTTAATTAGTCCTACACTCTAATTTTGGTATTTTTAGGAGTACTTTAAGTAATATATATATTTGGCTACAGTAATTGTATGCTTTTGGCACATAAAGTACATCTACTGCAGTTCCATTATTTTATCTTGATACATATATATATTTATACAGTATGTACTGTTATACTGTATACATATATATGTATATTAATAAAATAAAAGATGTATTTTAGGTACCCAAAAGTAGGTTAGTTTACGCTAGGTGAGGTTAGTTAAGATTTGGTTAGGTTAGGTTAGGCTACAACAGTGAGTACATCACTATTCAATGATTAACAGAACCGACCGATCGAGCTCTCAATTACGTACGAAACACTTATCGCACCTTTCTCAGTTCGATGACACTAAGGTTAGGTCAAGTTAAATTAGGTTTGATTAATTAGTCTTTTAGAGAGAGAGAGAGAGAGAGAGAGAGAGAGAGAGAGAGAGACGAGAGAGAGAGAGAGAGAGAGACCATCTTTACAAATTACTCTAGATAGCCAACTTCAATGTTCACTCATTATGTCCACAAACCCGAAACAACAAAATTTTTTATTTTTTTACCCCCTGTTTTTTTTCGAAGAATATTTTGACTTGGAAGAACTTTTGTCAGAGAGTAAAATTTTCTTTCCTTTTCCTTTATGGAGGTGAAAATTAGGAAAAATATTTTACTAACGTTTGTTTTCGTCTTTGCTTGAAATTTGATCTGTGGTCCAGGATTTGAAAAAGGGCGTTAAAGGAAGTTTAGCTTCGCTACAGTATTTACTCTATAGATGAAAAACAAAAACCCAAATGGAAATATATATATATATATATATATATATATATATATATATATATACGGGATGAATTTCACAATTTTCCTTGTGGGTTTGTACCATACATATATATGTTACGGCCTTTTTGCGAAATCGGCCTTTTTGCAAATGGGCATTACAATGCCGCCCACTTTGCAAACAGGCCGGCATATTGGCCATTTTGCAAAATGGCTGGTTATCCAGCCGGCCATTTTGCGAAAAGGTAGAACTTCAATTAAGAGATTCAATCCAGTTCGATTGAAATTATTGAAATTATTGAAATTTAAATTATTGAATGCCCGGTTAGGTTAACTGAATGCCCGGTTAAGTCAACTCTCCGCCCTTGACGATTGGTTAGGTTAAGGCGTGATATTTTCGTTAAACAACAAAAATATCACGCCTTAACCTAACCAATCGTGAATGGCGGACCTTACCGGTCATTCAGTTACCCTAAACAGGCATTCAGTTGACCTAACCGGCCATTCACTGTCCAGTTCAATGTGAAGTTCTGCCGTTTCGCAAAATGGCCAACAGCATTACGTCATTTTGCAAATGCTCCACCTCTACGCCTGGCCTGATGGACGAGCGAGTTGTTTCCTTGTGATCTCCACCGCACATAGCCAGGCACTCCCGTCTCATCCGGTACCGTCCTGAGCCATATATCTAGTCTTCTTTTGAAGATTTCAACTTTGACATCTGTGACGTTCCTGAGGTCCTTTGGAAGCTGGTTAAAAAGTCTTGGCCTCCTGACAACCAAGCTATTTTCCTCCAGAGTTGAGGGTGTCCCTTGTCGGGCCTTTAGTTTGGGAACACTACACATTCTGCATTTCCTAATTTGCAGTGTTGTCTGGAGGGTTACTGGGTTTAGTTTGAGGTTAGGTACCAGTTTTTCGATCATTTTCCATATGTAAATTATTTTCCATATATAAATTATGGTGTATCTCTCTCTTCTTCTTTCCGACAAATACAGATCTAGTTCACGTATTCTTTCCCAGTAGTTGAGTTCGTTGCAGCCATCAATCTTTGCTGTAAAATTCCTCTGGACTTCTTCCAGTTTATTATGTTCTTCTTTTTTATATAGAAATGTCAAAACTGAGCAGTAGTCAAGTTTTGGCATGATCAATGTTTCCAGCAGGGAAATCATTACTTTCTCGCCCCTTCTTCTGAAGGTTCTCAGTAGCCGTCCCTTAACTCTGTTTGCTTTGTTTATCGTTATCTGATTCTGTGTTTCAAAGTTTGCATCATCAGTCATTATTACCCCTAAATCTTTTGCTTTCGTGTTTCTCTGAATTTCCTGTCTTTCTGGGGCATAGTTGTTGTCTAAGTTTTTAATTTCTTCTATATCTCAAGCGTTGAACTTTCTCGGTGTTAAAATTCATATTATTGTCTTCCGACCATTTTTATATTCTGTTTGTGTACCTCTGTATGGCTTCCACCTATTCTGCATTGCCGATTTTTCTGCTGATATTTGTATCGTCAGCAAAGGATGTTAATATTACTCTTGTCGTCTACTTCGCTATCTTTGTCTGTCAGCATGATAATGAATAGGAGCATGATAATGAATAGGAGTGGGGCTAATACTGTTCCTTGTGGAACTGAGCTGCATACTTCCGATTCTGATGATGATATACCTTGAATTTTTACGGCTTGCTGACGTACCCTGAGGAAGTTGTAGGTCCATTTACCCACTTTGCCTGTTATTCCCATGTGTTTCATTTAATATGCTCTTTTCATTTTATGTGGCATTTTAGCAAAATCCGTGTAGTTTCATTGCTCTCAAGTGCGTCCATGATATCATTAGTTGTGATAGGCACGATCTTCCTGATCGGAATCCGTGCTGTTTCTTATTGAATCTTTCCTGTCTCCAAAAAGTAATATTTTCTCCCTGACTATTCTTCCAAATGTTTTGGTGAGATGTGATGTAAGTGACAGCAATCTATAGTTCTTTGCTTGAGATCTATTCCCCCCCTTTATATATAGGAACAATGCTCGCTCTTTATAGTGTGCTCGGTATTTCCCCATGTGTCCAAGGATCTTCTCCATATCCAATAAAGGGGTGTAGCTATTTCGTTTTTACAGATTTTAATCAACAAAGCATTTCATTTGCCAGGGCCTGCAGCTGAATGTGATTTCACTTGTCCTATAGCTTTCGCTATATCTTCTACATTAAATTCAAAATCAGTTATACATTCTCCATTTAATTCCTCTTCAAAAAAGGTATTTCTGTCACGTACTGTTTTGTCCTTATTTGGGGTACTGAAAGCTAATTTATATTGAGCTCTCAATATTTCAGATATTTCTTTTAGATCTTCCGTTAGCTCATTATTTTCTTTCCTTAAGGGTGCGATAGTGGTCCGTGTTTTTCTTTTCGCGAAGCTATAGAACTATTTTGGGTTATATTTTATTGTTTTCACCACATCTTCCTCTTCTCTCTCTGAATGACCCTTAATTAGGGCTTGTATTTTCCTGTCTATACTTTCCAATTTTACTTGGTCACGTTTTTTGGTGTTGTTGTCTGTGCAATTAATTAACTTTGTGGCTACTCTCCTTCTCTTGCGGAATAATATTGGCTTTTGTCTCTCGAAACAGTTCCTTTTTCCCTTGTTGTAATTTCGGGACATATTTTTCTAAGATTTCCAGCGTCTTTTTTTCCAAGATTACTTGCATTTCTTCGGTTGTTTTATCCTCTAGGACTGTTTTCCACTCTATTTGTCCCATATGGAATCTGATTTCTTCCCAATTTATAGTCTTACTGCAGAGTTTAGATTGAAACTCTCAAATTTCGTTCTTTCTTCAGTTTGAGTATTTTCTTTTGGTGCTCTCGCCATATTAGTGGATACCTCGATAATGTTGTGGTCTGAGATATTTGCTGGTGTTAATTTTATATCAGTGATTAAGTTGGTGTTATTTATAAATACCAGATTGAAGCAGTTATTTTTTCTGGTGTTATCCATTATCTCCTGTGTTAACATAAATTTATTTGGTAGAGCTATCAACATTTTTGCTTGCTCCTGGTCTTCTCTTGTGCCCGCGTTGTCATGGTGAATATATACATTTCTTCCCATTCTTTTGTATTTTATAAATGGGAAATTAAAATCACGGCAGAGTATTATATTCGGGGATTGGGTGTTTAAGGTTTAAGGACTTTATTAGGTTTCTGATGTCGGCAATGGTTTCAAAGAATTTTGCACTTGAAATGTTCGGAAGTCTATAGATGGCTATTAGTATCACGTTAAATTTTTCAATTTTTACTGCTAAGAGCTCCACATACCTTTTTGATTTACTTATTATTGTCTCTGTCATATGGTTCTCACGGTTCTCACAGCCACCCTTTCATTTTTCTGTTCTGTCAGCTCGTAGTATGTTGTAACCATCAGTTTTTATTTCTTTTTACCTATGCAGTATTGATAGTTTTCACAATCTCCTTGGCAGTCTTTCAGATGTGTTTCTGTGAGGGATGCCATGTCAGTCCTTGTTTCTCCCATAAATCCTTGCCGGCATGAAACTTCGTTTATCGTGTGGTTCAGTCTTAGCCCTTGAATATTTGCCAGGACTATATTTATGTTTTCTGTTTTACGTTGTCCTTCGAGTATTCCAAATTCAATTTCCTTCAGTGTCGGGTGTTTTGTATTCCTATGATCCTCCAAGAAAGTTCCGTTTCCGGTTACTGTTCTAACAGCTTCTTCCTTGGTAACGAATCGGCTCGGAGGTTCTCATCTGTGTCGACTGTTTGTGCTGAATGAGGCTTAGTGGCCGTACTGTGTCTGCGATGTCGAGAAAATTTGCTCCTTGGTTTGTATGCATAGGTTTCTTGCAGTTTTTTCTATTATCCCTTGAGTTTGTTGGGAGTTGATGATAGTAGCATTTCTTACCATATTTTCAGACCCCCTGCTTTGCATAGTACTTGTAAATGATGGGATAACATAATTTTCAGCTTTCGCCAAATTTACAGTGACCGTTATTAGAATAGAAATTTCACATGGTGGAGTGCTCATGCTGTATATACACTGTCTTTCCTTATATCTGCAAAAGCCCTTTGCATAGTATATGTATACAGTTCTTTCCACATTATCACTTGAGGCCTTTGTTTTTGTCGTGTGTTTCATTTTCATTTTCCAACTTTTCATTTCCAACTTTTTTTCGCTATTTACTTTATTCGATCTGGTGTTCACCAAATGATCTACGTGTGTTTCTTTTAGTGCGTTTGTTACAATAATTTTTTCGCCCTCTTTGTGTACTGCTATTCCAACATGTGACATATTTGTATCTACTTCATTTTTCTTTGTCTCCTTCCCTGTTTCTTTTTGCACATCATTTATATGCTCTTCTTTCGCTGCTTCATCAGTATTTCTTTCTGTTTTATAAACCGTAAACAAATTTATTTCCGTTATACATCTTTCACAGAAATATTTTACTCCATTTAGTTGCTTGGCACTTGCTATAAGAGTGATGTCTTCATCCTTCCAATTCAGACAGTTAAAATCAAAGAGAAATTGACAAAGCTCGCATCTAATTGCCCTCGCTTCATTGGTTGCATTGTTGCAAACTTTGCAAAACTGTAGAAATCGGTTACCTATTTCCGTGTTATTTATAAACAATTTTATATAAAGATTGGTAAGCGAAAAATTTGCTCAAGAAAGAGAGGGTGAGGTGCGGGAGTTTTGACTATATGAGTGAAGGTGAGGGAGAGTGGTCTCCGTTACTCCGAGTGATAGGGGATGTCACGCGTTGGGTATGTTCACTGATTGGTGCTCGAGACAGCGGCCGCGGAGAATATCGGAAGATGGCTTTCTAGGAATTTTGTGGAAAAACAAAGTGCTTTGTTTCAATTGTATGGATGGGTACCTAATTTTTTGTCAGATGGAACTAATCGAGTAAGAATAATTTGCTTTGTTTTACTTTTTATGGTATAATGTCGTACTTTCACCACTTAAGAAAAGATCACTTTGCGTGCACTAGATATTCCCACAGGTACTTACACTTATATTATAATTTACTGCTAGATTTTCACTATTAATTAGCTTTTATACGGACTTGGATCGAAATACGTGTTACCTCTATAATATTATAGAGATATATTTCATATGATGTCAATGTATATTCAGCAATTAGTTTAAGATTTTCTGTACATTCTAAATCCTATTCGCTATGTCTACTTGGAAAGTGAGATTATAACTGAACTTAAATATATTCTGTAAAATATTCTACAAAAATTTCGAAAGTACACTGCTACTGTAGTAGAATCGAAAGTAGATCAAACGGTTCGCTTCTTGACAAGAAAGGTTCTGTGTAATTTAAATTACAGAAAGTACACTTTTATGGATTAAAAAACCTTCCATATTACTTTTTATATTCCTTCAAGTGACTAAGTGTACTTTTTAAATATTCTACATTCGGAGTGCATCTACAGTAGATCCAATTATATTCTCATTCTTGAGGACTGAGATTGTAAATGTAGATTTACATCGTTGTAAACAGTGTATTTATCAATTTTACTAATTGCTATTTACTATTTTATTATAAATTGGTTATTTCAATTTATTGATTGCTGCTATAATTACTTAATTATTTCTTGATTCGAATCAGATCTTTATAGATACAGTGTGTGTGTGTGTGTGTATATATATATATATATATATATATATATATATATATATATATAGAGGCATACACGAGAAAACTTTATTGGCATTCTAAAAAATCGTCTGCTCTGTGTACTTTAAAACCAAGAGTAGAAAAAGGACTAAACGTACTCTGGATAAAAAAATATAAAGTATTCAAAGAATACACTTGATAGGCCGAAGGTACACTGAGAGTACACCGAGAGGCTTTCTTTAATTCCCAGAAGTGTGCTTTTTAAATTTTTTCTTTAGTTTTAGAGAACACCGTTTATCCCTTCATCTACTCTCGATCTACTTTAATTCAGTGTACTATCATTTTACTATTGACATACGAGTACTTTATACTTTCCAGAGTATCTTTAGTCCTTTTGTTACTCCAGAGGCTCCTCCAGGTAGGGTGGCTGAGGTGACTAGTCACCCCCCCCCCTTGCATTTTTATGTACAAAAGACATTATGTTCTTTGAAAGCATGACAAAATGTGTAGCTCATCAATGAGCGAAATAGACTCCAGAAAACGTTCTTTAGAAGCTACTTGAGGCAGATTTTGATGCCACCCCCTCACCCAAATCCTGGAGGATCCCCTGTACGCTTGGTTCTAAAGTACACAGAGAGGAAAGTTTTTAAAAGTGCACATTTAGAGTAAATAGCAGTGTATCTATGAGAAACATACAGGGTGTACATAAAGTCAGGATCTATTTTTGTGAAATAATTATTTTTTTCTATTTTTCTTTTCAGAAGCCCTTAGAATGAATACAGAAGAGCGTGTGGCAATAGTAATTTGGCGAATCGAGGGAAAGAAATACAATGACATCAGAGAGAAGTTTAGGAGATTTCATAAGCCGAAGCCAATAGACAAGACAATACGAAAATTGGTGAACAAATTTAAACGAACGGGATCTGTAAATGATGAAGCAAGATCAGGATGACCGTGTATGTCAGATCTTACCGTGAATGCAGTACGCGGAATTATCACACAGACTCGGCCTCCCGACGTCATCTGTGCACAAAATTCTGAAAGTTAATTTGCAGAAGAAAAGCTATCATTTGCAAGTTTTACATGATTTACATGAGGAAGATTTATCTCGACGAAGTGCTGTGTGTGCTGATCTCGTAGAACAAATCTGGAGTGATAATTTAATGGACAACATTCTCTTTAGTGATGAAGCCACTTTCCATACGTGTGGAAAAGTAAATCGCCATAACTGTCGAATTTGGGCAGATGAAAGACCGAATGATTTCGTCCAAAATTGGGAAAGAGACTCACCTAAAGTTAATGTCTGGATGGGTTTAACAAAATCTAAGGTTTATGGTCCTTTTTTCTTTGCTGAAGCTACAGTTACGGGGCTTATTTATCTGGACATGTTGCAGCAATTCCTTGAACCTCAGCTGATTGGGGATAGGATTGTTAGTACCGTCGTCTATCAACATGATGGTGCTCCTTGTCACTATGCCAAAATTGTTCATGATTATCTAAATGGAAGTTTTCCAAATCGCTGCACTGGATCGGACGCGGAAGAAACAGACCTTGGCCAGCGAGATCACCAGATTTAACCCCTTTAGATTTCTTTGCATGGGGCTTTATCAAATCGCACGTCTATCAGACGAAGATTACGAGTCTTGAAAACTTACGTACACGTATACGAACTGCTGCAGATAACATAACCCCGCAAATGCTCCAGAATGTGTTTAGAAATGCTGCGGAACGATTTGAGCTGTGCAGGGATACTGATGGGCGTCACGTCGAATCCTACTCTTAATTATTTAATAAATGTTACCACTTTATCATTTTGTGATTGAATTTCATATAATTTCCAAGTGCTTCACAAAAATAGATCCTGACTTTATGTACACCCTGTATATCATTAAAAACACCCGTAATAGGAACTCATTTGGACCAAAAATGGTTCTTTCGTCAATATAAAAGAGCTATTATTGATAAAGGACAATAATAAATTCAAAGGTTTCGCGCGTGTTGCTCGCAAGCATGAGGGTTCATGACAAGTGCATATTTTAATTGCCAATAACGACAATTATGTCAAAGACGCTCTGTATATATCTAATTACGCAGTATGTGGTAATGGGAGGCTATAAACTATGTCATGATAACATAATCATGATTAATTCTTTCATTCTCAGTGGTTAGTTGTACTAACCACCTAAAACAATAGTTTATACTCAGTGATTCAGTGTAGCTGTTGTGTGACAGAAACACTTAAAACCTTATCTTTATATAATTATATTATACAATTATAATGAATTAAGAAAATAAAGACACGACGCACGATAAGAAATTGATTTATTAGAAGCACGATCTTTCGGCCTATTTTAAGCTCTTCATCACTTGTACCTGATGAAGACCTGAAAATTATGGTACATGCTATAATGTTCATAATTATACAGTTAGGTAATGTTAAAAATATGGTCTCAAATTGCATTTATAATACTATATAAAGACTCATATAATTATATATTATATATATATATATATATATATATATATTATATACACACGGTTTCTCAAAGAGGATGCTCTGTTTTTATTTAATTCATGTTACAAAGTAACTAGACTAGGCTATCATCGAATTTACCATACAAGATGGAGTAGTCTACAGCTCGTGTTTGCCGTGAAGCGTTTTTTCATACAAAGATTGCTGAGTAAATGCAACATGATTTTAAAACGAAGTAAATAACCCTTGACAAATCTGCACTGAAGAAATTAATAAAGATATTTGAAGATACTGAAAATGTGAAAGACAATTTGGAAAGTCGTTTTGATCAAAAGAAAATTGTAGACTACGCCATCTTCTACCGCAAATTCGATGAAGCTTAACCTTGTTAGCCTAGCCTCGTTAGCCTAACCTAGTTAGCCAAGCGTAAACACGAAACAAAAACCCCCACAGTTCAATTAAAATACCGATGTATCATAAAGAAACTTATTATATGTCAAACTACTTCGCAACATATGAATTAAACTAAATAAAACGTTCATTTTGGAGGACCCTCTTTATGCAAACATTTGTCAATCAAACAAATTCTCCCCAATTCTTTGTTATCGATTTAAAAGGCAGTTATTGTAGCAACCTTTTCCTGTGTTTATTTGAACGACATAATGAGTTGAAGCACAGAGCGAGAATGTTTAATTTTTGTTTGATTTTAGTCTCATTTCAATTTGCTTATTCGATTTTCCATCGTTCAAATCTCATTTGAAAATACGTTTGATTTCCTGAATGAGACTTGTTATGTACATGTTTCTGTCCATTAAAGCTTAATAATTGTCTCTATACGTCTGTGTGTGTGTATATATATATATATACAGTCCAGCTGCTTTGATGTCAGTGTTCTACTTGTATACTTGTAGACAAAAGTTGAGCATACACAAACCTTTCAACAGTTTAGTAATGAATTCGCTATATATATTTATATATAATGTATACAGATAGATAGATAGATAGATAGATAGAGAGAAGAGAGAGAGAGAGAGAGAGAGAAGAGAGAGAGAGAGAGAGAGAGAGACTAAAATGAGCACCCAGAATTAATCGATCGGTCGATTCGTGTAAGGCTTATGTTTAGATTACAAAAAGAACGTGTTATGCTTCGAAAAAGTGTGTAATGTGCAAGTAGATTGTTAAAGATGCCTCCTACGGTTGGTGCTCATGATATAGTGTATATATATATATATATATATATATATATATGAAAATTATTTCACGAAGGTAACACGTGAAAAATATTTATGATGAATAAAACCACGAAGGAAAGGAAACACAAAATGTTGCTCAAGCGCTTTCGTCTAATGACATCCTCAGGAACACTGAAGTACATAAAAAGGTTAAGCCTATATATAGGTTACAGAAAAAAAAAAAAAAAATAAATAAATACATACACACACACACATATACATATATATATATACATACATATCTATATATACAAATACATACATACATACATACATACATATATATACAATAAACAGAGAAGTAAAAATAATAAAAAATTAAAAATTAAAACCTTAAAGGATTACCAGTGAGGCGTACAGATTTGTAAGGAAAAATATCGATTTTTAGCACAAGATCAAATGGATTATAAAAATACAAAATTATACTGGAACTCTGCCGGGTTTTAACACAATGCTGCCTATGGTCAGGTTTCGATATATATAAAAAAAATAAAAAAATAAAAAAATAAAATAAAATGCAAATTAAAAGTTAATCGATTTTTAGCACAAGATCAAATGGATTATAAAAATACAAATTTATACTGGAACTCTGTCCGGGTTTTAACACTGCTGCCTATGGTCAGGTTTTGATATATATAAAAAATAAAATGCAAATTAAAAGTTAATAAAGTAGAAGACAAGTTTACCAAAGATTTAATGTTTTACCCTTCTTATTTAAATCTGTTTTAAAGGAATTCAACATAACAGGATCGAGTTGAAAAAGACCTTTGCTTATGTTGAAGTTATTTGAAAGTTGGATAATGGCAGACTCAAGAATATTTCTATTAACAATGTTGCTTGAATGGAATAAAACTGAAGCATTATTCCAATCAATACAGTGGGCTAACTCTGACAAATGGACAAAAAGGGCACTGGACAACTGTCCTGTTCTAACGGAATATTGATGCTGTTTTATACGTGTGTGCAAATCCTTTCCCGTCTGACCTATGTAAAAGGAATCACATTGTTTACAACCAATTTTATAGATAATGCCTGAATTATTGGTAGGGCTATTTTTTACTATGATATTTTTCACAATATTGTTATATGAAAATACTACATTAATATCCAAAAGTTTAAGTACATTAGCAATGCCTAAAAAGCCCGGGAAAAATGGAAGTACTAGAATATTTTTTGACAAAGTACGAGTGTTAATATTGACACGATAGAAAGTTCGTTTTGCCTTGTTGAGACAAGATTCCATATACGCAGATGGATAACACAAATCACTTCCAATACCGTTGATTTTTTTCAATTCGGCATCGATGTATTCCGGACTGGCGATCCTGAGGGCGCGGAGAAACATTGATGAAAATATGGCCTTCTTAGTGGGGGTATCATGTCCCGAGTAAAAGTGTACGTAGGACAAATTGTTTGTCGTTTTCCGATAGATACTAAACTTAAAACCTGGGCTTTCCCTATGTACACGCACATCCAAAAATGGGATTGAATTGTCTTGCTCAACTTCTAAAGTAAACTTAATGGAGGGGACTTGATCATTTAACTGAAGGAGGAAGCTATCCAGGTCACGATTCATGGGCCAGATACACAAAATATCGTCGACGTACCGCAACCAAGGGATGCCAACCCCCAGGATTCTCGGAATATAGGTAATTTCGAAAAACTCCATATAAATATTGGAGAGGAGGGGCGATAAGGGGTTGCCCATAGCCATCCCAAAAACTTGTTGATAATACTCGTTATTGAAAGTGAATTTACAGTCTTTGATGCAAAGCTTAATGAGTTCCAAAACAATGTGTGAAGGTAGTGGCAGGTCATACTTATGTAATTCTTGGGAGAGAAAGTCAAGCATATCGTCAATCGGCACTTTTGTAAACAATGAACAAACATCAAAACTAATCAATTTATCGTTAGTTTCAGTACGTGCATTATTCAATTTTTCCGTAAGATCCATGGAATTTTTTACATGTGAATCAGAGATAGTTCCGACAATGGGGGACAAGACTTTGACAAGCCATTTGGAGAGTTTATAAGTAATAGAGCCCACCGAGCTAATAATAGGGCGCATAGGGTTACCAGGTTTGTGGGTTTTAATAAGACCGTAAAGGTAGGGCAGAGCAGGTGAAGTGGACATGAAAAGCGGAATTAAGTTCTTATGATCTTTGAGAAGGCGTTTCAAGCCACTATTAAATGATTTGATGACGTCATCCTGCGGGTTCTTCCTAAGTTTGGTGTTTGTGGCGGGGTCCTGGAGAAGCTTGAGCTTGAGCACCATTTTGTGTTTCCTTTCCTTCGTGGTTTTATTCATCATATATATATATATATATATATATATATATAACGTAAAGAACGACGCTTGTATAGGAGAATATTCCGCACAAGATGAGAGAGAGAGAACGAAACAAATGAAAAAATGAGGTAACCACCCGGGAATCGAACCCGGGATCTTCCGATTGCCGGTCAGATATGATAACCATTACACCATGGGCCTCACTCAATCAAATGCCGTAATTCCTCTACATACGCGCAGAAACCAATGCCCCAAGGGGGCACCTCCTGCATGCCGTACATTATATACATTTAAACTGCAAACACGCAGTATCATTAACGTAAAGAACGACGCTTGTATAGGAGAATATTCATTTTTTCATTTGTTTCGTTCTCTCTCTCTCTCATCTTGCGCTAAATATTCTCCTATACAAGCGTCGTTCTTTACGTTAATTATACTGCGTGTTTGCAGTTTAAATGTATATAATGTACGGCATGCGAGAGGTGCCCCCTTGGGGCATTGGTTTCTGCGCGTATGTAGAGGAATTACGGCATTTGATTGAGTGAGGCCCATGGTGTAATGGTTATCATATCTGACCGGCAATCGGAAGATCCCGGGTTCGATTCCCGGGTGGTTACCTCATTTTTTCATTTGTTTCGTTCTCTCTCTCTCATCTTGCGCGGTATATTCTCCTATACAAACGTCGTTCTTTACGTTAATTATACTCCGTGTTTGCAGTTTAAATGTATATAATGTACGGCATGCGGGAGGTGCCCCCTTGGGGCATTGGTTTCTGCGCGTATGTAGATGAATTACGGCATTTGATTGAGTGAGGCCCATGGTGGAATGGTTATCATATCTGACCGGCAATCGGAAGATCCCGGGTTCGATTCCCGGGTGGTTACCTCATTTTTTCATTTGTTTCGTTCTCTCTCTCTCATCTTGCGCGGTATATTCTCCTATACAAACGTCGTTCTTTACGTTAATTATACTCCGTGTTTGCAGTTTAAATGTATATAATGTACGGCATGCGGGAGGTGCCCCCTTGGGGCATTGGTTTCTGCGCGTATGTAGAGGAATTACGGCATTTGATTGAGTGAGGCCCATGGTGGAATGGTTATCATATCTGACCGGCAATCGGAAGATCCCGGGTTCGATTCCCGGGTGGTTACCTCATTTTTTTATTTGTTTCGTTCTCTCTCTCTCATCTTGCGCGGAATATTCTCCTATACAAGCGTCGTTCTTTACGTTAATTATAGTGCGTGTTTGCAGTTTAAATGTGTGTGTATATATATATATATATATATGAAAATTATTTCACGAAAGTGACACGTGAAAAATATTTATGATGAATAAAACCACTTTGTGTTTCTTTTCCCTTCGTGGTTTTATTCATCATATATATATATATATATATATATATATATATATATATATATTAGTGATGTAGGTCACATCCGCATCCGCATCCGCGGAACATCCGCACATTTTCTTGCATCCGCATCCGCACCCGCATCCGCACTTTGGACTGCGGATGTCGTGCGGATGTGGACCGTTGAGATAAAATGTCATTAATAAGCGGAAATTATCAAATTCTACTATATTAATAGAACTAGTTCATTGTGCGCAAAAGTGATGCAAGCGACAAGACGAGAGGCTGTTCTTGTATGAAGTTACTCTCTTGCAACCTACTTAGATCCACGTTACAAAGCTGTTATTTTCACCTAATACATTAGAACGAGTTAAATCATCACTTGGCAAAGCAGTTGAAGAGCTTCAATCTCTTGAATCTGTCGCTTCGCCACCCACCAAAAGAATAAAAGTTTCAGTGACAGAACCAACGCCTTCAACAAGCAAATCTATCACAGAATCTGTCTCTCAGTTTCTTGAGTCAAGCAGCAATGACGAGACCTACGCGATGTCAAAAGATGTAGTAAAAATGATCGAGAGCTATCACCAAGAAAAACGCCTGGCTGCATGTGACAATCCTATTAGTTGGTGGAAAAATACGCAGAATATCTATCCATACTTGAGTAAACTTGCAAGGAAACATTTAGCCTGTCCTCCAACAAAACGTACCAAGCGAGAGATTATTAGCAGTGCTGGATTAATATATGATGAAAAAGAGAAACAGACTGGCAGCAGAAAAGGCAGAAAAATTAATGTTCCTTAAGCATAACCTTCCTAATTAAGTTTGAACATTAAACGATGAACATCTTAGTTTACTTTATTTTAATTACTCATTTATAAATATGCCTAATAAAACTAAACTTAATATAAATAGTTATCAAGCTAATTAAAGATCTCTTTCTATAAGGGTGGAGGTTGGGGAAAGAGGTCGGTGGGGTGCATTTGAGTTGGGTTCACGTCCCGCATCCTGGTAACACAATTATGGTTTCTAATTGTGGCTGAAACTCAACAAAATATAACGAATTTATTTGCAGACGAATTCACTAATTGATTTCTATATTAGTTAGATGCTTGATATTATTTTATATGTTCAGAGAAAAGTACAACAATTATTGTACAATTAATCAATTATACTACATTATAGCTACAGCTCTCTCTATATAATAACTTATTATATACGTTAAACACAACAAATCTCGAATATATCCTAAAAAATAACGAAACTGTAGACATCCGCATCCGCATCCGCATCCGCGGATGTTGAAATCAAACATCCTCATCCGCATCCGCATCCGCGGATGTGAAAAAAATGACATCCGCTACATCACTAATATATATATATGATGCAAATCCACAAGGAAAAAGAAAAACGATTCCAAGGTCTTTCGTATATTCAGAATTCAGAGCTACACCTCGTCAGGGAATGAAGAGAGAAGCCAAGATGCCCATAAATATATACAGCGTAGCGGAGACCAAAACAATTAGCAAATATTTAACAGGAGTTAATGAGAGGCAAAAGGAATTTTAACAAGATATTGCCAGTTTTATACATTCCCGCACTGTTATTGAAATTGTTTTTAAAATGGATAAATGCACATTCTACAATATTTCTTTCAATTATATCTGTTTTCAACAAGCACTTTAGAACTATCCCACTTAATGCTATGATTACATCTATACATATGGTTAAACAATGCATTGGAATTATTTGCTGTTCTACACGCATATGTATGCTGTTTTACCCTAATATCTAACGTTTTACCCGTTTGGCCTATATACACTGAGTTACATTGTGTACATCCGATCGAATACACACAACTAACAACATTATCCGGGCTATTCTTTATTAGGCGTGATTTAACAGTATTATTATACTTAAAGACTACATTGATGCCAATTGCTTTAAGTAAAGTCGGAAGATATTGAAAATTAACATGGTAAGGGAGGATAAGGATATTTTTACGCTCAAATTCCTTTACAGTTACATTAATTATTATAATACCTATTCTTGGCTTTCCTAAGACAGTTATCTAAAAATGAAATAGGATAACATAATTTAGTACCAATTTGCATGATATTGCATAACTCGGAATCTAAAAATTCAGGACTGACAACTCTCATTGCTCTAAGAAACATAGCAGAGAAAACAGAGGATTTAATCGAGGGATGATGGTCAGAATAAAAATGCACATAAGAGTTATTATTAGTAGGCTTACGATAAACTTCAAATCTGAACTGATTAGAGCATCTCCAAATTTTTAGATCCAGAAAAGATAAGCTTCCATCATTTTGTTTTTCAACTGTGAAAATAATAGATGGGACTAAATTGTTGAGCCTACCAAGAAATAAGTCAACATCCAAATTATTAGGCCAAAGGCATAAAATATCAACTATATACTTGTACCAAACCAGGTTAAAATTAATAATCGTAGGCAAAATTCTACTTTAAAAAAATTCCATATATAAGTTAGCTAGTACACGTGCTTAATTGTGAAAGTCATCCAATATTATATATATATATATATATATATATAAGTGGACGGAAGACAACAATATGAAGTTTAACGCTGAGAAATTTCAGCTGTTACGGTACGGAAAAAGAGAAGACCTAAAATCCATGGAATATTATACCCCAAATGGACAGGAAATGCAGGGGAATTCTAAAGCAAAAGATTTAGGGGTTGTAATGATTGATGATGCGAAATTTGAAACACAAAATAAGATAGCAGTAAACAGAGCAAAGAGAATAACTGGGCAGATACTGGGAACCAGGGCCGTTTCTTCCAATAAGCGAAATAGGCGACTGCTTAGGGCCCCGCAGCGGTTAGGGTGCCCTATCACCCTTCGCATTTTATGTTTAAAGATTTATAATTTAATAATTTATTTATTTTATTAATTTATAATTTATTTATATTTTTTTGTATTTAATGTTAGTGGGTATAGGGCGCACAATTTCTGGAGGATACGACTTGGATTGAATTCGAAACAATCTTTGTATTTATTGAGTGAAATGTTTTTAAAAATGTAAAAATGTTTTTGTTCAAAGTGGGCAGTGTTAATTGTTTAAAAAATTACAACAAAAGAAACTAACTTTCAATGGAAATTTTTAGTTTGGTAATGCAAATTTGGCTTATTGTGTGCAATGCTACTGTAGTTATAGGCATATTCTTTAAAATAAATTATAAAAGGTAGTAGCCATTTCGCTTTCTGTCCTATTTATACCTATCTCTCTCTCTGTCTCTCTCTCTCTCTCTCTCTCTCACACACACACCACACACACACACACACACACACACACATATATATATATATATATAGCACGTGGGGCTTTCCATATATATATATATATATATATATGTGTGTGTGTGTGTGTGTGTGTGTGTTGTGTGTGTGAGAGAGAGAGATAGGTATAAATAGGACAGTAAGCGAAATGGTTACTACCTTTTTTAATTTATTTTAAAGAATATGCCTATAACTACAGTAGCATTGCACCCAATAAGCCAAATTTGCATTACCAAAATAAAAAAAAAATATATATATATATATATATATATCACATTATATATCACATTATTATTATAAGGCAGATATTTTGATGCATATCTGGCAAATGATCAGCTAATGGGGTTGGGGGGCCCCCCAAAAAATCTTGTATAAGGCCCCAAAAATCCTAGAAACGGCCCTTCCGGGAACCTTTAAACGAAGGGATAGGAATATAATGATTCCTCTTCTGAAAACACTGATCATATTCAAATTGGAATACTGCTCGGTCCTAACATGCCCATATAAAAAAGAAGACATTAGACAGCTAGAAGGGATTCAGAGAAGCTTCACAGCCAAGATCAAGGGGTGCAAAGAACTAAATTACTGGGAAAGGTTACGCGAATTAAACCTATATTCAATGGAAAGGAGAAGAGAGAGATACACTATTATTTACACTTGGAAAATAATGGAGAAACTAGCTCCTAATCTTACTCTGAACAATAACAGTGGAAAGTTGAAAAGGAAGACTGTGTCGTGTTCCCAAATTAAAGGCTAGAGAGGGAACATCCTTAACCCTGAAATAAAATAGTTTTGTTGTGAGAGGGCCAAAACTGTTTAATCAGCTGCCCAAAAACGTAAGGAACACGAGTGGTATTGCGGTGGACATCTTCAAAAGAAGATTAGACGCCTGACCCAGAACAATCCCCGATAAGCCGGGCGTACCTGGCTATACCTGACTATGTGAGGTGGAGAGTACAAGAAACCAACTCACTACTTCACCAGGCCAACTCGAGAGGAGTGGCGACAAGCTTGATCTTCGTGAAATGAGGAATCATTGCACGGAACATTTGAAATGTTGAAAGGTTGAAAGGTGTATATATATATATACACACCCTGGGTAGCCTTGTGGTTAAGACGCTGGGCTGCTGGTGGAGGCATGGTTCTAAGGTGGAGTGACAAGCATGACCTTCGTCAGAATGAACGATTGGGGTGAAAGCAAACTCAAGGTTATATAATAAAAGTCAAGAATTAATAAACAATTTAGTGAATTAATATATTTAAAATCGTGTTGTTATCCCCTTTGTATTATGTAAAGACGACACACGTTCTGGCATTCCAATGATAAACTTTGCTATTTGTTCTTGAGGTATTGCAGTCCACTCTTCTTTTGTGTCTTTGACGAGGCCTTCTCCGGATATAGGCTTTGGTCGTGGCTTTTTTAAAGACCTATCTAGCATGTACCACGTATGTTCTGTTGGATTTATATCCTGGAATTCACCTGGCCGTGGAAGACGTTCAATTCTACAGCTGTCACGCCACCTCTGTGCAGCACGAGTGGTATGAACTGGGACATCATCTTCCATGAATACACTTTGGTGTGGAGATACATTTTCATGGTAATAAATGGCTATCAGATCCTCTGCCAGGATCTTTACATGTTTGGCTGAATTAACAGTTCCTGTCTTGGCAAATCACCAACCCTGTTCTTCCATTGGTCCAAACTGCACCACGCACCATTACAGAAAATGCCCATATTTTACCGTAGCAAGAAGACACCTGAAAGAAAATTCTTGGGATGGACGTCTCCATATCTCCATACCTACACAAGCACACTCTCTGGAAGTGAATTAAATAGAAACTCATCCGAGAAGATTACGTTCCAAAAGACAGAATCTTTTTTTGACCATCGATGTTGACCACTCCTGATCACGAGCTAGGGTGAGTATGGGCATCCTCTGCAATAATAGCCCATATCGTGAAGGATTACGTGCCGTGAAGATATCGTCTAATGGTCATAGAGCTAACTTTAACTTGACCAGCCAATTCATCAGCGGTCTGTCGAGAGTTCGTTTCTGCACGCCTTTTGACGGCACAGAGCATTCTTTCAGATGTACCTACATGGACGACCAGAACAATCGGCAACTGTTGTTTTCTGGGTATTTTTGAACTGCACAACTGTTACTTGTTGGCAATGCAGATGTAAAGCCTTTGCGAAATTCCCCCTTTGACTTTGCTGTTTCCCAAAGTTCAGTAATTCGACCTCTTGTGAAATCCGTCGACTCCCGGGAACCTCTCCCTCGTGGCATTGTCAAATACATACTAATCTATATTTGATAGTTACCTTACCGTGACACTTCGTTTCAGTAGATTATATCTTTTTTCAGCAAGTCTAAGGACAATCATCATTCACAGAGAGCCGAAATTACGTCATTTTTTATGGCATTAGCGTTTCATTTCATTTGCCGATGAAGCATTTCCTAAAAACTGGCTGAAAATTTCCTACAAATTTTGTTGACGTAACATTACATCCATCAATTTGATTTTTACATAATTTGTCATCCAGAATTTTCTTCATTCTTGCTATGATGGATATTTTTCAACAAATACTCAAACTATATGTCAATTTTCCAAAGTCAGACGCTTGCACGAAAAAAAAACATGCACATGCGCAATAAATGCATGAGTATCTAAAACAAAAAATAAATGCTTTGAATAGGTCTTTTTTTTAAAGCTTTAAGACAAGAATTTACATTTAAAATTTATGAAATTTCGGTTTTCTGAACGTATTTGCCTACCCCCCCCCCCTTCCCAACCAAAAGGAAAATAAAAAAAAATAAAGTTTTCTTTATCAGAACTTCTTCCGTCTAGTGGTCCTACTTTTTAAATAGACTTTTCCAAACAGTTTTTATTTATTCGGATTAAATATTTTACCTAACCTAAGCTAACATAACTATATAAAATATTTAATCAAAATAAATAAAATCTTGGAAAAGTCTATTTCAAAAATGGGGCCACTAAACGGAAGAATGGCCTCTTATCGGTATACGAAGCCTACGAAGTAGCTTTTGACATAATGAGTCCTTTGTATGTCTATTGCGGTGTACATTATCCTGCAAGCATCAATTTCATAAAGGAAATTAAATTTCTACCTAAAAAAAGGTGCTTAATAAAATTGTAATGTAAATCAAAACCATAAATACCTAATTTCTTTAGACGTATTATTAATTTCCAATGGCGTAATAAGTAGAAGACATTGTACGTTGCATGAAAGACCTTAGCGTCAGCAGTGCGATCCGGTAAGTGAGTAGAAAATCTATATTTATATTTTTGTGTATAATGTGTATAATTGAACAAATGGTAGTTAAATTAGTGTTAAATAAAGAAATTCTAGTATAAAAATAGAATTTTATGTAATTCAGACTTCATGGGTAAATTTGAAGATGACTAAATTCAAAATAGCTTATTTACTGTATGTTTAATTTAAATTTAAAATAGACGAAAATAGTTGACAAAAGAAAGATGAATTACCGTATTTCCCGGCGTATAACGCGCACTTTTTTTCCCCAAAAATACTCCAAAAATCACCCTGCGTTAAAATTAACTCGTTAAAATTGTACATGTGAAGTGAGGTAGGAGGTATATTTTTTCCTAAATTTTTATTTTCCTAAATTTTCTCTTCAAAATAATTTTCTCTTCAAAATTAGGGTGCGCGTTATACGCCGGGAAATACGGTAGTTCTACAGGTTGATGAAATTCCGCCAATGTGTAGAAAACTTGGCTGGAAAGTTGTACTTCATAAAAGGAAGGAAGGATTTTCTACAAAGAGATGGAAATACGACTCTCTGTGTTGTGTCTATTTACTTTTGTAAACCCTCTCTGTGTATATACTATACTGTAGTCAAAGCGACATTTGGTAATGTGAATACATAGAACAGTTCCTATTATCGCACACTTTCGTCATACAAATGAATAAGACGTTATCTATCGTCACCAGTTGTTACAAAAATAACAAAAAAAAAAGTTTTTGTTCGCTATCTGTCTAGTCTACGTGTATAAGCTTGTAGACGTTGAAAAATATGTCAGTTTGCCTTAACGAAAAATTTAAAGTTATTTGTATGTACTGGATTATACTGGTTGTGGGTTCAACGAAAACTTCCTTCTTACAGCCATATTATCTGTATGTCATCTTGACATGAACCAAGGAAATGATATTTAGACCTATGGCCTTTTGGATGTCTGATTCGCTCTCGAGTTGGTCTCATTTTAAGCAATTCATGTTGAATGGACACACACATTAATAAAGAGAATGATTAATCAAGTATTTCATGTAAAAATCTGTTTGAACCAACAGTTCAACAGGCGCGCAGGTTTAAATGCTACGATTTGAACAGCGAAATTTGGATACTAGAAAGCTGACTTGGTATTGGTCGATGGTATCTTAATTTCGCTAAATGCAAGGCCAACTTCTGCCGATCTTCCAACAAAATGTTCTGCATGCACTTCAATATATCTACGTTGTAAGAGGATTGTGTCAAATGTCATTTATCCAAAACCACTACTCAACTGGAGGAAACAAGGGGCTGCTTACAGGTCCTCCCTTGAGGTCGAGAAACCCTGACATGAATCTCACTTAACACGTTTGGAAACGCTATTATAGTCAGTTGCTAAATATGAAGATCTTATCCATTTATTTATGGTAGTTCTAAAGATGGAAAATTTTAGTGAACTTACGCAGAACCATAACGAAGGTATGATACAAAACCTCAATGTTTCTACGTGCGTGTTCTATCCTTCGGGAAGCTTGTGGCGAAGCTGTACTGGACATCAACTGGCTATTTTCCTATTACGTCTGTATCTGAATTGTATATTAACACATTCACCGCCAGCACTTTTTAAGAAGGTAACCAGCCACCGCCACTATTTTTTAAGAAGGTAACCAGCCACCGCCACTATTTTTTAAGAAGGTAACCAGCCACCGTCACTATTTTTTAAGAAGATAACCAGCCACCGCCACTATTTTTTAAGAAGATAACCAGCCACCGCCACTATTTTTTAAGAAGATAACCAGCCACCGCCACTATTTTTTAAGAAGGTAACCAGCCACCGCCACTATTTTTTAAGAAGATAACCAGCCACCGCCACTATTTTTTAAGAAGGTAACCAGCCACCGCCACTATTTTTGCAAGAATTTACCCAACTATAGGGTCTCGCCAAAACTTTAAAAAAAAATTAAAACTAAAGATATATCTAAACAAAATATACCAAAATAAAGAAATAATGTATACGTTCAAGACGAGGTTTCTCGTCTTTGGCGGTGAATGTGTTAATTGCTATAATGAATAAATTTACTTCTGGGTACTCGTTTTACTCTCTCACACACACACACACACACACACACACACACACACACACACACACACACACACATATATATATATGTGTGTGTGTGTGTGTGTGTGTGTGCATATATATATATATATATATATATATATAAAACTTCTTATGCAATCTGTGCCTTTCTGTGTTTTGTTTCTTGCACTCTAAAGACTAATATATCTCCCACCCGAACGGCTACGCCATGGCCACCTTGCAACCAATGTTCCCCCTAATATTTTTTAGTCGGTGTGCGCGAGAAATTTTCGTTGTGCATACATTTAGATTCATGGTGAAAAATTGTGCAAACTTTTCTGAGCGCTATTATCTTCAAAATTAAATATATATAAATATTAAATACTTAATAAATATTATTTCCATAAGGTGATAGCTTGATCATTACGGTACTATTAAATGGATATTAAAAAACTGTTTACAATATTATATATTCTTAAAAAAGAAAACATTTTATCCATTCTAAAAATATGAATAAAATTAAAAATAGTAAAATAAAATTAATTGAAATAATTGAAATAAATAACATTAATTGAAAATGACTATTTTAGTTATCATTTCTCGAAACAATTTTTAGCATTTAGCAATTTAAAATAGACTATCAAGATTAATACATGATTTTATCCATTCACAAAATAGGAATAAAATAAAAAATAATTTTATTTTTTATGAATTATGAGATAATTACTATTCGTTTTTATGCAAAAATAAGAAAGAGAAGGTTTATATTCAATGCGTTAATGTATAAAAGAAAAAAAATGCAAATACATAGAGTAAAAAAAATCCGTATTGCGTAATTGCGCGGACGTCGGCGAAGTCGGGCGGAAGGGGTTAATACTTAAAAGAGCGACTATAGAGTATGTTGATGCAAATGGTCAGACCTTGTGTGACGGTATATTTTTGAAATTACTTCATTTACTGTCGTGACTCATGATACGCTTGAGCCTGTGCGCATTTTATTTTGCTGTGTGCGCGGGTTTCACAACGCGTGTGCGCGCGCACACGCGCACACCTTAGAGGGAACATTGCTTGCAACACCACTTCCAGTTAGATCAGCGAAGTTAACGACTTTGGGTCTTGTCAGTGGTTGGATGAGTGACCGTCCTCCGTATTTAGATGATGTAACAACCCGTAGGTAATTCGAACCCCACGTAAAGTCACATGACCTTTGCTGTCACGAGAGAGGTTGAACAGACCCAAACATTAGTATACTCATTATTTCTCCCACCTGAGTTGTTACCTGTTACCTACAGTACTGAGTTCACAGTAATCGTATCTCGGAAACACTGGCACCGGACCTCCGAGACAATGGCACCGGACTTCAGACACTGGCATCGGGTTTTCGAAATACTGGCACTGGACTTTCCCACTCTGGCACAGGAACTCCGAAACGCTGCCACTTCACTGGGACGTATACACACACACCAGGGATTAATTTCCAAATAACAAACAATGGGAAACAGTCACGTTAAAAAGTCTTGCGCTTGTGCATCATTTAAACAAATTCTGTCCACTACTTTTCGTTTTCATTCTGGTTAAATGACATTAGTTATAAATTTAAAAACAAGCATTCGTAACTCCATGAGTAACACCGTTTCCCTATAACCGAGCTGAAGACGCCGAGGTTGGGGGTTCGAATCCCGATTATGTAGGTAATAATAATAATAAGGTAATGGGCAGCATTTGTCTAGCCTGAGAGCCGTGCCGGTTTCTGGTACGGCTCAGTGCTTATTACGCATTTTGAAATGTTCCATCCAATGCTATAAATGAGGACAGCATAACTTTAATTTATATTTAGGGTGATCTCACGTATTATTTAAAGTTTGGTTTTTGTATAAGTTATTTCGGCTAAAAACTTAAAGCTAGGTTGTGTTTCGCCATATTATTTTATGCAGGGAGGAAGGGCCAAAGACGAATGATCGCTGAAATGCCCCTATAGAAAGAAAAGCATAAAATAAAGGTCTCCATTTATGTGTAGTGAGGAATAGAGGAAGGAGTATGTGCTTGAGAGCATGCTGGACTGCTCACAAGGTAGATGAGACACGGAAAAATATCAGCCAAGGAGGACAGTGACAGGAGAAACGGGAGTTCCAGCACTCCCTGTCTCTTGCCTAACGTCTCCCTCCCCCCCCCAGAGTACTTCCCTGGTAGATTAGTGTCCACAATCTCCTCATATATATATATATATAGAGAGAGAGAGAGAGAAAGAGAGAGAGAGAGAAATACACACACACACATACAGATAGAGAGACAGACAGACAGACCTATATATAAAAACCATTATCAAAGAAATCAATCCCTTTGGAACAACACAGAAGATACAAAAAAGATCACCCTCTTTATATCCTCATTCAAAAAAAACAGTATTAAACGTTCTAAATTTGTTTACGAATCTTTAGTACTGTCAGTGAATCACAAGTTTACATTATTAAAGATCTCAAAAAAAAAGAAAAAAAAGAAAATAAGATCTATTATTAAAAATCTCTCCGAATCGTTTTCCCACAGAGAATTTTATCTGGCGCAGATCAAAGTTTCTTCCTCCCCATGAGTCGAACGGCGAATAAGTCGTATGTAAACTGACTCCACCTCCGCTAAGACTTTCCTTGAATAGTTTGACATCATTTGTATCACTAATTAGATAGCCAATAAGAACGCGGCACGTGCGCGCACGTGCTATTCTCTGTCTGTGCGTAACACCCGTCATAGTCACGTGACTAGCACTGTATATTTTGTATGGTAACAGATTTTAAGTCTCTTTAGTTAACGCCAATCACCATATTTTGGTGGTGGGGGGGAATGGGATGCCCCGGGGGGTATTTATAGGGCAAGGGGAAAACAGCTGACTCGTGAGGGGGTAAAATAATGACAGTTTGATAGTGCCCAACAGCTATTTCAAACCCACGTGCCGGAGATCACCAATAATTGAGGTTCTTTGAAGGCAATTCAGATAATTAGTATCTTTATACAGTGTTAAAAGATTCATAGGAAAAAATATGATGCAAAATATTCTCAATGCAATTTACCATTAAAAAAAAACACACACGAAATGCGCAGCTTTATACTTCCATGAAAAGAAATCGTCCATCATTATTTTAATATTATGAATTGAATAACCTTTATTCATAATAAAATAAATACATTCATTTCAATTAACAATGACATGAATAATTGTGACATGAAAAATATATTCTATAAATCGAAATTTGACTCTGAAGTTTAAGATAATTTCTGTTTTTTCTAAGTTTTTCCTTTTTGACATTTTTCAAGTGTCATTTATTTTTACTTTATTTTCAATTTATCTTTTTTTTAATTCTATTTCTATATAATGAACAAAAATATTTATAATTAAAAACCTCTCTCTCTCTCTCTCTCTCTCTCTCTCTCTCTCTCTCTCTCTCTCTCTCTCTCTCTCTCTCTCTTATATATATATATATTACGTTTCAACTTGAGAACCGCATAGATACAAAATGGGAATTTACTGGCTCTCCTTTATACCAAAAAGGGAACCATACGGTCAACGTTGGGAACCCCTTATTACTTGAATGATCACGTTATGAAAAGATCCATTTTGGTACTGTAATTTGACTTGAATGATTTAGAAACTTTCCTTATTACACTGTTTGTGGAAAAACATATAAACGCCATTTAAAATTTACTAAAACTTTAAACTACATAAAAAAACAACCGAAGAACAACAGAAGAACAACAACCTAAAGAAAAACAACAGAAATAAAATATTTTTGAGAAAAAAAAAAAAAAAAAACAGTCTAAAAGATGTAAAATGAAAGAAAATATCAACACTTTGCAACATATCAACAACAGCCAGATGTACGACAACTCCGCCATTTACTCGTACTCTCTAAAACGTGTCCGCTGAGTGTACCTCAGATCGGAGCGGGACAAAAGAACTAAGCGTACTCTTGGTTATATAAAGTATGTGAATAATACACTCGGTTCACTGAAAGTACACTGAAAGTACACTGAGAAGTTTTCTTTAATCCCTTGAGTTTTACTCTCTGTATTTTTCACTTAGTTACAGAGGACACAGCTTGTCAAGAAGATAACCGTTTCAGCTACACTCAATGTACTATGGACCTACTATATATGTACTCTTGAAGTACTTTACATTTTACATAGTATATTTATACGTGTTTTTCCACTCGGATCTAAAGTATTCACACAGAGGACAATTTTAAAATGATATAGTGAACATTGTACAAATCGCAACAAAAACATAAAAATTACATCATTACATACAGATTACAGTTCCTAAATACACGTTGCAGTTCCTAAATACACTTAGATACACTCGTAGCAAAGTAATGTTACCCTAAATCTTCATAATCTACCTGCAAAGATTAACTAAAACCAAAATTCTGTTTGGAATCTATGTAAATTTTTTCCTCGCGAAAAGCAATTACTTTCCACACACAGTTTATCAATATTCATCGCCCTTCAGTGATGGAGCCACCGAATTGAGAGGGGAGGCGATTTAGGAGGAATAAATGAATATAATTAAATATAACTATAAGCTGTTGCCGTCAAAGACAATTTGTCTTAAAGGGAAAATAATGAATTTATTAGTTTTTACTCGTACATTTATTATTTTTGTGTATATTTACACGTTTGGTAGAATATATACACAGTGTGTATATATATATATATATATATATATATATATATATATATATATATATATATATACTGTGTGTATATATACACATGTGCGTGAGTGTGTGTGTGTGTGTGTGTGCGTGTGTGCATATATATATATATATATAATTTAGTGGTGGACCGGATATCCGCATCATTTTTAACATCCGCATCCGCACTTCTGACTGCGGATGTTATGCGGATATTACCTCTAATAAATTATGCAATTTACAATTAAATTAGCTTATAAAGTAGCTTATAAGGCCCAGTCATGCACATTTCATGTAAAGTATTAATTATTTATTAATGAACAAACAAATATATAAACCTGAAAATATAAATAGCTGGTAACACAGAAAATTGAATGAAACTTGTTTCATTGAATTTTCTGTGGCTGAAACTCTTGAGAAAGTTATTATTTTTATCATAATGAAAACATTAATATTAATTTTAATTCTTATGCATTGCCTCCCATAATAGTAATATCATGAAATTTGAAAAAATTATGTCATATATTCATAATTCTATATTATATTGATAGATTAACTAAATATACGCATCCGCGGATATTGAAATTAAAAATCCGCATCCGCATCCGCAGATGTTGAAAAACTGACATCCGGTCCACCACTATATACATATATATATATACACACACACCGGGTGTCTCATTCGAAATTAAACAACTTTGAAACTCTGTAATTTTTAAAGTATTAATGTGAGAATGTTGAAACTTTGCCAGTTACTTCACCATATGTATAAGTTTTTGTCATAATGTTTTTTGTTTGTTTTAGATTGAATTATGTTTACCCCACAAGAAAAAGCGAAATGTGTGTTATGGATGAAGTCCCCTACTCTGGTGCAACGGCGATTCTGTACAACCTTTCACGAGGAACCACCCACCAGAAGAGAACTATATGCATGGACAAAGAAATTTGAGGAGACTGGCAGTGTTCTAAAGGAACACTCTGGAGGGCGAACAAGATCGGAAGAAGATGTTGAACGAATACGCGGCGCCTTTGGGAGTAACCCGAGAAAGTCCATCCGTCGTGCCAGTGTCGAACTGCAGATTCCTCATTCAACTGTGCATAGAGACGTGCGCAAGTGGCTGCAGCTCTATCCATATAAGCTTCAAATTGTTCAGCATATAACATGTGAAGGTCTTAACAAAAGGAAACATTATGCTATGCACAATGTATCTAATGTATCTAATGTATCTAAATGTTATAATTCACATATATCATATGAAACTTTATGACATTGACTATTTACTGTGTAAATATTACATTGTTTGCATCATTCAATAAAAAATTATAAGGTTTCAAAGTTGTTTCATTTCGAATGGGACACCGGGTATATATACAAGGTGAGTCAAAAGTCCGGAAACATAGGAAGGATAGGAAACTTTTATTGCAAAAAGCCATGTGTTACAATAATGTTATAAAATATGCTCTATTTGTTCTCCTTTCACTTCCAGACATATAGAGAACATATAGAGCACATCTTATAACATTACTTGCAACACATGTCTTTTTGCAATAAAAGCATCCTATGTTTCCGAACTTTTGACTCACCCCGTATATATATATATATATATATATATATATATATATATATAATCTTTGTTCCAGTCTTATTCCCGTTCAATCTTGCTTCTAACCTAACCTAACCTCACTCCACCTTACCTAATAGTATCCTAACCGGCCAATAATTTCTATTCGATCAAATTCCAGTATGAATGAATTTGACTTAATTCCAGTACGTTTGGTTTAATTCCAGTTTGGTCTATTCGACATTCTTCCAGTTCGACATTATTCCGGTTGCAGATTTTGGATCTGACATCATCCCATTTGATTTAATCCTATTTCACTTTATTCCAGTCGATGTATTTCAGCTTGTGGACGCGAAAGTGTTATTGCTTTCCTCGTTTGATGAAATATGCGCTAGGTTGTGTTAGCTTTTGCCTTGTAGGAGCTCAGTGGCAGCA
Organism: Bathynomus jamesi; assembly: GCA_023014485.1. NCBI lineage: Eukaryota > Metazoa > Arthropoda > Malacostraca > Isopoda > Cirolanidae > Bathynomus > Bathynomus jamesi. The sequence continues at coordinate 206,014 of JAJOZX010002821.1, read as the reverse complement.
CCCACGACACTTAGTCAGAGGTTCTCGGTTTGAATCCTTGCTGAGGTTATTTTTCACACACACACACACACACACACACACACACACAAACCTATATATATATACACACACACACACTATATATATATATATATATATATATATATATACAGGGTGGGCCGTAAGTTTCCATACATAGGAAAAATAAACATTTTGTTATGGCCAACCATTTTTATTTATATAATATGCTCTACATGGTTGCCATTGTTTTGAAAACACATTTCAATACGTGTTCCCCACTGTTGATGAACACGCATTAGCACAGTTGACGTTATGCTTGTAATGGCGTTGGTGATACGTTCCTTTAGATGATTTATGTCTCGTATCTTTTCCTGATACACCATGGCCTTCAAGTGCCCCCAAAGATAGAAATCAAGGGGGGTGAGATCTGGGGATCTGGGAGGCCACTCCGCAGGACCACGCCGACCAATCCAAGCATCCGGAAACTGCTGATCCAAATACCGACGCACGTGAAGACCATAATGAGGTGGAGCTCCATCTTGCTGGAAGTAAACTGGGAAGTTACCTTCCTCGTTTAGCAGGGATGGAAAATCTCTTCTTGCAACATGTTAAGATACCTTTCGGCATTAAGATTTCCACTGACAAAAATTGGTCCAATAATTCTGTCACCCCATATCCCGGCCCACACCATCACTTTACCGGCACCTTGCATCTTCGTCGGACTCAGCCAGTTAGGGTTAGCATTACTCCAATAACGTATGTTTTGCCGATTAACCTCTCCATTGACGTAAAAATTTGCTTCATCAGTAAACAAGATCTTACGTCAAACGCATATTCTTAGGGTATCTGAAACATAAAAACAAACGTTTAATTTTTCCTATGTATGGAAACTTACGGCCCACCCTGTATATATGTATATATATATATATATATATATATCGTAAAGAACGACGCTTTGTATAGGAGAATTATCCGCGCAAGATGAGAGCGAAAGAACGAAACAAATGAAAAAATGAGGTAACCACCCGGGAATCGAACCCGGGATCTTCCGATTGCCGGTCAGATATGATAACCATTACACCACGGGCCTCACTCAGTCAAATGTCGTAATTCCTCTACATGCGCGCAGAAACCAATGCCCCAAAGGGGCACCTCCCGCATGCCATAACATTATATACATTATAACTGCAAACACGCAGTATAATTAACGTAAAGAACGACGCTTTGTATAGGAGAATTATCCGCGCAAAATGAGAGCGAAAGAACGAAACAAATGAAAAAATGAGGTAACCACCCGGGAATCGAACCCGGGATCTTCCGATTGCCAGTCAGATATGATAACCATTACACCACGGGCCTCACTCAGTCAAATGAGGATAATTCTCCTATACAAAGCGTCGTTCTTTACGTTAATTATACTGCGTGTTTGCAGTTATATATTATATATATATATATATACTATATATGATGCAAACCCACAAGGAAAAACAAAAATGACTCCAAAGCCTTTCGTAGGTGTACTTCTGAATACACGAAAGGCCTTGGAATCATTTTTCTTTTTCTTGTGAGTTTGTATCATTCATTCATTTCACGTATTTAATTGTGAAATTCATCCCATACTGTATATATACAGTATATATATATATATATATATGTGTGTGTGTGTGTGTGTGTTGTGTGTGTGTGTGTGTGTGTGCGTGCGCGCGCGTGTAGACTTAAAAGTGGTACCTTCTTTTAGCGCAATTCGAATCGTCCCGTCATTGGTGTATGTATTATATTATATATAATATATATATATCAAAGAGAGAGAGAGAGAGAGAGAGAGAGAGAGAGAGAGAGAGAGAGAGAGAGAGAGAAACATTTCTCTAAATTTATTCAACTTTACAATAATTTTATTTAAAACAATCATCGTTGTTGAAGTTGATTTAATTCGACTAACAATGAGTCCAAAGCTGCCTGATCAAGTAATGCATTTTCCTCATTAATTACAATATATCTCCACTGTATAGAATCGATCGAAATTGAATGAATTGAAAAACGCAACCATATTAAATATTTCTCAACCAATGCTTCTAATTATATTTTTCTCTTTCTTGTCGTTACATCCCACAAATAAAGCTAATTTGAACCAAATGAATCATAAAAATGTAATCTGATGTAATATATTTTCTTTATCCGAAAAACAAATTCTCGTCCTGTAACAAAATGGCCAATTTTTAGCTTCTTCGCGTACAAGTTCTCTTTACTCTTACGGATGGATGGTTGAACTACCTGACGCAGCTCTTGTACGATTCCAGAGCTCTCTAAAGAACAAATTTACTGTTATTATCTCTTATTATTAGAGAAAATGATATTTAAGAACAAAATCTAACGTGAATATTATTCATTTTCGCTTAGACAAATTCAGCTATTTAATTTTACGCTTTATTGGAAAGTTATTTCCTCCATCTTGTTCCTTTTTATTCGTAAAAACACACTTTTTTTTACCTTCCTTTATCTCTCGCGTTTCCCATTTATTCCCGTATCTATTAAAGCCATGGAAAACATCCTTTTACGTACCAATCGCTCAATATTTGCTTTTTTTTTCCTTTAGAGAACGCGCATCTCTCAAAGACAAAAGTATAAACAATAAGTTCCTTCGGGCGACAGTTTCAATTCTTTGCGCAAAACGAACGAGCGCCAACTGAGCCGACGAAAAGGGCCCTTTTGTGATTGTATTTCTAGTGATTCCTTTTAATCTTTCCAGTGTCATAATGCCGATATTCAATTTGAATAATGTTGTTACGAAGAAATGTGGAATCATCATTGGATGCAAAGTGGCGTAAAATTCAAAATTGGAACCATGACGTCATAGTCGATGTAAAAGATGATTGGTCAATTTGAAAACTGAGCCGCTTAACCTCTCTCTCTCTCTCTCTCTCTCTCTCTCTCCTCTCTCTCTCTCTCTCTTCATACACACAAAACACACACACACACACACACACACACACACACACACACACACACACATATATATATCGTTTGTTCCACTTCCAGAGAAGATTTTATTTAGGGAATCGTTGCGAATTTTTATTCCTTTATTTGCGAACAAAAACCACTTCTCTTTATTCAGTTTGCGAAAAATTAAATTGTTATTTTTATTATATAAACATTACGACGCGAGCCGAAGACAATTCGGTTATATAATTTGAGTTTTCCTTGTTTTTGAATTCGGAAAAGGAGACACAGCGAGGATATGTCCCTAAAATGATTTTTATATTAAGCAAATGCGGATATATTTACGCTAGTTTGATTTCAATGTTGTGGTTTTTTTTTTCTCTTTTAGAGGGGCGTTTATTTTTTATTTTTCTTCTTCTTTTTTTTTTTCTTAACAATAAGCTTTTTGCGGAAGTGGAATAAAAATAGGAAATAACATGATTTTTATTATATAGTTTTTAGATGTAAATTCATTTTTTTTTTTTTTTTAACTTGCGGCATTTGCGTTTCTATTGTTTTGCGGAGGTAATATTAGATTTTGTACAATTTAATCAATTGTCTTTTGCGTCCTCGGAAAACATAAAAGCTAAATATAGAAAAAAAAAAGTATTTTGTAAACGGTAAATGTTTCCAGGAGCCAGACGGGAACCAAATTAAATAAAAGTCTTTGAAAGTAGAAACACAGCTTTGTTTTTGCCATAAATTAAGCCCTGTAATGTATATATATATATATCGGGTGGCGCGGAAAAAACGCGTCCTGTTTGAAGAGCCGTTGTTCCGTTAATCTGATTAGTAGACATCTGAAAATCTTGTGGTTAAATAAGAACAAATCCAAATCAAAAAAAGGTTCGTTGAAAGGAGGCCAATATTTGCGCTCCTTGACCATTTTCCATTCCCTCCAGCTCCTTATTTTCCGGTTATTGTACTTAAAATGCAATATATATATATACGAGCATATCGGGTGGAGCTGGAAAAACGCGTTCTGTCTGAAGAGCCGTTGTTCCGTTAATATGATTAGTAGACATCTGAAAATCTTGTGGTTAAATAAGAACAAATCCAAATAAATTCTATAAAATTTGTATTAAAATAATGTAATTATAAAGAGAGTTATAGCTGCCTAAACTGAAGGTTCAAAACAATGGCTTTCGGCATTAAAACATCAATTTTCAATGGAAAAAAATAGATACAAGCAAGACTTATGTGCGATACGACCACCATTTTCATTAATCACTGTTATCACACGTCGTTTCCATTGACAAATAGCAGCCTGAATTTGATGTAGTGTTAGTTGGTCTCAATATTCTTCAATGCGATCGTGTATTTCCGCCAAGTTGTCAAATGGTTGGCGGAAAAAACGCGGAAAGAACGCGTCCTGTTTGAAGAACTACTGTTCTGGAAATATGATGATTAGGGATCTGAAAACTTTACAGTTAAATAAGAACATATCCAAATAATATAATTATTTACAGATTTACAACTGTTTAAATGACACACAATGAAATTTTGCGAATGCGTGCTGCTTTCAGTTTCAAATGTAACGTTCGTCAATACGCACGAGCCAGTTAGCCAGAACTACGTGATCGTACTGAAGAATGTTGGGAACAAATACCACAACATCAAATTCAGGCTGCTATTTGTCAATGGAAACGACGTGTGATAACAGTGATTAATGAAAATGGTGGTCGTATCGCACATAAGTCTTGCTTGTATCTATTTTTTTCCATTGAAAGTTGATGTTTTAATGCCGAAAGCCATTGTTTTAAACCTTCAGTTTAGGCAGCTATAACTCTCTTTATAATTGCATTATTTGAATACAAGTTTTATAGAATTTATTTGGATTTGTCCTTATTTAACCACAAGATTTTCAGATGTCTACTAATCATATTAACGGAACAACGGCTCTTCAGACAGAACGCGTTTTTCCCGCTCCACCCGATATGCTCGTATATATATATATATATATATATATATATATATATATATATATATATTGCATTTTAAGTACAATAACCAGCAAATAAGGAGCTGGAGGGAATGGAAAATGGTCAAGGAGCGCAAATATTGGCCTCGTTTCAACGAACCTTTTTTTTTGAGGGGCAAGGGGGGTTATGGATGACGTGATCAGTATAGGAGCGCTAACTCTGAAACCTCGCAACGCAGGTTCGAATCCCACTAGGTCCTACTTTACCACTTTATCGCCTTTTTTCTTTCCATGTCATCGTTTATTCAAGGATTCCTCTATTTTCGTACACATTTATTAATTATTATTATTATTATTATTATTAGTAGTAGTAGTAGTAGTAGTAGCAGTAGTAGCATTAGTAGTAGTTCTAAAACTATTAATACAATACAAAAATAACTTATACACTTTATACATTTCAAACATAAATCTTAACAAATAAACCTAATACAAGAGAACATAATCTGAGCTCTGAGCAGAAATCAGAGTTGGTCTCTTCACATAAATAAGAAATATATCTTTCCTTCCTAAAGTCTTCCCTTAAATAAACTCCAGTAACGGTAATCGATGAACATAGAAAACGGGATCCCCAAATTGAAGGAAGCTCAATGGGGAAAGATAGTATTAAATGATACGATGATTTATAGAAGGATGTCGATCGAGGATCTGGTCATATAAATACCCGGATAGGATTACACCAATAAATAAAACCATATTTGAAACTGTTCAAAACGGGCTTTTTTTTCTTTTTCTTTTTCTTTTTTAACACTTTTAATGCAGTGCTCGATTCGAGAGATTATTAATTATTATTAATATTATTATTATTATTATTATTATTATTATCATTATTATTATTATCATTATTATTATTATAAGCGTATATAGATAGAAAATGATGACACTATAGAGAGATGGGGAAATAATTATCTATCCATCTATATATGTATGTATATATATATATATATATATATATATATATATATATATATATATATATATATATATATATATATATATATAATATATTATATATATATGTGTGTGTATATATATATATATATATATATATATATAATATATATATATATATATATATATATATATATATATATATATATATATATATATATATATATAATCAATAGGAGAATGATCCTCGTATACCTGAAACGCCCATTTTACATCTCTTTCGATGCAAACAGATCCTCCTCTTCTTAATGCAAATAAACCGAAGACTTAAAGAATAGAAATGATATTTGGAGATGTACAAAAGAATCAAATAAATGAAAGGTTTTCTAAAAAGCGTTTAATGCGGTTCTTCTTAGTTGGTTGGTGTTCAGTATCAAAGTGGTTTTATTTACCCTTTCTAAAGGGGAGGACTAGGTTCGATGACAGCGAAGGGTTAACAAAAGTATGAGAAGAGGATTACATCCGTAATAGCGATACAATTATATAGCGTTACATCAATACTGTCTTTTACCTTCTCTAATAGTTCAGCTGCTCCTCAATCTCCCACCTCTTTGTGATATATATATATATATATATATATATATATATATATATATATATACACACACTGTACATACAGAACAGCTGTTTACAAATATTTAATTTGAAATTTAATTAACATAAATCTTACAAATGAATATGGCATTGTAACTGTATATTTATTACAATATGTCGTTATACAGTCACTGTCGTTATACAGTCAGAAAAAAATATGGTGTTTTAATCCTTACAACTAAAATTTGTTAAAGTTATTATAAGAAAATGTTTTAATGTTTTGTTGAAAGTAATTCTTACTTTCCGTCATTTCAATGTTTAAAAGAAATGTTTCTCTTAGTCTGATATGACGCAATTCGAAAATTGGATGGTGACAAGGAAAAGGGTGACAAGGAAAAGGGTGACAAGGAAAAGTGGTGTAAGTACCTACATTTTTTTTCTCAAAAAATTCTGTTCCTTCATTTTGAGAATTAATGAGGTGTACAGGGTGTTCCATAATTCCTGTCTCATAGGAAAATGTATTTTGAATTAACTTTACGAAAGTAATATATTAGAACTAAAATATATGTTCAAATTAATGTCTTGTTTTGGGACCTTTTCTTTTTTGTGGCAGGTAGAATATGTCTAATATGGAAGTAAGTTACACTCGTGAGGAAAAGGCCTTCGCATTTTGTTATTCTACCTACAACAAAAAAAAAAGGTCCCAAAACAAGAAATTAGTTTGAACTTTTGTAAATTTAATTTAAAATAAATTTTCCTATGAGACCGGATTTATGGGACACCCTGTATAAAATTAACGTTGCGAGTCGGCAAAAGCCAAAATATTCTTATTTAAACTTTTGGTAAAGAAAATTGTTCTTTTTCGAATCAAAGAATTAATTCTTATTCACGCAATTAATTCTCAAAGTCAAGTATCAAAATTTTTGAAAAATGCACTTAATCACTTTCCCTTGTCACGCTCCAATTTTTTTAATTGCGTCATATAATACAGGGAAAATTAATATGATATGACGCAGCTCCGAAAATAAAACAATAGTTTATTTTTGAAACTGCGTCATATTACAGAGAACTGAATATGATATGATACAGTTCTAAACATAAAACTAGTTTAATTTTGAAACTGCGTCAAATACTAAAGGGAACAGAATATGATATGACGCAATTCCAAATCTAAAACTATTTTCATTTTGGAACCTCGTCATGTATACATGGAACAGAGTGTGATATGACGCAGTTAAAAAACAATTTTAATTCTGAAACATCGTTACATATTACAGGGAACTGAATAGGATATGACGCACTTCCACAAATTAAAATTTTATTACTCAAAATAAGTAACAATATTACTTAAAACAGACCAAAACGGAGTTCTATTCTTAAGATATTTTGAACACACTTTCGTTAAAAAACACGTACCATTTATCCGAGTGTATACTTAAACATAATTATAGCTTTTGTGTCTAATTTTATATAGTGACTCTATTAAATACATCATATTATCCTTAATTAGATACAACATAAAAAAAATACACTCAAAAAATCTTTTAATCCATTATAAATCGTTTCTGGGAACCAGAAAATTGGATTACGACCAGAAAAAAATGAAAACAGCTTTCGATAGATCAAAAAACAAATGTGGAGCTTCATTGCGCGTAAAAAGCCAAATCCTCCTCAAATTTGGATTTACATTCTGTTATCTAAAACACTGTACAATAATATAAGAAAAAAATGTTTTCTTCACGTGTTTTAACATTGTTTTTCACGTGTTTTAACATTGTTTTTCACGTGTTTTAACATTGTTTTTCAATCGTAGAAAACTTTTGATGTTTATTTCAACGGAGAATTGAGGAAAAAGTACCCAGGTAGCACGATTGATCGAGAGACTATTGATGTATGGTTGATATCGTTGAAATGCAGTTGATATTTGTTGTGACATTTCACAAATTAATATTGATGTATACTGTTCATAAAAACAATATAATGATAAAATAAAGTGCAATAAGCATTTTCAAAATATATTTTCCTAAAAGGTGAGGATATAATATTGTTTTCTGTATTTACTGAATAATGAATTTACATCAGTACTCATTTTCAACCCCATTTCGATACTGATATCGAAATTTATGTCACCTAGATTGCTCTTCCGAAACTGCCAAGTCACAATTGTTCCAGTAATAAAAGGTTGATTCATTGATATTTCTTCATCATAACATCGATATAAGTGTGCTACCTGTGTGTGTATATATATATATATATATATATATATATATTAATATATATATAATATATATATATATACAGGGTGTCCGAGAATTATCTGTACAATTTTTGGTTGTTATTAAAAGTCAACCATGAAGTGTAGAAATTCCAGTGTTGTCCCTTTTTACAGAGAATCTCATTATGTTTTTTCTGATACCAAGTTTTGACAAGTTTTTTAGAAATTCCAGTGTGTCCGAACATTATCTGTACAATTTCACCTTTTAATAAAATTCTTGATAACACACGTAAAATTCTTAAACAAGATTATTTAGAATCTGTATTTTCAAAAGTTTCTTTTATTAAAGTAACGTTGTTACAAACATTCGATATGTGCACCATTAGTCATTCGCAAAACATCCAATCGATACTCCAAATGTTGCCATGTACGCTGCAGCATATCCACATCAATTCGCTCAATAGCAGCTGTGATTCTTGCTTTTAAATCATCAATGTCTGTCACCCGCGTACATTTCTAAAAAAAACTTGTCAAAATGCGGTATCAGAAAAAACTTAATGAGATTCTCTGTAAAATGGGACAACACTGGAATTTCTACACTTCATGGTTGACTTTTAATAACAGCCAAAAATTGTACAGATAATTCTCGGACACCCTGTATATATATATATATATATATATATTATATATATATATATACAGGGCTATTGAAAATGATTCACCTGATTTCAAATGAGAATATTTTTTAATGTTACAAATACAGAGTGATTTGTGATACATCAACCAAAAGAAAAACTGTCCAAATTTTGTCTCTCACCTCATAAATGCTCTATGTGACTCCCCCTAGTTACACGAGCAACGTCGACACGATGGTCGAATTCCTCCCATACTCGCTCCAGCATGTCCGTTGTCACTGACTCTACGGCAGTAACAATGCGAGTTCGGAGCTCATCCAAAGATGTGGGCAATGGTGGCACGTACAGAGTATCCTTAACGTACCCCCAAAGGAAGAAGTCGCACAGTGTAAGATCTGGCGACCTAGGGGGCCAGCTGTGGAGCACCAAAACTGCAACATACAAAACGCCTTCTGCTGTGCAGAAGCCATTTTCACACTGAATGTTTGTTGCTAGGCTAGGCCATGGCGTGACTTTGGAGCCCTCTCGCGGTGATCTTGTAAAACTCGGAGATTTCCTCTTTCATGTGGTGTATGCCCAGTTGATGCACGGTTGATAGGTATGGAAGTATTCTCAGTTGAAATCGGATGAATCAATTTAAATAGCCATATATATATATATATATATTATAATATATATATATATATATATATATTAATACTGAAATCCTACGGTAATTTTTAGGTTTCGTTTATGAAATTTAATAAAATTTAGAAAATTTGTGAAAATATTGAAAGAAAAATTATCAATTTCAAATGTTTGAAAATTGTTTCGAAATTATTTTTTGCAAACTTTCATCCGTAACACGATATATATAATATATATATATATATATAATATATCGTATTAGTACGTTGACCCTCCATATCTCTATACGCTTGGCAATGATACTGCAAGCTGCTTATAACCTGAATGGGTGTATGAGCGAAATAGTGCTTTGTATAAAAGAGTGAAGCATTTTCTACCAGATTATACTTAAGCTATTGACATTTTCGTTTAAAACATTGAATAATATATATATATATATATATATAGGTCTATATATAAATAAATAAATAGATAGATAGAAAGATAGATACATAGATAGATAGATAGAGAGATAGATAGATATAAACTTTAAGTATTTAATAAAAATTCAAAATTAATTTGTTAATTTCTTTATGTTCATTAGATATCATTTATTGGCTTTGTATATATATTCCCCTCTTTTCTTGCATGTTTGCCAAGAGGTTAATTAAGTAGACTCTCTCCCCTCCCTAATTTCCCTTATATTTCCACTATAGACATTCTCCTCACCCTGAAGCCCTTTGTTTTCCCCGATTTGTCTCTTTCACTTTCCCGAAAGGGGGCTTCGTCCCCTTAAACCTCTTGATTTCCTCACCCTTAGGAGGGGACACGAGAGAGAAACCGTGTATAGAGAGCTCCATCCATCCCCCCCCCACTCTCTCTCTCTCTCTCTCTCTCTCTCTCTCTCTCTGTCAGCATCTCTCCCCTCTTTTCGTCTCTTTTATGTCCCCTCTTCCCATTCTTATTGAGGCGGTGTGATGCTCGGCGTAGCAGTTGCAGCGTTTCCCAAGCGAGCGAAGAGTGAGCATAGCAATAACCAAATTATCCGACACTTAATTACCACCAAAATATTGTTAATGCCATCTCGAACTCATACGAACGTCGTACAGGTGTTGAGCCCGGGCATAGATCGAAGATTGGATCAAAGTCTCAATTAGTCTTCGACAAAGTTTGCGTAGACGTGACGTGTTTTGAAGTCGTTTTATTAAAACTCTTATCTTCGTATTTAGACAAGATTAATTTACTTTGTTTTCTTCAGTTTCTTTCCAAAATCCAATATTTATTCTTCTCTTTACAAACTAAAGTATAAAATTAAGCCATTCAAACTTTGAAATTTTCATTCTTACCATATATATATATATTTATTTATTTATACAGTATATATATATAATATATATATATATTTATTTATTTATACAGTGTATATATATATATATATATATATATATATATATATATATATATATATATATATATACTGCATAGAATGGAGGGGGACCAAACAAATACAATATAAATTACATAAATAAAATAAAATCTAAACTATATTTGATAACAGAATGAGTGGATATGAGAAAAATTATTATTATTATTATATTATTATATTATTAGTAGTAGTAGTAGTAGTATTGGGATGATATATATATATATATATATATATATATATATATATATATATATATATATTATATATAATATATATATACACCTTTCAATCTTGCAAGTGTTCCGCGTGATGATTCCTCATTTCACGGAAGTCAGGCTCGTTGCCCCTCTTCTCCAGTTAACATGGTGAAGTAGAGAGTTGGTTTCTTGCACTTTCCACTTCACATAGCCAGGGACTCCCGCCTCATCTGGTATTGTTCTGAGTCAAGCGTCTAATCTTCTTTTGAAGATTTCCACCACTACACCAGTCACATGTTCCGCATTTCTTTGATTGAACAGTCTTGGCCCCTTTCACAACAAAGCTATTTTCCTTCAAGATTGAGGAGGTTCCCCGTCTAGCTTTCACATTAGAAACGCAACACATTCTTCCTTTCTTACTTTCCACTGTTGAGTGGTTAGAGCGTTCAAAATGAGATTAGGGACAAGGTTCTCCATGCGTAAATAATGGTGTACGTCCCTCCTTTTTCTTTCCAGCAAATATAAATTTAATTCACGTGACGTTTCCCGGTAATTTAGTTCTTTGCATTCACTGAACTTCGCTGTGAAGCTTCTCTGAATTTTTCCTAGTTGACAAATGTTTTATTTTTATATTGGAGTGTTAAAACTGAGTAATACTCCAACTTGGGTAGGATCAGTGTTTTTAACATAGGAATCATTATATTCCTTTCTCTTCTTTTAAAGGTTCTCTCTCTCTCTCTCTCTCTCTCTCTCTCTCTCTCTCTCTCTTCATATATATATATATATATATATAATATATATATATATAATATATATGTGTGTGTGTGTGTGTGTGTGTGTGTGTGTGTGTAATTCAGTTCACTGTCAGTAAAAATCAATTTATATATTTTTTAACAGAAAAATAAAAGTGATTTCATTATAATTAATGAAATTAAATGTATGTAAAATGAAATAAGGGCACATCCCAATGCACCGTCCCCCCTAAATAGGAATTTGGAGAGCGTGAGGAAAAATTATATATATATATATATATATATACAGCTCAAATGGTCAGGAAATTCAGAGAAATTCTAAAGCAAAAGATTTAGGAGTTGTAATGAGTGATGATGCGAAATTTGAAACACAGAATAAGATAGCAATAAACAGAGCAAAGAGAATAATTGGGCAGATACTGAGAACCTTTAAACGAAGGGATAAGAATATAATGATTCCTCCACTAAAAACACTGTTTGTACCCAAATTGGAATACTGCTCGGTCCTAACATCCCCATATAAAAAAGAAGACATTAGACAGCTAGAAGGGATTCAGAGAAGCTTCACAGCCAAGATCAAGGGGTGCAAAGAACTAAATTACTGGGGAAGGTTACGCGAATTAAACGTATATTCACTGGAAAGGAGAAGAGAGAGATACACCATTATTTACACTTGGAAAATAATGAAGAAACTAGGCCCTAATCTTACTCTGAACCCTATAACTCCCCAAACAACAGTGGAAAGTAGAAAAGGAAGACTGTGTCGTGTTCCCAAATTAAAGGCTAGACAGGGAACATCCTTAACCCTGAAAGAAAATAGTTTTGTTGTGAGAGGACCAAAACTGTTTAATCAGCTGCCCAAAGACCTAAGGAACACGAGTGGTGTTGCGGTGGACATCTTATAAAGAAGATTAAGTGCCTGACTCAGAACAATCCCCGATGAGCCGGGCTTACCTGGCTATGTGAGGTGGAGAGTACAAGAAACCAACTCACTACTTCACCAGGCCAACTCGAGAGGAGGGGCGACAAGCTTGACCTTCGTGAAATGAGGAATCATCGCACGGAACATTTGAAAGGTTGAAATATATATATATATATATTGTTGTTCTGCATTTTCATTCGGAAGATCAAAAGGCAAATGATTCGCTTCAGTTATTTTAATAAATTTATAATTGAAAATATTAAGTAATAATTATTTCTTAACTTCCTTTAATTATTTTAATTATTATATATATATATATATATATATATATATATATATATATATATATATATAATATATATTAATTTTTCTATATTACCGTTATTCTCTCTCTCTTCTCTCCTCTCTCTCCTCTCTCTCTCTCTCTCTCTCTCTCTCTCTCTCTCTTTCTGTACCCCTTACTTGTATCTGTATCCTTTTTTCTCGTTCTTACTTTATCTCACTCTCTCTCTTTTAGCTTCCTTTCTTTCTGTCTCTTTCTCTCTACCTTTTTCTTTGATCCGAGCGAAGTGAGGGGAGCGGCGGTTCATATTGATTTGGTTCCCTCGTTTTCATCTCCCAACTCCCCTCAGATTCTGGTCGGACAAAACTTACTGAAAGCTGATTGGCTGTGTACGAGCGAGCGTTATCCACTTAGCCAAAACCGGGATGCCATTAGGTGCCATTAGGTGCCATTTATACAGTCATTTTAAACCAAATTCGAATTTCAGCTCTTTTTCTATTTATGTCCCGCGTTTCTCTTCCTTCTTTAACACTCTGAAGTTCGGTTTTGTTTGGTTTTGAGGTTTTTTTGGGGGGAAGGGGGGTATTTATTGTTGTTTTTTATTATTTTTTGTCTTTGATTTATATTGATTTTTTTGTTTTTTTGTTTTTGTTTTATTTTTTTTTTTTTTTTTTGGTTTTATAGTGTTTTTACTGGTTTTCTTTTTCTTTTTGCATTTTGGTTTTTTGCCTTGTTTGTAATTTGTGACTGTAAAAAGTGGTTTTATTTGTTTTCATTGCTAGTAAAGTTATCTAAATTAGTGTACCCTCTCTCTCTCTCTCTCTCTCTCTCTCTCTCTCTCTCTCTCTCTTTCTCTCTCTCTACATATATATATATATATACATATATATACACACAGTATATAAAGGAGACGGACATACATTTCGATATTTTATTTGGGGAGGTGTGAGGGGAAAGGAATTTTTAAATCCAAAATCCACGGTTAATTTTTTTTCCTCCAATTTGAATTTGGCGCCTCACAAAACACTGAAGACTTGAGTTATGAGATGAAAAAGAAATATAATAGTTTAAATGGATGCCTAACTGAAACCCTTTTTATATATTATATGTAACCATATATGTCCGTATAATATTACCATGTATAACCATGTATGTTTATATAATATAAACATTCCATACATTTTTCTTTAAAGCTATGCCACGTTGTACATATATATATAATATATATATATATATATATATATATATATATATATAATATATATATAATATAACAGGGCGTCCCAAAAAAATGTATACACACTTTAACAGCTGATAGCTCAATTGATGTTTCTTTCTTTCCAAGTTAAACCCATTAGAATTAATAATGGCAGTCAGACTAAGCTTTGAACAAAGGAAATTCATTCTAAAATGCTACTGGAAGTGTGAAAACGCAGTTGAAGTGCAAAGACAGTTTAGGAGGGAGTTTCAAACAGATCCACCAACGCGACTTACCATCACTCGAATTAGAGATAAGTTTGAAGCCGATGGAACTGTTCAGAATGTCCACAAGAAGCGTTCCGGAAGACCACGGACATCGACAAGCCCCACAAAGCAAGAAAGAGTACTGGAAACGTATCACCAAAGTCCAAGAAAATCTGTGCGGCAAGCGAGTCGTGAGGTAGGACTTTCAGAATCGTCTGTCCAACGCATTTTGAAGCGCTGTCAATGGAAAAGTTACATTCCAAGATTAGTCCATGCTATTAATGAAGATGATCCGGACCGAAGAGTGGAGTATTTCGAGTGGTACTTGGCACGATGTGGATGTGGATTGGACGAAGGGTGTTTCGTAGAATACCCTCCGCGTTCACCAGACCTCACACCACTAGACTTTTTTTTATGGGGATACTTAAAAGACAAAGTCTACGCTATAAAACCTGCAACAGTCGCTGAATTGAGAGCAGCCATTGAACGAGAATGCACACAAATACCAAACGAAATGTTTCGTGATGTTTGCGATTCCATTGCTTCGCGTTATCAGCAGTGCCTGGACCAGAACGGACGTCAGTTTGAAAACAGGCGTTGACAAAACAATTAAATAATGTCTGTAGATTCTATTACATTTTGAAAATGAAATGTATTTTAATAAACACTGCCTTTATAAGTATTTAAAGTGTGTATACATTTTTTTGGGACGCCCTGTATATATATATATATATATATATATATATATATATATATATATATATATATATATATATATATATATATTATATATATATATATATATATATATATATATAATATATATATATATATATATAATATTTTCGTTTAGTCTTCTAATTACAGTTCGACTTGAACTGTAATTCAAGTCGAACTGTAATTCATATTTTCACTTTGTGAAATAAGTGTCATCAAGTGCCATCAAGTGCCATCATTTATCTCATTTATGAATTGGCAATATAGTGTTGCGTGTATAAATTAAATACTTTCACTTCACTTGTGTTTACTTTCAAGCATACGAGGAATATATATATATATATATACAGTATATATATATATATATATATATATATATAATATATATATATATATATATATATATATATATATATATATATATATATATATATATATATACTGCAAATATATACAGGGCTGTGACAGTTACTGCCTCAAATAAGTAACTAGTTACAGTTACTAGTTACTGTCTCAAAAAAGTAACTAGTTATAAGTTACTAATTACTGTTTCAAAAAAGTATCTAGTTACTAATTGTTTCAAAAGTTAATTTCGACATTTTTCCTGGTTTTAGCGAGCATCTGATCCTGATAAGAATAGTTTCTCTGACAAGTAATCCTTGACAAGATTGTTCATTTGTTTTACGTTAATTGCGATTTAACGAATAAACAACGAGATTTTATTATATTAGCATTAGATATATGTTGTCAGTAAACTTGAACTGTACACAATATGTATAGGGTGGGCAAAAGGTCTGGGCACCCCATCTAATGTAAAAATTAGATATGTAAATATCTTAATGGGGGATGCCCAGACTTTTTGACCACCCTGTACATCGATGAAGGCTTGTGAAAAAAGTAGCTTTTAACTTTGTGCCCCTCACACAAAAAAGTAACTCGTAAAAGTTACAAATATTCATAATAATTTTTTTGTAAATAGTTACAGTCGTAATTACTCGGCCCGGAAAAGGTCACGATTACCGAGTAACTGATCACGTCACAGCTATATATATATATATAAATAATGATATATACTGTGTATATAATGTATATGTGTATGTGTATACATATATATATATATAGTCTTTAAGCTTTTACATGAAACAGAAATTACTTGCAAATAGTTGCCATTTGGAACCTCTCGGAAACTATCGTTAAACATTTAAATTAATTTCATAAGAAATTTCCTAAGTTTTTTTTTTTATTAAATACTCAATTAGAAAAAGAGATCTTTCCTTAAACTTGTTTAAGTGATGTGCAAAGAGAAGCAAAACACCAATTATAACTATGGGCTTTATTTAATTGATCTTAATGAAGGCAAAAAAACGTTGGCACCTTCTGGATATCTTAGGATTTCTCTCACGCCGGATTAGGGAACGGTAAAGAGAGAGAGAGAGAGAGAGGGAGAGAGAGAGAGAGAGAGAGAGAGAGAGAGAGAGAGAGAGAGAGAGAGAGAGAGAGAGTTTGGAAAAAAAATTTGCTGGAAAAAAGTTACATTCTCAAATTACTGCTATTTTGATATACAGGGTTTCTTTTTTTTATGCAAAATTGTTTTAGTAGAGTGTTGTGTTGTGGGGATCTTTTTTTTTAGTTGTCATTTGGATTACTTAAAAAGTATGTATAATTGCAGTGAGAGAGAGAGAGAGAGAGAGAGAGAGAGAGAGAGAGAGAGAGAGAGAGAGAGAATTCCCGCAACTTACTGCAAATAAAAATATTATCTTCCTCAATTCACTCAAAAAGGAAGTTTTGTAGACCATATCTTTTATCAAAAGAAGTTATTTATAAACATATATAATACTTGAGTAGTATATTTATTATTTGCTTCCTCTTCGTCAGGTTTGGTTTCAAAACCGTCGAGCGAAATGGCGTCGTCAGGAGAAAATGGAACAAGCCCAATTGCGCCTCCACGAGCAGTCCTTGGGCCTTCTGTCGAGACCACCCGGCCCTGGACCGCTGGACCACTTCTTCCCTCCTTTACTCCCCGGACTGCAAGGTGTCCCAGGACTCCAAAGTTCCATGCCGCCCTTACATCCATCCCTGACTGGTGTAGCATCTTCCATGCACGGCCTTCCAGGATTTTTAGCGCATCCTCACGCAGGCTATCCATCGTACCTCACGCCTCCTACGTCCTCGCCGCTCGGAGTCAACCCCACGTCTGCTTCAGGGGGTTCGACAACAACCCCGACTAGTTTCAACTCCCCTTCTTCTATCTCCCTCTCTCCTCCTCTGTTAGTATCCAGCTTACAAGAGAGCAACAGCTTAAGCCCCACTCCGCCTGAGGAGGACTTGAGATCAACTTCTATCGTTGCTCTCAGGATGAAGGCCAAGGAACACCTTCAGATCCTTGGCAAAACGTCTGCCCTTGTCTGAACTCACATATAAACGTAAAAAGTCCCAAAATTACCGTACGTCAGTGTAGCAGTAGTTTTAGCTCAGGAACAGCTCATCAAGAAAAGGTGTTATGACACCTATTGAAAACAGTTCTGTAAATAAAGATAATAAAATTAACTGGAATTATAATGAACTATAATTCCAAGATGACTTATAGTTCCAACTATAATGAACTATAATTCTAAAATGACCTACCATTCCAACTATAATAAACTACTCGTATAATTCCAAAATTACTTATAATTCCAACTCTAATGAACTATAATTTCAAACTATCATGAACTATAATGCCAAACTATAATGAATTATAATTCCAAACAAACTATAATTCCAAACCATAATGAATTATAATTCCAAACAAACTATAATTCCAAACTATAATGAATTATAATTCCAAACAAACTATAGAACCAAACAAACTATAATTC
>JAJOZX010002821.1:120000-182500 GCA_023014485.1 Bathynomus jamesi | reverse complement strand
TTGGAGCCAAATCCGGCGAATATGGAGGCCGCTGTACTTGAGGGAGAGCGTTTTCTGGCCAAAAATTGCTGGACAAGTTGCGACGAGTGAGACTGGATGTTTCATCACGATAACGCGCCATCTCACTCGTTTGCAACTTGTCCAGCAAATTTTTGGCCAAAAAAGCTATCCCCCAACTACAACAGCCTCCATATTCGCCGGATTTGGTTCCATGCGACTTTTTTTTGTTTCCAAAGCTCAAACAAACCCTGAAAGAACATCGATTCGATGATGTTGAGACCATTAAAAGGAATTCGACGGAGCAGCTTTTGGCTATTCCGAAAAGTGCTTTCGAAAAATGTTTTCAACAGTGGCAGAATCGTTGGGCAAAGTGTGTGGCTTTAGAAGAAGCGTACTTTGAGGGAGAGTAAGCCTCAAACCCTGTATGTACCATACTCTGCCTATAGTCGCATCAGTCCGGATACTTCTTGAACAAACCTCCTATACTCGTATATAATCTCTAAATCCTGAAAAGATGTAGAGATTATATTAAAACATTCATATACATTCATTTCTTTGTGTGTGTATACGTGTTCTTTGTTAGCTTACGTCATCGCGACAGTCTTTAGGATACACATAGGACTCATCGCAACACGAACACGCGGGTAGAGACATTAGCGGTGTCGGCATAAGTTTAGACTTAAATTTTTTTATTTATCATTACTATATCGTATCGTGTAAAAAGAGATGTAATGAAGGTTAGGCAAGTTAGGTTAGGTAAGATTAGGTTAGGTTAGGTTGGGTTAGTTTAAGTTAATTTAATTAATTTCTTAAGATTAAGTTAAATGTCCTCATCCACAATTGAAAATGTGAGAATATATCGCCGCTTTGTAAGCTAGATAATCAAACGTGTGTGTGTGTGTGTGTGTGAAACTAATAATAGTCACGTATGTCTCATAAAATATACCAAAAAATAAGTCATACATACATTCACTTACAAAGTCGCGTATAAATGCTAATACAGCCTCAAGCCTCAAGCCTCTGAACTACAAAATATAATTATAACCAACAGAGATAAACCAGAGAACAACAAACACAGCCTCTCATCATTGCTTAACAAGAACATTATACAATACCCTAAATAAACAATGAACAATAAAAGAACAGTCCCTCTTCATTAATTCTCAACAATAGTTATACAATTAGCGATCCTCTGAACTCTAATTTTATACTTGTGTTAATCATTCCTGAGCATCTCTTCAATTTCAGAATTCTCGTTAATTTCTCTAAATCCTTTTTAATTAGTCATACATTATGCTAATTGGTCCCTGAGAAACAGGCGGCTTAATCACCAAGGTTAATTACAGAGAACTGTCCAAATTCGGCGCTTGCGAGGAACGTAGGCGACTTAAAAGACCATTAAGAACATTAGGGGACCCTAATTGTAGAGAACGGCAATTTACATGCTATTCAGACAGACAAATTTTGAGACAGAATGAAACATCTCTGAATTAGGTTGTTAGGAAAGGTAAATTTTGGATTAGGGTGCCTTTTTTTCTTATTTCAAGACGGGTTTCAGTATACATTTGGATTTTGGAATTTCAAATAATTTATAAATGTATATTTCTTTAAGTATATTTGAGTTTTTTCCTATTTATATATATATATATATATATATATATATATGTATATATATATATATATATATATATATATATATATATATATATATATATATATATATATATATATATATATATATATATAATTTTTGGGGATTTAAAGTTTTAGTAAGACTTTCTACGAACGAAAAATTTTAATTAATTAAGAAAAAAAATGTTAAAATATTAAAAGATTTTATTTTTAAATATTAATTTTTTTGTAATTCCTTTTTCTTTATATACACCTTTGAAAGTTAAAATTTTAATATTTTAATTTTAGTAACAAATTTAATACCCCTTTTTTACCTCACTCATTTTTCAATTAACTTTTATAACATACATCTTGACGCTAATTTGTAAAGTTTACCCCTCCAAAAAAACCAACATAATTTCTTGGGAGCGATTTCTTTTACGCTCTCTCTCTCTCTCTCTCTCTCTCTCTCTCTCTTTTACAGTCATTTTAAAATTCGTAAAACTTTTTTTTTAAGAAAATTAAAATATGCATAATTCAGTATAACAGAAAAAAAAATCATTGAAAAATTGATCGTAAAATGTTTTAAAAGAATTACGACTATTTTCTTGGTTACATCGATTTCATTTCCTTCAGTTTTAATATCATTAAATCTATTTTCAACTTATGACGTTAAATAAAGAAAATTTTCTTTTTGGGGTTTTTGAAATGCGAATAAATTTTACGAACGAAAGAAAATTAAATTATATTAGACCGGTCTTCAGCAGCATATTTGAAGTACATACAATATTATTTATGATAGGCTTATATATATATATATAGGGTGGACCATAATTCGCTTTACCGAAGCGAGTTTAACGAAACTCACTTCGGTAAAACGACCTATGGCCCACCCTGTATATTAAAAAATTTTCGAGTACAATGAAAAAAAATTGGATAAGCGATAAATTTATTAATTAAAATGTTTCCCCTCGAATTCTTCTTGCCCTCTGAATGTCTTTTAGCATAACGGTAACACCTTCAGCGTGGATGGCTCACAAGTTTGTTTCTTCAAAGAAACCAACGAGGTAAACCTCTGAAGCTTCCTGAAGGACCATCACATACCATATATATATATATATATATATATATATATATATACAGGGTGGGCGGAAAGTAGCTCCCTAATTTAAATTACATATAAATTATGTATAAATTGTGATTGTATTGTTATATTGTTATGGTGTGTTCTCTAAAGTGGTACAATTGTAACGGTAATCTTTTTTTCTCTAAAGTTTCTCTTTGTGTTCTCTAAAGTGGTACAATTGTAACGTTCATTTTTTTTTTTCATTTCAGATTGAAGGGTAACATGGCTGAGCGTTTAACACTGCAGGAGCGTGCCCAGTTGGCGGCACGGTACGAAGTTTGGCAATCTGTCGTTCGAGTTCAAAGATGGTGGCGGGCCATTCACGGACCACGTGCCCAAGTCGACCCGAAAACAATCAAGAACTGCCACTCGAAGCTCATGACCACGGGGTCTGTGGCAGATGTTCGAAGATGTGGTCGCCCTTCGACATCCAGGGCCCAGGAGACGGTGCAGGCAGTTCAGGAAATGTTCGCACGGAGTCCACGAAAGTCAACTCGCCAGGCAGCTCGGGAAAGTGGACTCTCCCGCTACTCAGTGCGAACTGTGCTGAAGAAGGAGCTGAACTGGCGTGCGTGGAAGCCGCATTACTGCCAATCTCTCTCGGACGAGGACTGCGACATTCGCATGGAGTTCGGGAAAATCATGCTGGCTTGGCATGAAGACTGGCCCCATCTCTTCCGCAACATCATCTGGAGCGACGAGGCGGTGTTCCACGTCGGAGGCTTTGTCAACCGCCACAATTGCCACTACTGGGCAGGAGAGGATCCCATGGTTACCGCTGAAAAAACGGCAGAATCGGTTCAGTGTAACGGTGTGGTGTGGTATGACCTCAGATCAGGTTGTGGGCCCGTTCCTTCTGCGCAACACCATGAATGCTGAGCGGTACCTTGCTATGTTGCGAAACGAGGTCTGGCCGGTTGTCAGCACATGGGAGAACATCGACGATCTGATATTTATGCAAGATGGCGCCCCTCCGCACTTCGCTCTTGTTGTCCGTGAGTGGCTGGATGCCCACTTCCCTGGGCGTTGGATGGGTCGTCGTGGTCCACATCAATGGCCAGCCAGGAGCCCCGACTTGACACCGTGCGACTTCTTTCTTTGGGGGTGGGTAAAGGAAGAAGTCTACCGCACCAAACCGAGGACATTGGAAGAACTGGAGGACCGAATTCGGGAAGTCATGTCCTCCATCCCGCCGGAGTTCCTGCTAAAGTCAGTGGACGCCATTCTGGGCGGCTCCAGAAGCTGGTGGAAAGAGTTGGAGCCCACATTGAATTTTAGAGAAAACCTACCATGTATGCCTACCTTTTCATATTATTTCTTCTGAAATAAATGGATAATATACGTATTTTTTTACCAATCCAAAATAGGGAGCTACTTTCCGCCCACCCTGTATATATATATATATATATATATATATATATATATATGTAATGAAAGTAATGAAAACTATGATGTAATACACACAGACTTTCCAAAGCGTTCGACAAGTGTGACCATGGAATCATAATACATAAACTGAAATATATGGGAATAACAGGAAAAGTAGGGAAATGGATATATAATTTCCTTAGTGAGCGGCGGAAAGTCGTTACAGTCAGGGCCGTTTCCTGGCATAAGCAGACTAAGCGGCCGCTTAGGGCCTCGCTGCTACTAGGGGGGCCCCTAGACAGGCTCCCAGGTCATAACTCAGTGGGCAAGAATAGGAATATAGCTGAAGTTATTATTAAATTTATTATTATTATTATTATTATTATTATTATATTAATTAAAGTTTTTATATGAGACAAATGTGATAAAACGGAGACAAACGAAACGTTTTAGTCGTTATGTGTAAATAACTATTGTGAGATCTTATTTCTATATTATTTAACTTTATTCTTACTATATGCTTATACTTTCCTAAATGCTTAATTTTTCTAGTATTGTAAAACATTATTATTATTATTATTATTATTATTATTATTATCATTATTATCATGATTATTATTATTTAGCAGATTAGTTGTGGTTAACTAGATGTGACTTCGTGCATCTTGGAAAATGAAACGACATTATCCATCAGGAGCTGAAAAACGGAAAAAGAAGAAAATAGAGGAGGAGAAGCTTTCCAGTAGCACAGGTGAGATGTGCCACTTGTATATTCTTATGATTACAGTTCAGGCAACTAGGTTAGGTAGACCATCAAGCTAGGCAAGTGCTCAGGAATCGTGTAGAGTAAGCTAGTCTGTAATATTTATATTTCGAAATGTAAAATTTAATGGATCACATCACCTCAAATTCTGTTCACACAGATCAATTATCAAACAAGATAAGAAAGAGTATTTTAGCAAAATCTAACAGAATATGTAATGTTATGTTCTTCTCAGGAGCACTACTGAAATATTTGGAAAAGCCATCCTCAGCAAAGCCTGATGAGCATCATGAGCCAACAGCAGGACCATCCTCTATGCCAGTGCTGTCCAACTTCTATAAAGCGCGGCCAAGATGTTGCCTATAATCATACACTGTTGGTTAATACGACTTAGGAACCGCTGAATGTTGTTCTCCCTACTAGAAATGACAGAAATGAAATTTGGCAAAATTCCATTCCGCGGGCCGCCAGTTGGACAGCGCTGCTCTATGCAACCTCAAACACCAGTAGAAGTAGAGCCTGATGAGCCAACAAGTGGCCCATCTTCTGTTCAGCTTCAAACACCACACACAGCATTTCTACTGAGCAACAAGAACCAAGATCTGCTCCACCGCTTGATCTGTATGATTGGCCAGTTGTCCTGTCAGATGCCTTGAAGACAGATCTGGTGTCTCGAGGACCATTTCAAATCAGTCCAGATTTCACATTCCAACATCAGAGAGGCCCTGTTGGAAGTCAGAACAATGCCACAGATGCCATAGTCAGGACTGAAGCACAAGCACTTGCAGAGGAGGTACGGTCTTATCGCTTTCAGATTTGCACAGTAATATGGTATGACATTCTTCATGCAGTTAACCATGTGAGCAAACTTCTGCAGTCTCCTACAATGCAGTTTGATGTGGCAGTCAACCTCCTCACAAAAACAAAAGACGCACTCACCAGCTACAGAAACACAGGTTTTGTTGCAGCACAAGTCGTAGCTAGGGACATATGTGAGGAAATGAATGTGGAGGCTGTGCTGAAGGAGAAGAGGCTCAGATCCACAAAAAAGCACTTTGCTTACGAAGCTCCTGACGAACCATTTAAAGAAGCCTTGAAGAGGCTGGAAGTCAAATTTTTCAATGTGGTGGTGGATTGTGCCATCGGTCAATAAATGAGAGATTCAAAACATTAGATGATGTGAGGAACATATTTGGGGTTCTCCTAAACTTCACCACAATGAACAAGGAAAACTTGTCCTGCAAGTGTGAAGAGCTCTCTAAGATACTGAGCTCTGGAGCTGACTCTGACATTGATGGAAGAGAACTGGCCCTCGAAATTAAGAACTTGCCGACTTTACCTTCACACAACATGACTGCATTGGAGCTTCTCTCCTTCATTCATCAGAAGCAACTGGAGGAACTATACCCCAATCTCTGGGTTACACTAAGAATTTGCCTGCACTCTACCTGTGACAGTAGCGTCAGCCGAGAGGAGCTTCTCTAAGATGAAGCTAATCAAGAACTACCTCAGATCATCAATGGGGCAGGATCGCCTCAGTGGCCTTGGCATCATAAGCACCAACCAGGACTTTGGCAGAGAGATTTCATATGATGATGTTATTGATGATTTCGCCCAGAAAAAATCTAGGAGGCAAAATTTTAAGATACAAACTGTTCTGTATAACTGTTAGCTATTACACGATTGTATCGTAGTTAGTAATTGTTTGGTAGTTGATAATTGCATTATTTTTTTATACATAGTTCTGTCATTTATTCTAAATAATGTATAAGCTAATTTTCAGGAATTTCATGAAGAGTTTTTTTCTGTTTGTATTCTGAAAGTACATATTTGTTGTTTTGGACATAAATGTTTCATTAAAATTGTTCATAATTGTTTTTATTAACACAGCCATTTTTTGTATGTGTGTGCTGAGGTGATGTAGTAAGGCGTGAGTTGGTGGATGGAGGGGTGGGGCCTCAAATAGGTATACTGCTTAGGGCCCCCTAGTACAAGGAATATCTTCATCAGAATCAGAGATCCTCATCTCAGTACCACAAGGACAGTATTAGCTCCACTACTCTTTATAATCATGTTAACTGACATAGATGAGGACATTACCAGAGACAGCGCGAGCGCAGCAACATCCTTTGCCAATGACACAAAGATCAGTAGAAAAATAAGAAACCTAGAGGATATAGGATCTCTACAAATAGACATGAACAGAATCTACAAGTGGACGGAAGACAACAATATGAAGTTTAACACAGAAATTTCAACTGTTACGGTACGGAAATGGGAGGCCCTAAAATCCATGGAATAGTATACCCCAAATGGACAGTAAATTCAGAGAAATTCTAAAGCAAAAGATTTCGGAGTTGTAATGGCTGATGATGCGAAATTTGAAACACAAAACAAGATAGCAGTAAACAGAGCAAAGAGAATAACTGGACAGATACTGAGAACCTTTAAACGAAGGGATAGGAATATAATGATTCATCTACTGAAAACACTGATCATACCCAAATGAAATAATGCTCGGTCCTAACATGCCCATATAAAAAAGAAGACATTAACAGCTAGAAGGGATTCAGAGAAGCTTCACAGCCAAGACCAATGGGTGCAAAGAACTAAATTACTGGGAAAGGTTACGCGAATTAAACGTATATTCACTGGAAAGGAGAAGAGAGAGATACACCATTATTTACACTTGGAAAATAATGGAGAAACTAGTCCCTAATCTTACTCTGAACCTTGTAATTCCCCAAACAACAGTGGAAAGTAGAAAAGGAAGACTGTGTCGTGTTCCCAAATTAAAGGCTAGACAGGGAACATCCTTAACCCTGAAAGAAGATAGTTTTGTTGTGAGAGGACCAAGACTATTCACTCAGCTGCCCAAAGACCTAAGGAACAGGAGTGGTGTTGCGGTGGACATCTTCAAAAGAAGATTAGACGCCTGGCTCAGAACAATCCCCATACCTGGCTATGTGAAATGGAGAGTACAAGAAACCAACTCACTACTTCACCAGGCTAACTCGAGAGGAAGGGCGACAAGCTTGACCTTCGTGAAATGATGAATCATCGCACGGAACATTTGAAAGGTTGAAAGGTGTATATATAGTGTAAGATCGATACGCTGTATGTCTATATTAGTGATGTAGCGGATGTCATTTTTTTCACATCCGCGGATGCGGATGAGGATGTCTACATTTTCGTTATTTTTTAGGATATATTCGAATTTGTTGTGTTTAACGTATATAATAAGTCATTATATAGAGAGAGCTGTAGCTATAATGTAGTATAATTGATTAATTGTACAATAATTGCTGTACTTTTCTCTGAACATATAAAATAATATCAAGCATTAACTAATATAGAAATCAATTAGTGAATTCGTCTGCAAATAAATTCGTTATATTTTGTTGAGTTTCAGCCACAATTAGAAACCATAATTGTTTACCAGGATGCGGGACGTGAACCCAACTCAAATGCACCCCACCGACCTCTTTCCCCAACCTCCACCCTTATAGAAAGAGATCTTTAATTAGCTTGATAACTATTTATATTAAGTTTAAAGTTTTATTAGGCATATTTATAAATGAGTAATTAAAATAAAGTAAACTAAGATGTTCATCGTTTAATGTTCAAACTTAATTATAGGAAGGTTATGCTTAAGGAACATTAATTTTTCTGCCTTTTCTGCTGCCAGTCTGTTTCTCTTTTCATCATATATTAATCCAGCACTGCTAAATAATCTCTCGCTTGGTACGCTTGTTGGAGACGTGCTAAATGTTTCCTTGCAAGTTTACTCAAGTATGGATAGATATTCTGCGTATTTTTCCACCAACTAATAGGATTGTCACATGCAGCCAGGCGTTTTTCTTGGTGATAGCTCTCGATCATTTTTACTACATCTTTTGACATCGCGTAGGTCTCGTCATTGCTGCTTGACTCAAGAAACTGAGAGACAGATTCTGTGATAGATTTGCTTGTTGAAGGTGTTGTTCTGTCACTGAAACTTTTATTCTTTTGGTGGGTGGCGAAGCGACAGATTCAAGAGATTGAAGCTCTTCAACTGCTTTGCCAAGTGATGATTTAACTCGTTCTAATGTACTAGGTGAAAATAACTTAGCTTTGTAACGTGGATCTAAGTAGGTTGCAAGAGAGTAACTTCATACAAGAACAGCCTCTCGTCTTATCGCTTGCATCACTTTTGCGCACAATGAACTAGTTCTATTAATATAGTAGAATTTGATAATTTCCGCTTATTAATGACATTTTATCTAAACGGTCCACATCCGCACGACATCCGCAGTCCAAAGTGCGGATGCGGATGCGGATGCGAGAAAATATGCGGATGTTCCGCGGATGCGGATGTGACCTACATCACTAGTCTATATAAAATAATGGAAGTGCAGTTGATGTACATTAGGTGAGAAGCGCACACGTAAACAAAACTTTTAACATCTACCGTTAAAAGTACATAGAAAATGAAATAACGGGTAAGTTAACCCAAATTAACCACTCTAACTTGTGTCTTCGTTGACTGCTAAAATTACCCAAGTTGCCAAGTTTGAAGAATTAGGTTAATTATTGTCACTTGTTGTATTAAACATTATTAAAGTCCTGAAAGCTTGTTTAAAAAAATCAATTTGGCCCTGAATGTTTAGTCATAGGCTGGTGTTTTTTGAACTATCATTTAGTCTTTATGGCTACTTTTTATGTTCGAATGGTACAATGCCCTTTGAAAATTAATTAACTGTGATAACCACTGAAAACGAAAGTGGTTTTGCTTATGCCTTTATTTGCAATTTTTTTTTTATTGTATCGTGCCCAAGTAGATATTAGAAACATGGCACTTACCTTAGCTACATGTTGTACTGTCCATATTGTATAAATATGGTATACCATATATATATATATATATATATATATATATATGGTACATATAATTTTATATAAATATGGTACACCCTATTTATACAGTGGTATTTATCGATGGATGAGTTACCCTTTTTACTAAAAAATGGACAATTGTTTTAATAGATTAATCTATTACAGGGTGGTTCCCAAAGAATGAAAATAGGGAAGAAGAGAACGCGGGAGGGGAAATGAAACGGGAGAGGAAAAAGATATCGAACCTTAACCAAGCGCGCTCAGGTGAATGTTTAGGATTAACCAGACGTGCACATTTGTGAGACAGTTCTCGTTGGACGTTGGGGATCCAAATCCAGGGGCCTACTAACCCCTCAAGGACGCCAACAAACCCCTTAAAAACATGATAATTGGTGCTAACAATGGAACGCGACCACCTCTCGCAGGACGTGGGAAAGAAGCTTAGTCACTCCTACGAGACCAAGTGAAGAAAAAGAACCAAAACGCAAATGGCCAATAAGTCTCGACGAACTGCCCATCCTCCGACCTTATTAATATATACAAAACATCCAAGTTGTAAAAATATTTCAAATCTCTTCAAAGAAAACTACAAATTATTGTATAAGACATAATAATTGCCAAATTACATTACGTAAGTATATTAAATTATTTGGTTACATTTTCATTATATATATTTT
Source organism: Bathynomus jamesi (assembly GCA_023014485.1). Taxonomy (NCBI): domain Eukaryota; kingdom Metazoa; phylum Arthropoda; class Malacostraca; order Isopoda; family Cirolanidae; genus Bathynomus; species Bathynomus jamesi. Next base: position 172,080 of record JAJOZX010002821.1, on the reverse strand, counting down.
TCATAACATAAGGGTAAATAAATTATTTTTTTCCACTTAAGGTTACCATGACCGAGAAACTCGTACCAAATATTATTAAGCTTTTCTCAATTGGTCAAACTGACATTTACCATAACAGTTCTTTAGAAGTATAAAAGTTGTCAGATCTGATGTGATCTGTTCATAATAAATATTTGAACTTTTAATAAACTCAAAGAAATCCAGGGTTATACACTATATATTCAGATAAGGGAGAATTTTTGCGGAATTATTTAGGTAATTTAGGCATTCAAATGAATTTGAAGAACCAAAAACGTTTATTCTTGACGCGTGAGCTTTTAATACTCTGACTCTCTTTTTTTTTAATTTTTGGGGCGTTCAAAAAAGTACCAAATTTTATAGAGCTTGTCATTGTACAAGTATGTGCCTTTATGTTTATATTCAAACATCGAAAAACAAATAAAAATATTAAGTTATTTTTGTTACTACGTATTTGTCAATAAAAATAAGGTCATTTTTCAAAACAGAAAGGATCATTTCTTATGAAATAAATAAAACAGTTCATGAATATTTTCAGCTTATGGCGAAGTTTTTAGCTAAATAGTATGAAATAAATCGTTAATTTCTTCTTTAGGCATTGCAGGTTTTAAACCCTCAATATATCGCTGGTTGCTATTGTGGTTGGAAGCAACCATGCAGGAAAGTTTATGTAACAGTTTGGTTACTCGTTTGTTGCAGTCCAATCGCGGAGGAGGTTTTTTGATAAAACAATAGAATTGCAACTATATCGTTACTTATTTGCACCGTGTATGTCCACTTTTTGTACGAAGGGTACATGGACATTTTTTAGTCTATATTTCATCTGTCAGTATATAAATAATCGGTGCTACTATAGCGTGATTCCTACCGGTGACTTCGATACTATAGGGTGATTCCTACCCGTTTTGGTTCGAAACTACAGTACTGTAGAGTGTGATTCCTATCCAAGGTATAAATGAAAATATAATAAATATAAAATGCTATTTATTATTCAATTTTATTTATTTAAAAAATAGTTTCGGTGCTACTATAGTATGTGGTCTACCTACGATTGGTTAGGTTTAGTCACGATATTTTCGTTAAAACTAACGAAAATATCATGACTAAACCTAACCAATCGTCAAGGGCGATGGACATTGGAATGTAAACAAGCAATTAGTAAACAAGGTAAGAAGTATAATTAAAAGGTAGACCGCCGAATCGAGATAGGAATCACGCTATAGTAGCACCAAATAATCTTATTCAATTTAAATGGAATTCACAAACAAAATAGAAGTCATTCATTGCAATTTGGTATTTCAAAAACGTTCGCAAATGTTAATACAAATTCATGCGAATGAAGTAACCTTAATGTACATAGCGCAAAACCTTTGTATTAAAACAATGAATATCACCTTTGAAGAACAACTGCAGAATTTATAGAATGCAGAAACAAGAGTTCCAATATCTTTCCAGAAGAGAGTCATCAACAAAATCGATCCTTCTTGACGGTAAGCATAAGGTTAAAAGTGATACATTCCATACCTTTCAAATGAGCCGATTTGTCGAAATTCGCCCATTCGTATGGTTGAGTTGGCAGTCTAGAATGGTTGATTAGCGATAACAAACAATCATTATCATTTTATTGCTTTCTCTGTATATTAATTCAACCGAGAGGCTTCGTCTTCGATCCATTTGCTTCCATTTCCGATACCAAATTACTATATTAAGAGTAAAACAGCCAATAAGCTCAAGTTGTGTTTGGACATTGAGGATCTAGAAAACGATCAGTGTTTGCATTGCATATCATGTGACTTTTGAACTGGAAATAATCTATATTCACATTTAAAAAAAAAGAAACACTGAGGCGTGTAATATAAGAATTAATGGAACGAAAATAGGAGTAATATTATAACGTTTAAGGTATTTTCAAGGTGAACTAAATAAAGTGCTTTAGATTTTAATACTGGGGTAATCGTCTACATATAATTAGTTGAAATATATATATATATTATATATATATATATATATATTATATTATATGTGTGTGTGTGTGTGTGTGTATATATATATATGATGAATTTCACAATTAAACACGTGAAATGAATGAATGATGCAAACCCACAAGGAAAAAGAAAAATGATTCCAAGGCCTTTCGTGTATTCAGAAGTACACCTCGTCAGGGAATGAAGGGAGAAGGCGAGATAACGAAAATATATACATATGTACAACGGGACAGAGAAATAAAAAGATTAGAACATGATAAATAAGCGTTGATTAAAGGCAAAAGACATTTTAACAGGAAATTGTCAATTTTGTACATTCCCACACTGTTATTGAAATTATTTTTAAAATGGATAAATACACATTCTAGAATATTCCTTTCAATTATAGCTGTGTTTTTAACAAGCGCTTTAGAACTATCCCACTTAATACTATGATTACATCTGTACATATGGTTAAACACTGCATTAGAATTATTTGCTGTTCTACACGCATATTTATGCTGTTTTGCCCTAATATCTAACGTTTTTCCAGTTTGACTTATATATACTGAGTTACATTGTGTACATCCGATCGAATACACACAGGCCACAGCCAACCGCATTATCCGGGCTATTTTTTATTAGGTGAGATTTAACAGTATTATTATACTTAAAGACTAAGTTGACACCAATTGCTTTAAGTAAAGTTGGAAGATAATTTAAAATTAACATGGTAAGGTAAGCTAAGGATATTTTTACGCTCAAATTCCTTTACAGTTACACTATTATAATACCTATTCTTAGCTTTCCAAAGTAGTTATCTAGAAATGAAATAGGATCATATAATTTAGTACCAATATTCATGATATTGCATAACTTGGAATCTAAAAATTCAGGACTGACAAGTCTCAATGCTCTAAGAAACATAGCGGAGAAAATAGAAGAGTTTATCGAGAGATGATGGTCAGAATAAAAATGCACATAAGAGTTATTATTAGTTGGCTTACGGAAAACTTCAAATTTGAACTGATTCAAGCATCTCCATATTTTTAGATCCACAAAAGATAAGCATTCATGATTTTCTTTTTACCAAGAATAAGTCAACATCCAAATTGCTATGCCAAAGGCGTGAAACATCATCTACATACCGGTACCAAACAAGGTTAAAATTAACAACAGTAGGCAAAATCCTGCTTTCTGGAATAGTATTTACTATTTACTAATAGATCAACTGTACGCCCTTGATAATTGGTTAGGTTAAGTCGTGATATTTTCGTTAGTTTTAACGAAAATATTCTGTCAAAACTCAGATGGTAGACCGCATACTTAACCAGCACCAAAAATTCCATGTATAAATTAGCTAATACAGGTGAGAGGAGATTTCCCATCGCCAATCCAAACGACACGTAGGTCGAGAAACCCGTAGGTTTCGAGCTATAGCACGCGAAAGGAGAATGAAACTCCTAAAGATTTTTTACATTTTATGCAAATATACAGTGTGATACATTTGCTTCATTCAAGTAAATGTTCGAAATTTGTTCCTACTTCTGAATGCATGCCTCAGCACGTCGCAAAATAGGATAGAGGAGAGATAGTTAAAGAGGGGAAATCACCACCGCTAACCACTATTCCCTCACTTCTTCGTACTCACTCTTCTTACCCCCTACGGGTTTCTCGAACTATGTTTATATGGCCTTTTTTCTTTACTTTTGTCTCAAGAATACACCCTGCTATTTATGAAACACATTTATGAATCACCCTGTATATATGTACATATTAGGAGCAAGTGTAGTTTATGTCCCCCTGACGCAACAGGGGACACAAACTACATTAGGTCAAAGTTGGGGACGTAAACTACACTAGGATCTTTAGGAAACATTTTTAAAATAAATCCATCAAATAAAACGTTAAAACTAACGAAAATATTACGGCGCACCTAAAGCAAAAGCATCCCCAGTGTAATTTCTTTATTTATGGTCAGATTCTTATGAAATTTTCAATAAAGAGGTTTTCAAGGCGAACATCGGAATAACGCACGCCATTTTTCAAAATAATTTTGAAATTTTTTTTAAATGTTTTCTAAAAAAAAAAAAAAAAAAAAAATGAAGGCCCGGTTAGGTCACTTGTATGCCCTTGACAATTGGTTAGGTTAAGTTGTGTTATTTTCGTTAGTTTTAACGAAAATAACACGACTTAACCTAACCAATTGTCAAAAGCATACAGTTGACCTGACCGGGCCTTCAATGGCGAACATCGAATAACATTGAAGGCCCAGTTAGTATTTGAAAACCTCTATATTGAAAATTTCATAAAAATCTGACCATAAATAAAGAAATTACACAGGGGGTGCTTTTGCTTTAGGTGCGCCAATATTACGACTTAACCTAACCAATCGTCAATTTATATATATATATATATATATATATATATATATATATATATTGACGATTGGTTAGGTTAAGTCGTAATATTTTCGTTAGTTTTAACGTTTAATTTGATTAGATATACGCTGGCAAAGTTGGGGAACGCAAACTACACTAGGATAATGTAGGGGAACGTAAACTACATTAGGATGATGTAGGGGAACATTATTACACTAGGCACCACAGGGGGACGTAAACTACACTTGCTCCACATATTATTCACTTTTAGTTTAATATGATTACACCTAATTTAGTTAATGTTACCCAAGTTAAGTTAAAGATTGTAACTAACATCTTTTATAAATACTTTAGGACTGCTTTTTAACATGAGCATAAATGTTAATCGTTAGACGATATACTGTAGCCCCCATATAGTAAATTACCATAAACCTTTCAAAGCAACTGTTATTTTCAGATAATGGTTAACATTTTTACTTAAAATAAAAGGAAAATGCATCGTTTATTCGTGCTATTTTATTTTCAAATGCATGTTAAATTAAACCTATTGAGTTATTTTAACCCAAATTTTGTGTCCAGCTTCAATTCCCTAAGTAGTTAAATTTATTATACAGGGTGTTAGAAAAGTTACTGTGCAGTAGAAGATGTCTATGAATATTTGTAATAAAAGTAATATTTGTTTTTGCTTCTTTCCAGGTTGATCTGTTGACCATGTTATCGATGGAGGAGCGTATCTTCTTAATTGAGCATAGCATCTAAAGCAGCTCATTTTCAACATTCTTTATAAACATATACCATGGATCTTGTGAATCTGTATTACTTTTAATAAACAACATCTACTGCACAGTGACTTTTCTAACACCCTGTATTACTTAATTCGGTAGTTTTGAAAATAAGAATTTACTTTACTTTCCTTATTTTTGAAAACTACTTAACTGGTTTAGTGATTTTAACTACATGATGAGTCAAACCTTATTTAATACAAAGTTAGGTTAAAATAACTCAATTTAATACAAAGTTAGGTGAAAATAACTCAATTTAGATTGTTAAATTCTACGGAATTAGATACCCATGTTTCATTATACTTAAATTTATGAAGGTAATACGATACTATAACAGGACATAAACTGCGGTTATCGTATTTTTACACTACGTACATGTACGTATACTAAATCAATACATTTCCATACAAATTTTGTGAAAGAATAAATATTATCACATCAATATTATTCGTACATGACCGGAAAATAAAAGGAGTTGATGAATACATTTCTTATGTTTGCAAATGAATGTAAAGATGTAATTATATATTCCTACAAAATTTGCAAAATGTTTCTTTATTTACCTCCAACACTCAATCCCCTGCAGGATTCTTTACCCTCCCCCCCAAATCCTCCATCTAACTTCAACTCAACTTTTGTAATAAAAGTATTAATTAACGACGCACTAGTTTGCGTTTGGTAGAGATGCCATATGTTGCTTTTCGCTATAATTTCTTGTATATAACTATGTAATATACAATATACATGTTACTCTTCTAATTCTGTCATACAATAAATTTATATAAAATCTTAAAAATCTATCAATAGCGTATATATATATACACATACATGTACATACATACATATATACACACAAAGAAGAATTATTAATAACATATTAAATATATCATAAAAAATAAATTTCAAAAAAGAAAAAATAAGATCCGAGTAATTCTTTTTCTAGAAGACTCTGGCATCTATTTTTAAAATTAGGTTTGAAACAACAATATGACTTCTTAATTGGTAAACTTTAACCGCCCGTTCAAGAGTTTTAGCCAATTCATTTAAGTACCTAGAATGAAAGACTTTTTCTATAAATTTTCATTTAACTTGATTTCTCTGTAAAAGTAAATTAATTAACTTTTATGAAGTTAAATTAACTAAGGATTATCAAGAATTTTTTTGCCAACAAGTAAAATTAAATAGCTCAATGTAGTTGTATGACATATATATATATATATATAATATATATATATATATATATATATATATATATATATATATATATAAGGCTAACAAATACATTAAGTTACACTTTAGATTAGTCCACATAGAAACAGAAATTTAATGAAAGATAAAAGGTGGCAAAGAAAGATAAGAAGAAAGAAAGTGGCAAAAAAGGTGAGAAAATGGTAGCAAAGAGTAGTGAGAAAAGATGGCAAAGAAAATTGAAAAAAGGTAACGAAGAAAAGTGAGGAAAAATGTTAAAGGAAAGTGAGAAAAAGGTGACAAAAAGTGAGAAAAAGGTGACAAAAAGTGAGAAAAAGGTAATGAAGAAAAGTGAGAAAAGATAGCAAGGCGAGAAAAAGTGTCGGAGTGAGAAAAATATGGCAAAGAAAAGTGAGAGAAAATGCCAAAGTGTCCCAGAATAGAAACGAACTTTCATATCATGCTTACACCTATTAAAGTGTAAAACATTCATACAAGAATAAAAGTGATAGTGGAGTACAGGACAGTACAGTATATATAACAGTACATATAACAGTATAGATAACAGTATAACAACATATATAACAGTATAAAAACATATAACAGCGTAACAACATATATAGCAGTATATATAACAGTATAACAACATATTAGCCGTGTGTGTATATAACAGTATAACAATATATATTATTTTATATATATATATATATATATATATATATATATATATATATATATAAAACAGTATAAGAGTGTGTGTATATTAATATATACAGGGTGAGTCAAAAGTCTGGAAACAAGAACTATGCTTTTGAATGCAAATATACTGTATATGTATATTTGCATTGAAAAGCATAGTTCCTATGTTTCCAGACTTTTGACTCACCCTGTATATCAGTATAAGAGTACAGGATAGTATATATAACAGAGCAATTCCAGAACTTTCAATGAAACCTAAATTAACAATACTTGAAACATATAAAAATTTCGCCAAACGAGAGAGACAGAACTGCTTCATTAATTAGAGAGAGAGAGAGAGAGAGAGAGAGAGAGAGAGAGAGAGAGAGAATATCCACTATAATAACTTTACAGCCAGCAAACAAAGATATACGTTTACGAAACATTCACAAACGTTTATATAAAACATTTGTAAAACGTTTATATAAATGTTTTAAAAACGTTCTGGAACGTAAATAACCCAAACATGTTAAGAGACATTCTGGAGTTTAACAAATTTTAAGACTTCAAATTTTATATGGAATTTCCTAAAACACTCTTTTATCAGATTTGTCAGACAAGACTTTTGTTTTAAGAATGAATGAAACTGTAATTTGGGTAGAATATATAATAATAATAATAATAATAATAATAATCTTCCCAAAAACAGTGATTGGTATACTGTACTACAGCATGGACCAAGATATATGAGGCGCTTGGGCAAATAGAGGCGAATTAATCATTTCGGGATTTTGGTTGATTCGCCTCTATTCCCCCGAACGTCTCATATAACAAAATGAAACCAACAGAATTCTACAATAAAAGAGAAATTGCGCAAACAAAATCCAACAAAATAACAAAATTAAACTAACAAAATTTTAAACAGTAACAAAATGAAGCCAACGAAATTTTTCAACAACAAAATGAAGCTAAGAAATTTCTACACAATAATAATAAGAAACCAACAAAATTTTACAATAACAAAATATAGCCAACAAAATTTTACACAAAAACCAATATGATACCAACAAAATACGAGCCAATAACAAAATGTAGCCAACAAAATTTTACACAATAACTATATCAAACCAACGAAATTCAACCCAATGACAAAACAAAACCAATAACAAAATATAGTCAACAAATTTCGCCAGTAAAAAAATAAAATTCAGTAAAATCCTATACAATAATAAAATTAAGCCAGCAAAATTCTAACAAATAACAACAACAACTAACAAATAACAACAATAACAAAACGAAACCATTTATATCCGATACAAGAACAAAATGAAGCCAACAAAATGCGTAAATGGTAATTCTAATTATAATAATTTTATTTTAACGTCATATTTTTATTTTATTTTTTGCCAATATTTGATACAAACTGACATTATTTATAATCCAATTCGTGTTTTGTTGGTTTTAAGAAATTATTTTTCTCCTATTCGTCGTTACATAATATAATTCGTCAATGAAGTTATAAGCTTTCATTTTTTATGTTAATAAGTATTGCAATTATTTCATTAAATAACTGCCTCCCACATGACTACTGCTTAATGAATATATATATATATATATATATATATATTAATCTTGGTTAACCTTGGTTTTGCTTTCGCCCGAATTGTTCATGTTGACGAAAGTCAAGCTTGTCACCCCACCTTAGACCTACAGTTTTAACGTAGAATCCGAACCACGCCCAACCAGCAGCACAGTGTCTTAACCACTAAGCTACCCAGGGTACCCATTTATCTACCAACCAATTTTTTTTTATTGTGTGGAAGAATGAACAGCTGAGTGTTGCTGCGCGCAGCCTGCCGTCACCGGGTCTTCATCCCGGGGCCGATGGATTCGTAATCAGCGACGCTAACCAGGACACCACCGAGGCGCCTATATATATATATATATATATATATATATATATATATATAGGAGAGAGGGAGAGAGAGAGAGAGAGAGAGAGAGAGAGAGAGAGAGAGAGAGCATTAAATCTGACATACAACGGTCTTCAATAATCTAATAATTGAATGAATTGAACAATTCTTTATTTATAAAATGAACACAATTTTACAATTTTACAATTTTACAATTTTTTGTTATTACAATAATTTTAACATAAAATAAAAATAATTGTGAAATTGAACTATTTATTTTTATTTTATTTGACCCCTTAAACTTTGGGGCTTTTTCACGCGTTTTGGCGCAATGAAGGTTCCCTTTTGTTAAAGATTTTAGAAGAATTTTTTCATATATTTAATGCAGAAATAATTTGGATTTATGGGGCTTCTCCCCTTTATGTGGTTGTGTAACCTTGATAGAAGTCTACAACTGGGAAAACATTATTAACACGTGACAAAATTTGTTCCATTGGGACTTGATTGAAGAAAAAATGGCACTCATTGTCGCGCTACTGAAATATCTGCCTTTATTATTATTATTATTATTATTGGTGGTGGTAGCAGTAGCAGTAGTAGTAGTAGTAGTAATAGTAGTAGTAGTAATAACTGTTGTTGTTGTTGTTGTCTAGAAATCACACTTGTATTATTTTACAAATAATGAAAAAAATTTTATTTAAACTTACTTTTTGTAACACACACACACACACACACACACTCTTTAAACTGTATTACAAATCAAGTAAGTAGAGTTATGTGCTATTTTATATAAATTACAGCAAGAATCGATAATTTAGAGCATATATAAAAGTTACCCAAATAAAAGCTCTTATTTTGTAGTTTTCTATCATTATTAATAGAGTGGCTTGGGACGAGACTAATGGATGGTATTTAGAAAAGAATCCGCCTATTTTAACGTTTTCTTTGATGAATGGAATGAAAGAAAATGTTTATTTAAAATAGGGTGTCTAAAATATATATAAGCTTCCATAATTACAAAATGCGAAAAAGGTTTATGTAATTTTCGCGTCAATAAACGTTATTATTATGAAATTAAATAAATAAAATTTATAGCTAAAGAAACATTCTACGGTTATATGAAACAGCAAAATAGCCCTTTTCTTCTGTAAATGATTTTCAAATTCATATTTCGTACGTCAATTTGTTTCAAAATATTTTAAAAATGGTGTTCAATTTTAAAAGTGTTTATGTCATATCATTAATAATATACAAATTTTCTTTGCATTATCGTATGTTAATTTAGGTTATGTTAAATTAAGTTAATCATTCTAGGTTAGGTTAGGTTAAATTGGGTTGCGAGAGTTATCAATAAAATGCTTATAGGTTTAGTGAAAAATCCGCAAACACCAAACTTTGCCACAATAAGTAGTTAAAAGCTAAAACTACTTCAAAGACATGAAATAAAGGTCCTAAAAAAAATAAAAACAGACTCGTATACGAAAATCATGACTAAGTTTTTCAAACTTAGGAAATAAATTAATGTAACTAAGTATAAAATTTCAAACAATATTAACATATTTGATAATACATTATACTTCAAATTTTGTGTATATATATATATATTATATATTATATATATATATAGATATGAAATTGAAAATGAGCAGTTTATTGGCAGAAGAGAGCAAAATAACTTCTATATAGGCCTATAATACAACGAGTAGCCTAATAATAAAAACTAAAATAATAAATAGGACTAAAAAAGAAATAAAAATGATGTACGTAACAAAACAATGAAAGAAATGATAATAAAAACTAAGATGAAAACTAATCTTTAAAAAATACAAGTAATAAAAATACCAATATTGGTGTTAATTGGCGATATAGACAAACATTTTCATACCAAGAAGTAGGGCTACAAAGCCGCTACATAGTCTAGACTCTAGACCAGAGCTTTCCAAACTGGTGTGTCGCGACACATTAGTGTTTTTTGTATTTTGAAAATTTTGATTTTTCTATCAACAAAATCGGCTAAAAGATAAACCACCTACTGAAAAATTATCTGATATTTGATATTTGATAATAAAAATTAATTAATGTGTCGTGAAAATTGTTATGCTTAAATAGTTTGTCGCCAACGTTAAAAGTTTGGAAAGCTCTGCTCTAGACTCTTGTCCATTGTAGTAGGGCTACATAGTCTAGACTCTAGTCCATTGTAGTAGAGCTACATAGTCTAGACTCTGGTCCATTGTTATTTTGATGTTTATAGGCTTCAGTTTGAAGCTAGGTACTAGTTTTCTATTAATTTTCATACGTAAATTAAGGTGTAGCTCTCTTCTTCTTCTTTGTAAGGAATATAGATTTAATTTACGTAATCTTTCCTAGTAATTTAGTTTTTGAATTTATTAATTTTAAAAAGCCATGAAATCTTTCTGAATATCTTGTAATTGATTAATTCCTCTTTTAATATATGAGGACGTTCATAAGGAACAATAACCCAGTTTTAGTATGATCAGTGTTTCCAGCAAGGGGAGCATTACTTTCTTGTCCCTTCATTTTAAAAGTTTTCAGCATCTGTCCAGTTATTCCTTTTGCTTTGTTCATTGCTATCTTATTTTATGCTTCATATTTCCATTATGAGTCACTGTAACTCCTAAATTATTTGCTTTTCAGTTTCTCTCAATTTTCTGGGCGTTGGAGATTTTTCAAAGACAAAACTTTTCACCGACTGACCTAATTCTCGAGACCTTAAGAAAGTTTTATCGAGTGCAGAATTTTAAAGTATAATACTCTCATTTCTTGTCCATTTTTTTTTTTAAGCAGGAAAGAAAGCCAAGAGCGAACGCCCACAAAAACGCCCACAAAATGAAAGTGAGCCATAGTGGTCCGTAGATTTTAGTTCCTCATTTTTTCTTCGTGTCTTAAGAGTTAAAATTTTTTTGGTATTATGATAAATGTCATATTTTTTAACCGTTTTATATATATATATATATATATATATGTGTGTGTGTGTGTGTGTGTGTGTGTGTGTATGACAAATGTGTACAACAGATTTCTGTGTACATACATTGTTTACAAGCAAACAACATACAATTGGTTGGATTACAACATACGTTATACCATTTTCTAGATAAACGGATTCATTATAATTGATATAATGGAATTTAATATCCATATAAAATTGCTTTGACTGTAAAATTTAACCATAGAGGAACATTAGTTATTTAGGATCACCTGAAGATCAGGGCCCCAGCCTTCTTTAGTTGGCCTTATAAGGCTAACTAACGAAAATATCACGACCTAACCTAACCAATCGTTAGGTCAACTGTACGCCCTTGACGATTGGTTAGGTTAGGTCATGATATTTTCGTTAGTTAGCCTAATAAAGCTAACTAAAGAAGGCTGGGGGTCCTAATCTTTAGGCGATCCGTTATTTGAATATAATTAAATTATTAAAATTAAATCCTTTCCAAGTTTATTTATTGAAATTTGATGCTTAAAATTAACATCTCCTTTTCTGTTAGTTCCATGATAGTCCCATTCTGTTAGTTCTACTTTAGTTCCATTTTAGTTCCATGTTAGTTCAATTCTGTTAGTTCCACTTAGTCTTTAAGTCTTTTTATATAGAAATTTTATAATTATACCTAAATAGGAGATTTCAGTCGGTAAAGCGCGTCCGCTTGTTAAAGTCACTTTACAGTTGTATACAGTATTTGTGTTGGAACAACGAAATTATACTGTGTGTTATCTCTTAATAAAGAACCGAAATGAATTGAATCATTCCAGGAAAAATACATTTGATGATTTGATGGCTCAAAGCAAATATAAAATCAGTGAATTTAAGTAATTAAAAACAATCCAGATGAAATTATTGTAAAATATATTAATTTGCAATGCACTGTTCTATTTCATTATCTCATTGATACACACAGTAGTGATTAATGTGCAAAATGTAATAATAAAATTGGTTTGAACTAGTGATGTACCGATTCCAAAATTTAGCCGATGCCGATGCCGATTCTTTGCCTATATTTTAAAAAATCAATTCCTTTCATAAATTTTATTAATCTAATGTGAAAACTTACAATTTTCATATTTTTACATTTCAAATTTGTTTAATGCTTTTCTCAGCTCTCACCACAATATACAGCATCAGAATTTGTTATTCATATACCGTAGCTAAAATTATGTAAAAAGTTGGATCACTTTAACATATTGCTTCCCAAAGCATTCGGGAAGCAATATGTTGAAGTGATCCCTCCTGGGAAGCAATATGTTAAAGTGATTAACACTGGGAAGCAATATGTTAAAAAGAGAAAGGTTGGTTGTTTAGAAAGAGGTTGGTAATCTAACCTACCGACCGTAAACAAAGCTATAAATGCCCTAACCGGGCATTCTTTATATATTTAATGTAGGTTAACTGAGTGCCCGGTTAGGTCAACTGAACGCCCGGTTAGGTCAACTGAACGCCCGGTTAGGTCAACTGTACGCCCTTGATGATTGGTTAGGTTAAGTCGTGATATTTTCGTTAGTTTTAACGAAAATATCATAACCTAACCAATCGTCAAGGGCGTACAGTTGACCTAACCGGGCATTCAGTTAACCTACATTAAATACACTGGTATGCATATGAAATTTTTTTGTCTGCTGTGAGGGTTTTTTCAACTCATATTATATAATTCGACCATGCTGAGTTCGAAAATGACATTGGTTTTCCTCAATCAGGCCAGGTTTTTTCTCTATTGGCCATTTATTATAAGTCCAATTTTATCCCCAAATTTATTGATTTTTTTAGCTTAAACACTGTAGATACGAGTAATATTATAAGAACACTCGTGAAAAATGAAAACATTGTGTGAATAAATACTTTTATTCATACAATGAATATGGAAAAAAGTTTATTGAGGAAGGAATGAAGTTTTTTTGGCTTTCCGTCTGTGTTTTTCTTCGGGCACCTCTCGCTTCAAACACCAGCAATAGTCCGCCAGCATATTGATATCCCAGTTTCCCTGGTACCTCTCTTCCATTATTTTGATATCTTGGTGAAATCGTTCACCCTGTTCCTCACTATAATCCCCGCAATTTTCAGGAAAATAGTCCAAGTGGGACCACAAAAAGTGCATTTTTATGGACATGCGCGACCCATGAGCTTTGAAAGCTTCCATCAAGTTTTCGACAACGGACTCGTATTCTGGACTTCTACGCTTGCCAAGAAAATCAGTGACAACTGATTTGAATGCCTGCCAGGCATTCTTCTCAGTTGGAGTCATTGCGTTTTCGAACCGAGTATCCTTGATCAAAGTTCGAATTTGAGGACCATCAAAAACCCCAGCATTTAGTTTAGCATCAGATATATGAGGAAATTTACTCTCGAGATATCGGAATGCTGAACCCTCCTTATTCATTGATTTGATGAAATTTTTCATCAAGCCCAGCTTAATATGAAGTGGTGGGAGCAAAATTTTTGTTGGTGGTACAAGGGGCACTGAAACGACATTATGCGACCCAGGTTCAAAATTCTCTCTGGATGCCCATTCACGCTGTGCATAGTGCTTCTCATCCGCTCGGCTATCCCATTTGCAGAGGAAACATGGGTATTTCGTGTATCCCCCTTGCATTCCCAATACAAATGCCACAATCTGAAAAAAAAATGAAAATATTTAAAGAATTTAGAGAATTTGTTCTATCAGATAAAAAAAATCTATGCATTGGACTGTATCACTTTTGTGGGGAAGTTAAGTGTTCTTATACGCTCTCAAATAACCTTTGGAAAAACAACATAGTCAATAGCAATAGTTTACTTATGATATTAGTATTACCTTCAAATCTCCACAGATCCTCTAGTTATGTTGGTCGTATACGAGAGCATCCAGTAAAATTTTCATGTTATCGTAGCTCTCAGTAAGTTGTACGGAATGTGCTACAGGGACTGATGCAACCCTATTCCCAATGTTGTGAAGTACTGCTTTCAAACTTCGTTTAGACGAGTCTATAAATAGTCTCCATTCTGATGCGTTATATGGCAGGCCCAAGGATTCGATTAGCCCCTCAACATTGCAGCAGTACACTAAGGAAGAGGTATTTTCGTGCACTGCAAAAAACTTGCGGAATTCTTCCTCTCGTTTCCTATACCAGGAGAATGTTGTTCCCGGAGCCAGCAAGTTGTCCTCTCGAAGTCGTGAGCCCAAGATCTCGGCAGCTAATTTGGAAAGTCCTAAATCCCTGGTAAGATCATTAAGTTTGGCCTGGTTGAGAGGCCTCGGCTCATTTGAAGCGGTTTTTGAGGTATATACGACTGGGACTGGTCATTGGCATTGATCATTGATTCATCATCAGAATCATCGAAGTCCAGGGTTTGAGGTGGGTCGGGTATTGGAATTCCAGGACCATGGGGTACAGGTCTCATAGCAGAAGGAATGTCAGGGTATACAACAATGTGTTTATTCTTCTTGTTAACTCCTGAAAATAGAAACACAGAAACATGGATATAAAACTTGCATATGAATAGAAGAAGCATTCAGACAGTGGCGGCTCGTGAGGGAAGGCTGCGGTCTGTAAGATATGAAATAGGTCGATGGAGTCTGTATATTTTCTTTCTTTTTCATTCATATTGTCCCTTCGGGGACAATATGAATGAAAAAGAAAGAAAATATACAATCATTGTACAGTATATGTAAATGTAACTTGTATAACAATATGTATGTGTAAATGTATTTTCTATAACAATATGTATATGTAAATGCATGATTACCATTATGGTGAATATTATGCTATATATGGTGAATATTACATTATGGTGAATATTATATCAAGTTTCATACGAGGATTTCAAAATATTTAAGAAAAATAAATTTATAAGCCCACCTTGGAGGTTTGTCATGCAGAAATAGCAATCTGTCACGTGATCCTTTCCTTCTCTCCAAATCATGGGAATTCCAAAAGGCAAAGATTTCGCTCTGCCTTTGCTCCATCTTCTCAAATTTTCAATGCACGTCTTGCAGCACATATGATGGGCGAAATTTTTGTCTTGGTCCCCTAGCTTAATTCCAAAGTATGCTCTATACATTGTCTTCACAAATTTAGTGATTTGGGACTGGTTATTTGGCATGGTAACCGTCCCACATATGTAGCAGAATCTATTGGGATCATTTTTACACGCTCTATTCATTATGAAATATTTTATCTATATGCCTGAAAAGTAAAAAAAGATATTATACAAGTGAAACAAGTGATGATAGATGTTACTGTTCCAATTCCGCTTTGATAAAATCACGAAAAATTCTATTTTACTTATGAGGCCATAGCCGGATAACCTGAGCTGATTGAGAAACACGGATTGCAGATTCGAAATCAGCAGGAAAACCTCTATGAGAATCACTTACAAAACCCTTGACAGCAAAATTGATGCATACCAGTGATGTATAAAGAAAATGAAAGGCTGCAAAAAGGAGCTACTCAACTCGTACTTGTGGCAAATGATGTGGCGTGACCGATTCTTGCGAAATCCACTTTTAACTTTGTGTGACCATATAGCGCAACAATTCTAATAAATTTACTTTCAATCTAATATTTTAACATGTTATGATTTACTTTTTATGCCTTTACTTTATTAAAGCGAACATTTTTTATCGTACTCCTTATCCTTAATATTGGGCAGCAATATGTTAAAGTGATTAACATTGGGAAGCAATATGTTAAAGTGATATACACTGGGAAGCAATATGTTAAAGTGATATACACTGTGAAGCAATATGTTAAAGAGAGGTTCCTGGGAAGCAATATGTTAAAGTGATCCAAAAAGTTTTATTACTCAGTAAAATGATAAAATAATTTTATTTTACTTTCATAAATTGAATACAAATATTTAAAGTAATCGATTTTCCTTATGTTGAAGGTATTTTCTTTCTTCAACAATGTAAACAACAACAAAATTTTTATTAAAATTTCAAGTCCGTGGTATTAAAATACTTAAAGTCAACATAATAAGGTGATTTAATATATAAATTATAAAGTACAACTTAATATAGACTTATTATTAATATAGAGGAGGAGATTGCGATAGTTTATAATATTTAGAGATTAGCTAGTTCGAGAAAATGTAAATTTATGGCCAACTTTACTTATTAAGCTTTACCTTTTTCATGAATGTAAAATATTTTTATATAATTACACTTTGGAATGAGTATAAAAATTATCAGGATCACTTGAAGATCAGGGCCCCCGGCCTTCTTTAGTTAACCTTATAAGGCTAACTAACGGAAATATCACGACTTAACCTAACCAGTCGTCAAGGGCGTACAGTTAACTAACTATTGGTTAGGTTAAGTCGTGATATTTTCGTTAGTTAGCCTTATAAGGCTAACTAACGAAGGCTGGGGGCCCTGATCTTCAGGTGATCCAATTATCATAAATAGTATTTTTTGGCTGTTCAGTTTTTCTATAAATATAGATTTTGTTTTGTAATTAAAATTTAAAAGTTTCAAAGAATCAGTGAGAGAATCGGCTAAATTTGGCCGATGCCAATGCCGATTAATTGGTACACCACTAGTTTGATCCATCAAACCTTCAAACGTTATGCACGGAATGATAACATATATACAGTATGTATATATATATATATATATATATATATATATGGGATGAATTTCACAATTAAACACGTGAAATGAATGAATGATGCAAACCCACAAGGAAAAAAAAATGATTCCAAGGCCTTTCGTGTATTCAGAAGTACACCTCGTCAGGGTGTACTTCTGAATACACGAAAGGGCTTGGAATCGTTTTTCTTTTTCCTTGTGGGTTTGCATAAAAAAATATATATATATATATATATATACTGTAAGCAGGAAAGTTCGTTAAGCCTTCAACTTAAACGGCCTTTTTGTAATTTCAGTATCCCAAGTAAAAAAATTATTCCTAACAATTTCCCTTTTTTTGGTATAGTGTTTGGTATACTGTACTATGTAAGGTCAAAATGAAAACCAGTACGTTCCCAGTTAGTGTCTATGCGCAAAGCATAGTTCTCACTCCATACGCTAGGTGGCAAATATTTAATATTCATTTGGCAGGATAACATGCTAAATATTGAAAAATATTGTTAATTTCATAGTTTATTTATATATACAGTTTTCAGTATGACTGATGGTGTATGTCGGAACATCTTTCTTGCCGCCATTCTTTACCCAATCCTTTCTTAGCATCCAGCGCACGAACATAGAGAATGGATGTCTGACACGTGAATGTTTGTTTATTCGAGGTAATATGATCATTATTACGATTCTGTTCTAAACTTTCAAAGGAAATTCGCCAGCACCCGTAGCTCAGTGGGTGATTCCCCTCGAAGCGAAGCGAAGACACTGAGGTTAGGGGGTCGACTCCCTATAGTGCTGGTAATAATAATCCAGGAATTAGCGCAACAGAGGACCGCATTAGTTGGCCTGAGAGCTGTGCCAATTTCTGATCCTTCTGACTGATAATTATTGTTAGGGGAAATTCTTTATATGGCGAATACTTATTTAGATCTGTATTATTCGCCCTTAGTTCAAGTTCTAAAGAACTATTTTTTCATTCGCTAAAAGTAAAATCTACAGAGAGTTGACAAGACGCCTTTTTTTTATTGAATCAATATATTTAGAACCGTGTTGCTTTTCCCTTTGCATTTATGTAAAACTGTCACACGTTATGTCATTCCATTGATGAGCTTTGCCATTTCTTCTTGAGGACAATCATCGTAGTGTCTATTTACTTTTGTCAACCCTCTGTATCTTCATAAGTAGAGAGGTTATAAGCAAATTGTTCCTTGTTACTATACATGAGAAATATTTGGATTTTATATTTAAGTTAGATGCACGTAACCATAACGACGACTGTTCACGGAATCCAGTACGATTCCCCGTTGGCAAATCACTCCACAGAATTAAAGTGTTTGCATATTTTCCAGTGGATATAATGTGATAAGTTTTACCCTACTTTTTTCATCTGATTTTTTTCAGATGCTCTTCTTCTGTGTAGTGCTGTGTAGTGGTTTATTTATGTTTTATCTTTTTATCTTAATTTTATTTATAATTATTATTATTTTCACAAATCATCATACATGGTGATTTCCAGACAGGAGGGCACAGCTCACCCACCAATGGCTGCCATGATTTATCCGTTTCTTGAAAGTTAGGATTTTTTCTGAAACTAATGTTTATATATATATATATATATATATATATATATATATATAGTGTGTGTGTGTGTGTGTGTGTGTGTGTGTGTGTGTGTGTGTGTGTGTGCGATTTAAATTTCTTTCTGAAAAATTATAACGAATTAGAACCTATTCCAAGGTTCATCTTCGAAGGCAGAATTTGGAATCGGAATTGGCGTCATGCAGAAGGTAGGAACTGCCCAGAATTTAACTATTTAACCCTTTAGAGTGGGATCAATAATTATAATCAACTATCTTCCGCTGCAATAAAGAATAACTACATATTCTCAGAAATTTCCCCATTCCATACGACTATTCTCAGCTTTTGAACAGGACTACGTATAGAAGCCACGTCGCAAAACCGTTTCGTTTATACGATTAGTGAAGTTAAAGGGCGTTGTATATGTTCAGTAGTTGGATGGGTGACTGTTCTCTAGGACCAGATGATGTAACGACCTTTGGTTCGGACTAGGGTTGTAAGTACAGAGGATGAAATACGCAATTAACAATAACACTAGCAACATCAACCGCGGCCTTTGAACAGTGAGCTAATCCTACTTTCCTATTTAGTGTTTAACCCAGTTATGTGCTGTTTTAAACCAGTCGAAGAAATGAGGATGGGGAAACAGTGACGAGCCCGGTGCATGTAATATATTCAGTTCACCCAGTTCTCTTTTATTGTTATTTTTCCAAGTTGGTGACGTTGCCACGTTTTCCATAAACACGTTTTCTGTAAATTTGTTATTTAAATTTATATTTTATTTTCGTTTTCTATGAAATGACTGTAAAGGTAAACTTTAATATTTAAATCTGTACCTTTATTTCACCTTTTATTAATTTTACTTCATTTCTCGTTTGCTCTTATAGTTTTATTATTCCATATTCATACTCTTAATTTTCGTTCATTTATGTTAGGAACCATTCTAAGCCCTATTTTATTACCTTTCATTTAAATGCACTGATGAAGGGAGTCCTTTAATTTCGAAACGTTTACCTACATCAAACTATATAGAATATTCGTAGTCTTTCTTCTTCAATTTGTTATTAAATTGAGATATTTCTTATGAAGAGTAAAAGGCAACTATCTCCTTCATCAAATCTTCCAAATGAAGTGGAATATTGTAAAGCAGTCGAACTCAGGCCAATCCTGAAAGCTGAATACACACACACACACACACACACACACACACACACACACATATTGTAGTTGGAATCTTTCACTTAACTCTAGGGAGCAGCTATTATATGTATACAGTGTGTGTGTGTATATATATATATATATATATATATATATATATATATATATATATATATCGAAATAAAAAAGCGCAATACCAAGTAATATAAAGCCTCATATTCTTTCCCAGGGTCAATTATCTGTTTGCCCTAAGAGAAAAGGCAACAACGCGAGTATTTTATTCCAGACCAAATGTCAAAATAACGTAATAAATTGTAATTAAAACAGCCCAAAGGCACACGTTTATTGGAATGGGACACTTTATTAAAATCTTCCTCTGAAAATTCAATTTCAGGTCTGACATGTGTGTACACAAGTCGGCGAGAACAAAGAAAGCCCAAATCTGGAATATCAACACTCGAGCCACCTCGCAATCCAATTAGTTTTTAGCTTTCCTCTCTCTCTCTCTCTCTCTCTCTCTCTCTCTCTCTCTCTCTCTCTCTTCTTTATCTACCTATCTCTATCTCTCCACTTTCTCCCATATACATATATGTATATATACTAGAATACCCGCTGCCTCTTGCACAGCAAAAGATCCCAAAAATATAACCACAGGGAGCATTAGGAAGGGTAAGTGTGTTAATAAAACCTTCCCTGGTTCTCTCTTAATGTGCATACTAAGTTTGGTGCAGATTACTGTAGTCGTTTAGACGTGCAAAAACGAACATAGAATGGACATCATCATCCCATATATATATATACACAATGCACACCCACAAGGAAACAGATTTATTACATTTCAGTGTAAGATTCTTTTAAGTTTGAACAATTTAACAGACTTATTAAATAGTCCCTCTTCCAAAACAGAAAAACGTTTTCTCCCAAAATCTATTTTAATTGTGGTTGGCAATATTACTCAAAGTTTCGGCGGAGCGCATTTTTAAAGAACGAGAATGCTTTTTTACACGTATAAATAAGAAGAATCTGTAATAATTTTATTGTTTTCTTTATCTTCTGGAAATGAAAATGAAAAATAAAATAAAAAATGAAAATAAAAGAGTAATATTGAACGGTTAAAAGGAAGTTGTTAGCTTTAAATGTTTATTTTTTATCTGTTATATACTGTACCTTATATACTCATCATTTTACATATATATATATAATATATATATATATATATATTATATATACACAAATTCAGAATGGTTCCCTGAGACAATTATATGTTAAACACAGACCGTGCATGGAACAAGGAACTCTTCTGGGAAAATTAAATCCACTATAGTCCGAATAAGTAATGGTAAATGACAAATACCATAGTTTTTCTTTTTCATGATTTTAGCCCGACGTGGGCAACGGGTCTCTCGCAAAGAGATCCCATAAATATAGCTTCCCTCACCAGCTATCTGCAAAGCAGACAGGATCCAGCTTTGGGACATGGATCTAGGGTTTAAAGCAAGCCTAGATCCCTACATTCAGAACCTCTATATAAGTAAAAGACTCGTTGCATTCACGTCGGGTTGAATAAATCAAAGAAAAAGGGGGTAACTATTGTATTTTTAGCCAAAAAAAAAAACAAAACTTAAACCTCAACCGGGACATTGAGCGTCCACTTTTCAAGGCACGTAACACGTCCGTTTAATATACACAAATTCAGAATGGTTCCCTGAGACAATTATATGTTAAACACAGACCGTGCATGGAACAAGGAACTCTTCTGGGAAAATTAAATCCACTATAGTCCGAATAAGTAATGGTAAATGACAAATACCATAGTTTTTCTTTTTCATGATTTTAGCCCGACGTGGGCAACGGGTCTCTCGCAAAGAGATCCCATAAATATAGCTTTAAACCCTAGATCCATGTCCCAAAGCTGGATCCTGTCTGCTTTGCAGATAGCTGGTGAGGGAAGCTATATTTATGGGATCTCTTTGCGAGAGACCCGTTGCCCACGTCGGGCTAAAATCATGAAAAAGAAAAACTATGGTATTTGTCATTTACCATTACTTATTCGGACTATAGTGGATTTAATTTTCCCAGAAGAGTTCCTTGTTCCATGCACGGTCTGTGTTTAACATATATATATATATATATATGTTTTCCTGCCCAGTGACGGTTACACGTGTTTCGTTTGAAGTCCAAAATAAAAGTGATATTACAATAAAAATCCTGCAGTTAATCCTTTTCAAGTAGTGTCAATTTTTGAGTGAATATTCAGTGAACACAGTCGTATGCCTCTTTAAGTGGTGAAATAGCGGCGTATGTTGAAATAGAGCAAATAAAATTAAAGCAACTTAATCTATACAGCGTTTTTCCGAGTGTTTTCGCTCTGAGAAAATCTAACTGCCTATCGAAAGGCAATATCCCTAGGTTATCCCCCGCGGTACACTCCAGGGCACCAATCAGTGAGAATCTACAGCGTGCCACATCCCCCATCCCCCACTCCCCGGAATATCGGAAAAACTTTCCCTCCCTCATTTCTAAGGTCAAATCAAATACCTCACTTAATTAATTACCTCACTTAATTAATTAGAAACATGACACTGGCAAATCAATTCATACAACCCTGTGGCTACTGTAAAAAAGAAACAGATGAATTAAAGACAATACGCTGCGACCTTTGCCAGTCCTTAGTCGAATTTCATTGCCTGAGATGGAGCGACGAAGAAATCTCTCTTATAACAGGCGCTAAACAATTGAACGGAATCAAGTTCTTCTGCAAAAACTGCAGAACAGAAACACGAGCAGAAAAAAAAACAGATAAAGCAAGTAAACGGGAAGCAGAAATAACAGAAATAAAAGAAGCACCAACAGAGGAAACAGAGGCACAAAACCAAGTCCAAAGATTTCAAATAAAGGACATTAACAACAATAGGGAAAAACAAGTAGCCAATAAAGAAATCATATTGAAACCACCAAAAACAAAGGCCCCAAGTAAAAATGGGGAAGAAACTATATCTAAATACTATGTGAAAGGAGTTTGAAGATATAGGGGAGGAGAATGTATTTACGAACACCTCCCTCCTTTGTGCAACTACTTCTACAATAATGGTCACTGCAAATTTGGTGGAAAATGCAAATTCTACCATCCGGACATTTGCAAGACCTACGCGACATACGGAACCTGCCAGTACGGGAGAAAATGTTAATACCTTCATCTCCCAACAAGTTCAAAGGACAAAGGAGAAGTTTCAAATGACAACAGGAGGAATGTGAGAAAAAAATATGTACCCAAATAGCAAACAAAACTCTTTAAACATAAATAGCAAACAAAATTTTTTCAACATCTCGGACACAATATGGCTGCTAAGTCTTATACAGCACATACAGCTGACACAACTGGGAACCCTCGAGCCGGACCGCTTCGTGGCAAGAAGCTACCAGAACAGATAGGCGTGAACGGATCCATCTTGGAGGACCACAAGGCTACAGAACACGCGAAACCAAAGGACAACGAACTTAAAATGCACAAGGGGTAATGCAAAAACAAAGAACATAAACATTGTCCTGGCAAATACTCGAGGAATAAAATCGAACAACTCACTAAACAAAGTTTCGTACCTGAAAGGTTTTATGGACGAAACAAGGGCGGACATCGCATGCCTCATAGAAACACATCTTAAAGATTGCCAAGGAAACTGCCATAACTGCGAACACTGTATCGATAAGAAAGAATTGCATATCGATTGATTCAACTTACTAAGAGCGGATAGAACAGCGAGACGTAAAGGTGGATGTGCTAGTTATATACATGAAAGGCATATGACATAGATGGTAATGAGTACATCCAACAGCTTCGTGGAAAACTTTGTAGTGAAAATAGAGAAACTAAACGTGGTACTGATAGTCATCTATAGACCTCCAAACTCTCCAAATGAAAAATTTTCAGATGCCATTAATGATATCAGAACCCTAATAACTTCCGTAAACTCTTCATCCTCCAATATAATACTCTGTAGCGATTTTAATTTCCCATTTATAAAATACAAAAAGGTGGGTAGAAATTATATTTATACAAGATAAGGGGAACACAAGAAAGGACCAGGAGCAAGCAAAAATGCTGATGGCTCCCACAAACGAGTTTATTATGACACAGGAGATAACAGAAAATACCAGGAAAAATAACTGCCTAGATCTAGTATTCATGAATAATACCAACTTGATTGCCGATATAAAAATAACCCCAACTATTATCTCAGACCACAACATAATCGAATTATCAACAAATATGGCGATAACATTAAAAGACAATACATACAGTATACGCGTGCTACTATCGGGCCCTTAAGGAAAGGAAATAATGAACTAACAGACGATCTAAAAGAAATATCTAAAACATTGAGAGCCCATTATGAATCGGTTTTCAGTACCCCAAAAAGGGACGAAGCGATACCTGACATAGATACATTCTTCGAAGAGAAATTGCAAAGAGAATGTATAACAGACTTTGATTTTACCCCAGATGTAGCGAGAGCTATAGGCCAAATGAAATCAGATTCAGCTGCAGGACCGGACAAATGGAACGCACTATTATTTAAAAACTGTAAAAATGAAATAGCTACACCCTTATACTTGGATATGAAGAAGATTCCTGGACACTGGGGAAATACCGAGCATCTTGAAAAGAGCAAACATTGTCCCTATATATAAAAGAGAAAGGAGGGGATAGATCTCAAGCAAAGAACTACAGGCCAGTGTCTTTGACGTCCCACCTCAGCAAAATATTTGAAAGAATAGTCAAAGAGAAAATCTACGACTTCTTGGAAACACTGGAAAGATTCACCGAAAATCAGCACGGATTCCGATCAGGAAGATCATGCCTATCACAACTGTAATATATATATTATATATATATATTCATAATTTATATATTCATACTCATAATTTCATTGCATTAATCGCCGAGACTAGAGGCAGTAGCTCAGTGGGTAACACCGCTTCCTGTAAGCGAAGTGAAGACACTGAGGTCGGGTATTCGATTCCCGATAGAGTTGGTCAGTAATAATCCAGACGCTCACGCAATAGACAGCATAAGTCCAGCCTGAGTGTTGTGCTAGTTTTTGGTCCTTCTGACTGATTATTATTATTATTATTATTATTATTATTATTATTATACACGCGGTCAACTATCTATGTTAAGGTTTTTTCAGAAATTTCAAATTATAAAGACTTATTGTTAGAGACTTATGCGTTACATTGTAAATTAAAAGATAAAGGAAATGACTCTGAGTGGCGTCTTGCAAATTTTTCGTTTCCCGATTCCTGCAAACAGGTCTCTTCAGCCAATCGCTCAATTCTACCATACCTTTAGCGTGATGGTGGACACATCCGCTCACCCGAATTTAAATGACGGAGGTATAATATATACTGTATATATATATATATATATATATATATATATATATATATATATATATATATATATATATACGGTCCAACGAGCGAAATGATAAAAAGATAATAACTAAAAACGTAGAAAATAAACAGCCAAAGAAAAATAATGATAATGCCAAAATTAAGAACTTTGAAAATAATAAGAAAAGAAGCAGAAGCGTAGAAAATATCGCATGTAAATACTACGCGAAAGGAACTGCAGATATCGAGATGGGCAATGCATATATGCACATCCCACTTTATGCAAAACGCATTACACAAGTGGATACTGCAAATTTTATAAGAAATGCATGTTCCACCATCTTACGGTCTGCAACACTTATGCAAGATATGGGAGTTGCAAATAAGGAAAAAAATGCCGATACCACCACCCTCAAAGGAACGCAACGAGTGAACAGAAAAAACGAACATCAAAGAAGAGTGCCAATTTTTTAGACGCAGCCAACACATTTCAGCTGCTAAATACTATCCAGCAATTACAAAACCAGCTGACAAATATAAATATAGGAATCCGAGAGCCGGACAGAAGGTACGAACAAAGGCACTTCATGCGGTATCGGGACAACAGGTACCGACAAAGATAAAAAGAGGTAAACTCTCGGAGGACCACAAGGCAACGAAACCGGCACCCCCATTGGAAAACAAATCGGAACCACCTGTATGCGAAAAAGAAAGAGAAAAAATAAAAATAATCCTAGCCAACATACAGGGCCTTAAATCAAACCACTCCACGAACAAAGTTGTATACCTGAAAGGACTCATGCAAGAAGAAGCCGGAGCAGACTTTGCATGCCTCACGGAAACTCATCTAAAGGACTGCCAGGCGAACTGTGAAAATTGTGAGTCCTGTATTGACAAAAAAGAAATACAAATTGACAACTATAACATCCTCCGAGCCGACAGAACAGTGAGACGTAAAGGAGGATGTGCTATTTACACACGCGAAAGGCACATAGCAGAAATGTCTATAAGTACCTCAAACAACTACGTAGAAGGTGTAGCAGCAAAAATGTAAAAATTAAATATGGTACTAATTGTAATTAATGTACAAACCCCCAAACACGCCAACCTCAAAATTTTCAGATTCCATTAGAGAGGTAAGAAACTTGGTAAAAGATCTACACTATCCAACCCCAAATATTTTTCTCTGTGGTGATTTTAATTTCCCATTCATGAAATATAAAAGGATAGGAAAAGATATATGTAAACGCCAGGACAAGGGGGGCACCCGAGAAGACCAGGAGCAGGTAAAAATGCTCCTAGCTAACGCAAGAAATAACAGAAAACACAAGAAAAACAAACTGCCTAGATTTGGTATTCACAAAGAACAGTAATCTAATTGATAATGTAGAAATATCCCCAACTATGATATCGGACCACAACATCATTGAAATAACAACTAATATAAAGGCAACAGGAAAGGAAAGAACACGAACAACAGAAAGAAGCAAATTCGAAATTTTTAATTTTCACTCCAAAACTATAAACTGGGAAGATGTGACATCCAGCATGGAAGTAATAGATTGGAAAACCATTTTCGAGGCCAAGACAACGGAGGAGATGCTAATGACGTTAGAGGAGAAGACGTTAGAAATTATGGAAAAACATGTCCCAAAGATACAACAAAGAGGAAAGAGAAGCAGGTTCGAAAGACAAAAGAGGGCATTGTTTCGAAAGAGAAAAAGAGTGACTGCAAAATTAAGTAATTGTAAAGATAACAACATCAGAAAAATATTAAATGATAAACTGCAAAGTATCGATGTCGTCATACAGGAACTACGTAATCGAGAAGCATACAGAAAAAGAAGACGACGCTATAGAAGCGATAAAGGCTAGCTCAAAGTACTTCTATAATTTCGCAAAAAGAAAGTCGAAAAACCATGCGACTATCGGACCTTTAAAAAATGAGAACAGTGATTTATCTGATGATCTAACAGAAGTATCTGAAATATTAAGAGCTCAGTACGAATCATCTTTCAGTATCCCAAAAACTGACAAATTGATAGCGATAGAAATGCGTTCTTTGAAGAAGAACCATAAGGG
Source organism: Bathynomus jamesi (assembly GCA_023014485.1). Taxonomy (NCBI): domain Eukaryota; kingdom Metazoa; phylum Arthropoda; class Malacostraca; order Isopoda; family Cirolanidae; genus Bathynomus; species Bathynomus jamesi. The sequence continues at coordinate 144,371 of JAJOZX010002821.1, read as the reverse complement.
GAAAGTATAACGGATTTCGACTTTACGACGGATGATATTACACAAGCCATAGGGAAACTAAAAACGCACTCAGCGGCAATACCGGATAAATGGAATGCCACACTGATCAAAAACTGCAAGACTGCAATCGCTGAGTCCCTATACTGGATATGGAGACGATCACTAGACACGAGAGAAATACCGGGCATCCTGAAGAGCGCGAACATAGTCCCAATATATAAAGGAGGAGATCGATCCGAGGCCAAAAACTATAGGCCAGTATCGCTTACATTCCATCTCACTAAAATATTTGAAAGAATAGTTAGACAGAAAATCTATGACTTTTTGGAAACTCGAAAAAAATTCAATGATAACCAACACCGGTTTCGGCAGTGGCGGCTCGTGACTAAAAATTCTAGGGGGTGCTGTCTCTAAGAATGGGTTGAAATAATTACTGAAATAAAAGGATGAGCATTGAGCAATGAATAAAAGTTTCAAAAGTTATTGAAAAAGTTATTCAGTGAGCTCATCCTTATATTGTTCTTGATTATTTCCATTGTAAATAAAAAATTTAGGGGTGCTGCAGTTCCGCAGCGCCTACCGACGAGCCGCCACTGGGTTTCGGTCAGGCAGATCATGCCTATCACAACTAATGGAACACCACAACAACATTATTGATTCACTTGAAAGTATGAAAACTATGATGTATTATACACAGACTTTGCTAAAGCGTTCAACAAGTGTGACCACGGAATCAATCATAATACATAAACGGAAATATATGGGAATAACAGGAAAAGTAGGGAAATGGATATATAATTTCCTTAGTGAGCGGAGGCAAGTCGTTACAGTACAAGGAGTATCTTCATCAGAATCAGAGGTCCTCAGCTCAGTACCACAAGGAACAGTATTAGCTCCACTACTCTTCATAATCATGCTAACTGACATAGATGAGGACGTTACCAGAGACAGCACAGTAACATCTTTTGCGGATGACACAAAGATCAGTAGAAAAATAAGAAACCCAGAAGACATAGGATCTCTACAAACCGACATAAACAGAATCTACAAGTGGACGGAAGACAACAATATGAAGTTTAACACCGAGAAATTTCAGCTATTACGGTACGGAAAAAGAGAAGACCTAAAATTCATGGAATATGATACCCCAAATGGACAGGAAATTCAGAGAAATTCCAGAGCAAAAGATTTAGGGGTTGTAATGACAGATGATGCGAAATTTGAAACATAAAATAAGATTGCAGTAAACAGAGCTAAGAGAATAACGGGTCAGATATTGAGAACCTTTAAACGAAGGGATAGAAATGTAATGATTCCTCTACTGAAAACACTGATAATACCCAAATTGGAATACAGCTCAGTCCTAACATCCCCATATAAAAAAGAAGACATTAGACAGCTAGAAGGGATCCAGAGAAGCTTCACAGCCAAGATCAATGGGTGCAAAGAACTAAATTACTTGGAAAGGTTACGCGAACTAGACCTATATTCACTGGAAAGGAGAAGAGAGAGATACACCATTATTTACACTTGGAAAATAATGGAGAAACTAGTCCCTAATCCTACTCTGAACCCTATAACTCCCCAAACAACGGTGGAAAGTAGAAACGGTAGACTGTGTCGTATCCCCAAATTGAAGGCGAGAAAAGGAACATCCTTAACCCTGAAAGAAGATAGTTTTGTAGTGAGAGGACCAAAACTGTTTAATCAGTTGCCCAAAGATCTAAGAAACACGAAGGGAGTTGCAGTGGAAATCTTCAAAAGAAGATTAGACACCTGGCTCAGAACAATCCCCGATGAGCCGGGCGTACCTGGTTATGTGAGGTGGAGAATACAAGAATCCAACTCACTACTTCACCAGGCCAACTCAAGAGGAGGGGCGACAAGCTTCACCTTTGAGAAATGAGAAATCATCGCGCGAAACCTTTGTAAGGTTGTAAGGTAAGGTAAGGTGTATATATATATATATATATTAGAGGGATTGTTACTAGCAATATACATATTAGAGTTTCGCCAAAAGACGCACATTGTCTGCACAATCGATCCCGCTAGCTTCTGACCGCGAGTTTGATACTACGCCACTGAGCAGTATTACATAATTACATTTCACATTACAGATCTTAACTGATCCTTTTAATCAGTAAAACTGTAATGCTTAGCCTGTAATGCGGCTCTTTTTAAATGCTTCATTAATTCACTTAATAATTATAAACGTATCAATTATAACTTTTTTATTCAAACTTCAAATCATCTTTAAAGAAAATTTGAAACCCATCGAGAAATGGAACGTTTAGTAAACGTCGTAAATGTTTATTAAACGTTAATAAAACGTTTATAAAAGTCAATAAAATGTCAATAAAACGTTTATGACGTTTACTGAACGTTATAATGCACAATCGAACCCATCACAATCTTTCTAAAAGAAATATACAGTAGAATACAACCATTTACAACAACCATTTACAGCATACAACTCGTAACTTATTTTTTAAGAGGCATGCATCCGTTATTCCAATAGCTAGAGTCAAATTCTGGTTATTGCGACATATTCTTGTCGTGTTTGAAGTTTGTCGATATTTCGCCATTTCAGACCAGAATTTTACACGGACCATGTTTGGTGTTTTCATTTTGGTGTTGTTGTCGTGGACCATAAGTAATTTTCGGCATGTCCTCAAGATGGAATCTAGACGACACGACTGATGCATCAGAATTCTTTCTCCTCTTGAAAGTGCTGTAAGTTGAAGATGGATTCCGATCATTCAAAAGATTCTTTTCCACTGAAGTTGTTCTAATGTCTTCTTGTAGTTATTGTATGCAGTACTCGTCTTATTTACGTGTGAGAATTATATTTCCATGGAAACAACACATCAGTTCGCCAGAGACCGAACTAAAAGCACTGGAAATTAGTGTCAAAGCTACATAGAAAACAAAGACTTCCCGCAACCTTCTTTACATAGAAATATACACTATTGTCTCAAATCAATCAAAAAGAAGTTTCGAAGAGCATTTCTTCTATCTAAAGAAGTTAGGTGTCAATAAAAGAAGTTATTATATAATCTGACAAGACGCTTTGATACCCAAAAGGAGGAAAAACTTCCCTAGAATGTACCCTCAAAAAGAAGTTATAAGTTCTAAATTCAGAAGGTTTTATTTTAAGTGTATGCTGAGTGTGCGATCGTTGGCTATGGATCCACTTGAATTATTTGATTTATCGCTTGTCTAACGATTTGTTAAATGTCAGGAACTTTACCCATGGGCATAATTATCCATAAACTGCATGGTACACTTTCTCAATATATAGTATCGCTCAGTGCATGAAAAAGAGCATCTGGCAATAAAGGGATCCTGTAATCAAATCTAAGCCCCCATACTGTATTTTGTATACTGTATTTCAGAAATAAAAATAGGATTTTCATGCGATGTAACTATTCATGGCTGGTTGCATTGTAGTTCATCTGTAAGTGTATGCATAGGATTTTTATATATAGCTTCATTCATTGTTTTCCGGAATATATATTATTGTGAATTATATTTATTATTAAATTTATTGTTTGATTAGTCGTATAGTTTATTATCTTGATGAATATTATACTTTTTACGGGCTTTATCTTTTGCAAATAAGGGTTATTATTATCATTATATTAAGTATTTTCCTGAAACAGTAACAATTCATAGTTTTCTCATATCGCTACACGAATTTATTTTGTAAATTTGTAACAGTTGTTCAAATTTTCAGGAGGAAATTAACTTCTTGCGCTAAACGCATAGCAAGCTGTTGATGTTACACTCTCCCCACCCCTGAAAAAAAACTTTATTTAATTCGCGAAAAACTTTGGGTTTTTAGACTAACAAAGTATTGTGTTAAAAAAAATTGATGGGGGTTTAACCTCCTTCACAACATTTAATAAGGTCATATGACGGAGGGACGGAGGGGACCTACAACTTTACGTAGGATTCGAACCACGGGTCGCTACATAATCTGGACACATATAACGCTTAACTTCGATCGACTGGAAGCGGTTACAACATTGAACACGATGTAGCTCGTGTTCATAATTATGAGGCCCATCTTTATTAAAATTGAACTAAACAAATGATGTTACTTAAAATTAAATTTGGTTTAGATTAAACAAATATAAGCTTACATTTACTTGGCATTAATAATTTTCAAATTTCCCACATAAAGTTAAGCCTAATTCTAAGTAAATATAATTATATGTGTTTAATCTAAACCAAATTTATTTTTAAATAACATCATTTATTTGGTTCACTTTTAACAAATTTGGACCTCCTAATTTTGAACAGTACTCTGTTTGTCTAAAATCCTAACAAAGTTTTAGTTTAAACTAAATACAAAGGTTTTTAGTGTAATTTGTCGCATAAATAATGCATTTCGATAGAAACACTTTACCTACTTAGAAAATTTAATCCGATATACATAGAAATATTTAAGCTGCTTCATATTAGTTAAAAATGTTGTTCGCTAGTGACAATAAGAGGTTAGTACTATTATGTACAGACCTACAGTGGCCGTATTGTTTGATTTTAGTACGAAGACTGAAGTAAAATGAGTGGCACAGAGGAAATTTTGTTCACGCAGCTTTAGGTCACGTCCCGAGGTCGTCTCTTACCACTACACCATCCAGGGAAGCAAAAATGTCCTTTCAAAAGTAGATTTTGAGCGAAACTTGTTTTAGTATGTGCTTTCCAGAGACGTGTTCAGGACGCTGCCCAGCGACGGACGGACGAAACCTCCTCTGTGATGCACATTTTACGTTGTCTTCTTATTAATAAGATGTTAAATTAGAGTTATAAACACAGAGAAAAATAGCTAAAAGCACCAAATATATTGTTAAATATTTGCCAACCAATACAAACGCTTAAACCAATTCCATGCGATGTTTTATTAACCATAATTATTTTATGGGTAGCAAATTAAATGTTTAGTGCAATTATTATAGCATGGTTAGATTAGTTGCCAAACATACTTAACCAGATATTTAATTGCTTTAAAGTAACTTTTCATTGTAGAGATATTAGATAGTTTTCAAACTTTATCAAAAATCACTATAGTATAATTATATTATACTATAATTCTATAATTGTAGAATATAAAAATAAATATTCCATTCAACACTTTAAAGATGGTTAACTATTTTTTTTTCAACATTATCTGATTAACAAAAATCACTTAAGAATGAGGGTTTTAATTCTGATTACTTTTTAATAGGATATTTCATTGAAGCGAAAAAACTGCTTCACTAGATATATATTGTGACGCACAAATACCTTTATATGTACTGGTATTGTATCATGTCTTAAATTGAAACATAAAACAAATCTGAAATTATCATTTTAATTCATATTAAATTGTAAAATCAATTGAAATGACGTTTAAAATTAAATGAATTTGACACAACTAAACAATCTATCCTCCGTACAGCGTATAAATACTTTTATTTTCAACTAAAAACTAAAAAAATACTAAAAAAAATAGCTTTTATTCCTCTTAATAATCCTCTGTAAGTCCTTCGATATAACACAAGGTTATTTTTCATAGGGACTTCAATACAAGTTTGGAGTAGTTTGGCATCAAAAACGGCCTCCTCACTAAACACGCGAAATCTCCTTACAGTTGAAAGCAGCTTTGGTCAAATCTTCTTGGAGTATCGTGTAAAAATGCCCTTTCGAACACACTTATATGGCGCGCCTTCGAGCCAAGGTTTCTAAGCTTAAAATTAGGTGTTAGGCGTCGCCTTTGATGTGTTCTTCCTTTATCTCAAAACCCGTCAAAACGGTGAATGTCGAAGCAAATATTTTAGGTCGACAATCGTGTTTGTTTTAAAAGGACTTCATTGTACTTAGAAATTATATTTATTTTATATCTCTCAGTAATCTTAATGCTGTTCACTATTATATTATATTATATTATACTTGCCTTGCATACATACATACATGTATACGAGTGTGTGTGTGTGTGTGTGTGTATATATATATATATATACATACACAGGGTGATTCAAAAGTCAGGTTACATAGGGAAATACTGTATTATATAATGATACAGGGGAATAGTCACATCACATGTTCAATATGGCCACCGTTAACGGCAATGCACTTGTGCAGCCAGCTAGAAATATCACATCAATGCGCTCCTCCTTCGATAACATCTCATAACTCATTTACCTGCAAAGAAACAGAAAAGCCCTATGTAACCTGACTTTTGAATCACCCTGTGTGTGTGTATATATATATATATATATATATATATATATGTATGTATGTACTGTGTGTGTGTGTGTGTGTGTGGTGTGTGTGTGTGTGTGTAAGCAAAATCTACATATGTGTGCTGCAACCATTAGAATTATAATTAATTATGAAAGCTATAAAAGTAATTATAAAATTAAGTATGAATTAATTATAATTAATTATAAAAAAAATTTAAAAAACATCAAATTCAATAATTTTAGCAGTTGTTGACCTGTTTAAGAAAGAGAGATTTTCACCAACTTTTTTTAAAAACATTAAAAATAAATAGAAAATATTTTGTGTAAATATAGGATTGGTTTTTATTACTGAAAGAGATTCTTTTCAATGACAACCAATATGTGTAACGTTCGATTTAAAATATTAAAATTATATTAACGATCTTTACTCCATTTTCGTTTATTTATATATATATATATATACGTTCGGTTTTGCTTCCGCCCGAATTGTTCATTCTGACGAAGGTCAAGCTTTTCACTCCACCTTAGACCTACAATTTAACGTGGAATCCGAATCACGCCCCACCAGCAACCCAGCGTCTTAACCACTAACACTAACCACTAGGCCACCCAGGGTACCCATTTATCTACCAACCACTTTCTTTATTGTGTGGAAGAATGAACAGCTGGGTTTTGCTGCGCGCAGGCTGCCGTCACCAGATCTCGATCTCGGAGCCGATGGATTCGTAGTCAGCGACGCTAACCACTACACCACTGAGGAGCATATATATATATATGAGTACCCTGGGTAACCTAGTAGTTAGTGGTTAAGATGCTGGGCTGCTGGTGGGGCTTGGTTCGGATTCCACGTTAAACTGTAGGTCTAAGGTGGAGTGACAAGCTTGACCTTCGTCAGAATGAACAATTCGTGCGGAAGCAAAACCAAGGTCAACCAAGGTGTGTGTGTATATATATATATATATATATATAATATATATATATATATATATATATATATATATATATATATTAGGTAGATAGATAGATAGATAGATAGATAGATATAGTATAAAATATATCTATATTTTAGATCGATACACAAAAAAATAAGTTCTTCCATGTAAATCTAACTCTGTTAATGGTTGATTCTACTCTAAGTTCTGTGCCCATTTTTAATCCTATTTCAAACGTATATTTCAATACACATTCATCCGAAGTTTATTATACGTTTCAGCTGAAACGTATGACCAAAATACTAATGAATCAGCGTGACTTGTACTTTACGCTGAAACGTATAACCAAATTCATAATGAGTGCGTATGGAATTGCATACATTTCAAGTGGTATTAAAATGGCTAATGTTACTAATCAATCTAATAGGTTTTAGAGTTTATAATCAATTTAATAGATTTCAGTGTTTATAATCAATCTAAGCTGTTTCAGGGTATATAATCAATCTAATATATTTCACAGTTTATGATTAATCTCATAGGTTTTAGAGTTTATAATCAATCTAATAGGTTTTAGTGTTTATAATCAATCTATAATAAGGTTTAGAATCCTTACCAAACAATCTAATATAAAATAATCGAAAGTTTTAATGTAATTCAATGCTTTCAGCGTTGCATTAAATCATATTTTAGAAACCATTTTCAGTTAATTAGATTTAGAATAAATAAAGTAATAAATTTTTACTTCATTCTAAGTGATTTTTCAGCTACGACAGCTAAAAACACCATCGCTGAAAAATGGGGGAAATTGATTATAACAACTTTCATTATTATCGAAGTAAAATCATTTTCTAATAAAAACTAAACCTACGTAAATGAACAACAGGTTTTACTCAACAACAAATGAAACGTTTAGTAAACGTCATAAACGTTTATAAAACGTTTAGTAAACGTCATAAACGTTTATAAAACGTTAATAAAACGTTTGTGTCCTTTGCTAAATGTCTCATTTCTTGCTGGGAAATTGGACGTTTTAGTAAACGTCATAAACGTTTATAAAACGTTAATAAAACGTTTGTGTCCTTTGCTAAATGTCTCATTTTTTGCTGGGAAATTGGACGTTTTAATAAACGTCATAAACGTTTAGAAAACGTTAATAAAACGTTTGTGTCCTTTGCTAAATGTCCCATTTCTTGCTGGGAAATTGGACGTTTTAGTAAACGTCATAAACGTTTATAAAACGTTAATAAAACGTTTGTGTCCTTTGCTAAATGTCTCATTTCTTGCTGGGAAATTGGACGTTTTAATAAACGTCATAAACGTTTAGAAAACGTTAATAAAACGTTTGTGTCCTTTGCTAAATGTCCCATTTCTTGCTGGGAAATTGGACGTTTTAGTAAACGTCATAAACGTTTAGAAAACGTTAATAAAACGTTTGTGTCCTTTGCTAAATGTCTCATTTCTTGCTGGGAAATTGGACGTTTTAGTAAACGTCATAAACGTTTAGAAAACGTTAATAAAACGTTTGTGTCCTTTGCTAAATGTCCCATTTCTTGCTGGGAAATTGGACGTTTTAGTAAACGTCATAAACGTTTAGAAAACGTCAATAAAACGTTTACTAAACGTCCCATTTCTTACCATGTAGTAAATTACACATTTGAAATACTACTTTTGTGAATTTTATTTAATGAAACTTCTTTATCCATAAATATATGTGTTAATAGTCATATCAATTATATATATATATATAATATATATATAATATATATATATATATATACAGGGTGGGCCGTAAGTTTCCATACATAGGAAAAAAAACATTTTTTTTTATGGACAACCATTTTTATTTATATAATATGCTCTACATGGTTGCCATTGTTTTGAAAACACATTTCAATACGTGTTCCCCACTGTTGATGAACACGCATTAGCACAGTTGACGTTATGCTTGTAATGGCGTTGGTGATACGTTCCTTTAGATGATTTATGTCTCGTATCTTTTCCTGATACACCATGGCCTTCAAGTGCCCCCAAAGATAGAAATCAAGGGGGGTGAGATCTGGGGATCTGGGAGGCCACTCCACAGGACCACGCCGACCAATCCAAGCATCCGGAAACTGCTGCTGATCCAAATACCGACGCACGTGAAGACCATAATGAGGTGGAGCTCCATCTTGCTGGAAGTAAACTGGGAAGTTACCTTCCTCGTTTAGCAGGGATGGGAAAATCTCTTCTTGCAACATGTTAAGATACCTTTCGGCATTAAGATTTCCACTGACAAAAATTGGTCCAATAATTCTGTCACCCCATATCCCGGCCCACACCATCACTTTACCGGCACCTTGCATCTTCGTCGGACTCAGCCAGTTAGGGTTAGCATTACTCCAATAACGTATGTTTTGCCGATTAACCTCTCCATTGACGTAAAAATTTGCTTCATCAGTAAACAAGATCTTACGTCAAACGCATATTCTTAGGGTATCTGAAACATAAAAACAAACGTTTAATTTTTCCTATGTATGGAAACTTACGGCCCACCCTGTATATATATATATATATATATATATATATATATATACAGGGTGCAGCATAAGTCGGTTTACTGAGAATAATGGAATCACCTTGTGAAGAATAATATTTATCATTTACTACAGAAATTATTCAAAGTGTCCTCCATCATGTTCAATACACACGTTGCATCTTTGAACCACTGAACAACAAATAGGGCACCACAGTTCTTTGTTATTATTCAACGTCTCGAACTCTTGGCGTATCAAAGTCATCGTGTGAGCGAAGTCCCGAGGTTTCTGGCCGTAAAATCTATCTTTTATACCCCACATTGAATAATCACATCACAGTAATTGTTCAATGTCGGGTATAATCAAAAATAGAGTTTACGGCCTAGTTTAACCCTAGAATAATTACATCACAGTGATTATTCAATGTTTACGGCCAGAAACCTCGAGACTTCAAACACACGATGACTTTGATAAGCCAAGAGTTCGAGACGTTGAATAATAACAAAGAACTGTGCTGCGCTACTTGTTGTTCAGTGGTTCAAAGATGCAACGTGCGTATTGAACATGATAGAGGACACTTTGAATAATTTCTGTAGTAAATGATAAATATTATTCTTCACAAGGTGGTTCCATTATTCTCAGTAAACCAACTTATGTCGCATCATAATATATATATATATATATATATATATATATATATATATATACGTACAGGGCTATTTAAAATGATTCACCTGATTTCAAATGAGAATATTTTTTAATGTTACAAATACAGAGTGATTTGTGATACATCAACCAAAAGAAAAACTGTCCAAATTTTGTCTCTCACCTCATAAATGCTCTATGTGACTTCCCCTAGTTACACGAGCAACGTCGACACGATAGTCGAATTCCTCCCATACTCGCTCCAGCATGTCCGTTGTCACTGACTCTACGGCAGTAACAATGCGAGTTCGGAGCTCATCTAAAGATGTGGGCAACGGTGGCACGTACACAGTATCCTTAACGTACCCCCAAAGGAAGAAGTCGCACGGTGTAAGATCCGGCGACCTAGGGGGCCAGCTGTGGAGCACCAAAACTGCAACACACAAAACGCCTTCTGCTGTGCGGACGCCATTTTCACACTGACTTTGTTGCTAGGCTAGGCCACGGCGTGACTTTGGAGCCCTTTCGCGGTGATCTTGTAAAACTCGAAGATTTCCTCTTTCATGTGGTGTATGCCCAGTTGATGCACGGTTGATAGGTACGGAAGTATTCTCAGTTGAAATCGGATGAATCATTTGAATAGCCCTGTATATATATATATATATATATATATATATATATATATATATATATATATATATATATATATATGATTGAACTCAGAATGGTCCCCTGACGCAGAATTGAGCGTCCACATTTTAAAGCACTTAACATGTCCGTTTCATGATGGAATTGAACTCAGAATGGTGATTACGTTTTGTTTTTTGGCTGAAAATACAATGTTACCCCTTTTTCTTTGATGTATTTAATCCGACGTGAATGCAACGAGTTTCTTGCGTATATTGAAGTTCTGAATATAGTAGGCTAGGTGTAGCTGTAAACCCTAGATCCTGTCCCAAAGCTGGATCCTATCTGATTGGCAGCTAGCTGGTGAGGGAAGCTATATTTTGGGGCCTCTTTGCGAGTGAACCGTTGCCCACGCCGTGCTAACATCATGAAAAAGAAAAACTATAGTATTTGTTGTCTATTACTTATTCGAACTATAGTGGATTTAATTTTCCCAGAAGAGTTCCTTGTTCCATGCACGGTCTGTGGGTAACATATATATATATATATATATATTATATATAAATGGAATATCATGTGTAAACGCGCACGATTTAGCATAATACAAAATTACCCCACTAGGACTCGAACCCACCACCTGTTGAATAGAAGATTAGAAGATGAGGACGATAACCAGTACGCTACAATGTACAGTATAGGAAGACAAGAATATATTCGAAATGATTTTATATATTTTAATATATTGCTTCTTAGATACGACAAAGTAAAAGTTATCAAAAGGATGACCTAGTATGAATGTAACGTTTTAAAACAGGCTTATATGTACAGGGTGGTCCAACTGTCACGATAGGGCGAAATATATTTATTGTTTTACTAATTTTACAATAGGATTTTAAAGACATGCAGATCTCAGGTATCAAAAACTTCCCTACTTTTGTATAACTTCTTGTACGTTGGTTTGCTACGTTATATACAAGCTATGTTAGAACAAAGCCGATCTGGTCGTGACTTCTGGACCACCCTAGGCATTATTTTAATCTATCGAAGCATTAAATACCTATTATACCAAATTTACTAACTTCGGCCAGAGAGAGAGAGAGAGAGAGAGAGAGAGAGAGAGAGAGAGAGAGAGAGAGAGAGAGAGATATACGATTCTACGGGATTTCTGTATATACTCGTGTACAGTATGTTAGCGGCAATAAGCGAAATATAACCTAACCTAACATAACCTAACATAACCTAAACAGTGAAAGTGACCATTGTAACTAATGCTATATGCATTCTCATCTTTCAGCTTATTGCCTAGGCATTATCTTAATGCCTGATCTCGCTTATTGTCGCTAACATATACAAAAATTTCCAACATATTTCTAAAAGCTTAAAACTCATCGAAGCTTAAAGAACCATATCTTCAAATTCTCCAAGGTGTTTATTAAAGTGTTTGAGAGGCTCAAAAGTTTGAGCATTTTGAGCAAACCTCGTGAAGAAAGACTGCGAAGAATGTCCCTCATAACAGCTCTAAACTATATAAGCGTCACAGCGTCAGATTGGCTAATCTTCGCCTCTCTGACCCCCCCCCCCCCCCAAACAAGACAGGAGAGTTCGTATACACCGCTAATTTAATGGTCATAGGAAGATAACGTCATTGTACGAAACAAATTCAAGAGTAGATTTCACACCATTTCAGGTATATTTCGCCGCTCTTTAAATCTTCTAAATTTTAGGTCTTTGGTATAAGATGTAAGTAAATATCAGATATAACGATTTAGAAGATTTAGTACGTTTATTTTAATGTATATTTTAAGTCTAATGCGTTTCTTTTCAGAGTGAGGATATCAGAAAAGAAATTAAAATCTCTGAGTTACGTTCTTTCATATATTTACATAAATACAAAACACAAAATCAGATATAATCCACACACTAAAATATTATTATTATTATTATTATTATTATTATTATTATTATTATTATATAATAATGATAATTAAAAACATAAACGCATGCAAAATTAAAGCAAACGTGTGTGTGTGTCTGTGTGTTGCTCTAAAGCAATAAATTAGAGACATTATTCTCCTAAACACCATCATTCAAAACCTAATCACAGTTATCTATAGTCTCTAAACAGCACCGGTTGTAAGCACCTTTCAGGTGTTTGAATATGAATGTACCAAATCTGTCTTATCTCATTTTAAACGCCGATGACAATTTATATTTATATTTAAGGAATTATTAGAAATCTGATACAAAGCCATTTAGAAATTTGATATTTTGTATACGGTATATAAACCGTTATTGCTCTGTCTGCGTATGCGTGCTTGTCCTGTTTTTCAGTTGAAACTCGTAGTTTAAAGTTATTTACACTCAGTCACATTTTCTCTGTAGAAAGAACAGTGATAGCAATTTTGTTTGGTTTCTGAACATGAAGAACCAATGATACGATATGCATTTCAGTTAAAGAACATCACTTCGATGAAATGCTGCAATATCATTTTAACTTTATGATGGAAAAGGAATTTTTCACCATGCATTATTTCCCCTTTGGATTTTCCAAATGTAGTTTTAATTGTGTTTTTGGATGAGGGCTGAGCATTGTTTTGTATATTAAAAAAGATAAGTATTAGATAACTTACGATATGATACGTATATGATACGTTTTAGTTTTAGTAATGACTAAAAGTTTAAATCCGAAACGTTAAAAGTTTCAGCAGTAGAATATTGATATTACCTATGATATATATATATATATAAAGCCTCACCAGGACTCGAACCCCGGACCTCCTAGGTAGGAGTCACGAGCGCTAGTATCACACTACAATGGGATAAAAGTTTACACAATCTGACGTATATTTAAATGACCACTATTACCTCGAGTGCGGGAGGGTTAACATCATGAAACACCTCTGGACGCGAAGGTGTTAAGCGTTTCCTCGGTCATTTAATATGTACGACAAATTATGCTTAACTTTTTCTCCCGTCGTAGTGTGATGGTATCGCTCGTGGCTCCTACTCAGGAGGTCCCGGATTCGAATGCTGGTAGAAGCATTTTTTACTCATACAAATATCACCCTCTCTCTCTCTCTCTCTCTCTCTCTCTCTCTCTCTCTCTCTCTATATATATAATATATTATAATATATATATATATATATATATATATATATATATATTATATATATATATTATATATCGTTGTAGAGAGTGAAATTTAAATGTATCTATAAAACCACATTTAACAAAGTCCCATTAACTTCTCATATTCTTTTAACACCTTTTAACCTATGTTAATTCTGCCTCTTTCACTCGTGGAACCTCAACATTCCCTGGTTTTTCGAAACATCTAAATTCCACCATTAAGATACTCCTATCTCGGAAATCGTTACACAAAACGTTACAGAATTAGAGAGAGAGAGAGAGAGAGAGAGAGAGAGAGAGAGAGAGAGAGAGTATAATCCTAATATGCGGTTAAAAGCAAATCTTCTTTGAAGGAAGATTTCAAGGAATGAATTTAAATGTAAAAATGAATTTAATAAGGTTTCCTTCAATGTAGGAATTATTTTCACTTCATTGTTTCGCCTAAGCTGCCTTTCCAGTCGACGTTACAAATAAAACATAATTACTTCTAAACGGGATTACTACACACACACACACACACACACACACACACACACACACACACACACACACACACACACACACACACACACACACACACACGTACATCTTTACAGTTTTAAACTGTCTAAGTTTAGAACACATTCATATGATAACTATCATACTCAACACCTGGAACTTCATTAGAACATTAGCAAGATGTTCTTGTAGAATGAATCCAATAACCTCTCTAATTCTTTGACGGTATTCTGCTGGATACCTGTGTAAGTCACGATACACGAGTGTTTTAATATACCACCACACCCCCGACCCCCGATATAAAACTTGTAAGGAGTAAAATGGGTGATCGAGGTGTCCATACTGTCGCGCGGTACACTACGACATATCCAGTACTAAAACACATCATCACGAACGGGATTCATCAAACGTTAACATTTGGAGGTATAGTGTTACGTCACGTGACTGCAAAATGGGCGCAGTTTTCTTTGACGTTCGTTCCGTGCTTGGCGCGAACTACCTTGACATGCTACAGACATTTTTTCTCCCTCAACTAAGGGCTATTTCTAAATAAAACCTTTCTTCAATGTTGTGTATATATACAGTATATACCGGGTGGCCCAAATGTCAGGCACCCTGGGATCATGCATTTTCATTGCAAATACTCGCATATATATATATATATATATATATATATATAACGTAAAGAACGACGCTTGTATAGGAGATATTCCGCGCAAGACGAGAGAGAAGAATTACGGCATTTGGAGGAGTGAGGCCCATGGTGTAATGGTTATCGCATCTGACCGGCAATCGGAAGATCCCGGGTTCGTTTCCCGGGTGGTTATCTCATTTTTTCATTTGTTTCGTTCTCTCTCTCTCTCGTCTTGCGCGGAATATCTCCTATACAAGCGTCGTTCTTTACGTTAATTATACTGCGTGTTTGCAGTTAAATGTATATATATATATATATATATATATATATATATATATATATATATTATTCATTATTTGATGACTCATGCCTAATAAAAGTATATACATATTTTTTTTAGTCTTTCCTTCGAAAACGCCATTTAATATCTGAAATGAGGTCATTTTCAGAATTTTAAATGAGAGGTCTATTAAAAGAGGGTTCTCCACTTACAGAAAAGCTTAAAATAAATAACATCCGTTTGGCAAAGAGAAAGACCGGAAGTGTTCTCAAAGACGTTCCGCAATGATGTCCCTTTCGCTGTTTTATTGCGAAATATATATATATATATATATATATATATATATATATATATATATATATATATATATATATATATATATATAATATATATATATATATATATATATATATATGCTGAAAACAACCACGAAGGAAATAAGAATATATATATATATATATATATAATATTATATATATATATATAATATATATATACACCCAAATTGTAGTTGGTTTTCTGAATGTAATGTTTACATAAGTTCAAACCAAAAGCTTCTTTTACTCGTATCTAAGCTCATTCCTTTTCATCTTTCTATGCCTTTTAGGGAATTTCTTTTATTCGTTTCTTCGGTGGATAAAGCTTTCGTATCAATTAGCGGAAGTTATTCACAATAACTGTATTTAACCTCATTTATTTTTATATATATAATAATTATAGGCTGTTTTTAATCACCAAAGATACGTAGAAAATATTTATATTATTGAGGAACAGAATTAAAAGTGGTGCGAAAAAAATTATCGTTCTCTCTCTCTCTCTCTCTCTCTCTCTCTCTCTCTCTATATATATATATATATATATATATATATATATATATATATGAACGCGGTGATTTAAATGTTCAGAAACTAGGAGGGGAACTACAACCCAGTAGTTTCCCCAACTGCCCTTGTAAACTCCGTTTCTGCTTTCGAAGGGCAGACGAGGTGAGGGTGTAAACCTTTTAGTAGAGTGTGATGCTCTCAAAGCTGGCTTCTTCGTCAGGAGCGATTCCTGCAGAAGGAACATCCCCTCATGCATAGTAGTGAGGACAAGGGCGACTTTTATTTATTGAGTATAAGGCGAGAATTCCGTGAGGCTGTATTGGCCTGCGCAGTATATATATATATATATATATATATATATATATATATATAAATGAGTAGATGCTATACAGATTTTCAATACTTAATAAGACTTGATTAGGCAAATCTTCAAACAACTGATTTAGATTATCCCTTCACGATACAATTACTTCGTGTGGACACAGACTCTTTCTAATGTTTGCTAATCTCTTATTAACATATATATTAACGTGTGAAACACTGCTTTCCGAATATATTAACAAAGCTAGTAAAGTTTTCGGTAGAACCGGCGTCCTTATATTCTACAAATTTAAAGTTTATATCATGTTTGTCATTAGTTTATGAATGATATACGTCTAATCTTAGGTGATGTTTTATATATATATATACATATATATATATAACAATTTTGGGTTTTCTCTCTCTCTCTCTTCTCTCTCTCTCTCTCTCTCTCTCTCTGTCACATAAATCCTTGACCAATATGGAATACCATGTCGGACATTCTTCATTAACAATCAGAGGTTATTACGGAAGGCTTTAAACATTAGTGGTCATTAGTGCCTTTGTGGTAGACAGATTAAGCTTAAAGAACTTGTTAATTGGGTTATTGATCAAACTAGTAAAGTTGAGATTAAGTTATTTTGGTCCTTAGTGTTCCATACCTCTTTAATATACAGTATATACAGGGTGTCCCAAAAATCCGGTCTCACAGGAAAATTTATTTTAAATTAAATTTACAAAAATAATACATGGAAACTAAAACAAATGTTCAGATTGATATCTTGTTTTGGGACCTTTTTTTTTTGTTGCAGGTAGAATAACACGCAATGGCTAATCTAGAAGTGAATTACACTCCTGAGGAAAAAGCGGACTTATGGGACACCCTGTATATATATATATATTAGATGCTATACTCCTGTATATGATTATTATATAAAGCCTCTATCTAATATATAAAATTTCGTAATCCCTCCGCTTATAATCTTGTCTGGTAATAGCAGACCCAATAAAGATAATGAAATTCAGGATTATCTCCTTGATTATATGTTATTTTCTATTATGTTTACCTTGTTATGGGCTGAGTGGCCAGTATAGTAGGGTCCACAATAGACAGGGGGGGGAAGTGGGTAATATCTGATAGCATTTCTCTATAAGCCAAATCATTGGTTTAGTGTGTACAAACTTTGGGGACATCAATTGTAAGTATTTTGAAACCGTAATATGAAACTTCTGGATACGCAGATGCCAGTTAGGTTTTTTTTTTTTTTTTTTTTGAATTAGGTTGTATTGGCTACTAAAATACTCTTAAATATATATATATTTATGTACTGTATTTTTATGTTCAAAAGCCCGATTATCTTTAATTTTTTCCTTACCTAACTGTACGTAATATCACCAGCGATTTAAAAAATAATTCAACAAGATTTGGTGTTTACCAACAATTTTTGTTGGCAATTCGTCATATACGTAATTCGAATTTCATATTTGGTGGGCAAATAAATTTTAAAATGAACACGAAAAAACTCCACAAATCTTCTCCCTACACATATTATTGGCAACACTGCATCTCGGGACAATTGCAAAGGAGGATCAGATCATTTTATTGAATTCTGATCCTCTTTCGATACGTTTTGAATGCGGTTTGTACACCTTAGAGATTCGCTTTTCAGAGTTTTACTCAATTTGGTCGGATTATCATATTTGATCGTCAATGTCGTAATCCTTTATTAGCATTGGACTCTAATGGGAAAAGAGAGAGACTTATTTCGTCTTATATATATATATATATATATGACGAAGTCTTCTTCTCTCTCTCTCTCTCTCTCTCTCTCTCTCGTTGTCTTTCTCTCCACATACCCAATACCTTGCCCCTCCGCCCTTCCCCCCCCCCTCTCCAACGTGATGTGAGTTCCCTACAATTAGGTGATAATGATCAAAACATCGTTGAATCTCCCCACAGCTGCGCGCCTTTCAAATGCGGTAATGGGTAGCGTAAGAGGCGATGTTTGGACCGCATCGATCAACAACGTTAGTTACGTTGCTCCGTTTATATTGTCATCACCTCTCGATGAGGGGATTAAGGTGTCAGATTCGCCTCTTCGGCTTTTATTCGACAATGGTTATTACCGGACCGAATCGAATATACCGAAAGAAATTACAATTCCATGCTTCAATATTTCGCTTGTACGGAAGTGTTAAACGAAATCAGGTTATAAGTTTGAGTTTGAGGGGGTCTGAAGAGGAAAGTCATGAAAATATTTAAATACATTGTTTATATATATATATATATACACCAGGTGTCTCAAAATAATGTCCCTATTTCTAAATAAATGTTCTAAGTTTAAAAATGGAACATAGGAATTTATTGACATTAATTAAACATGTTTAAAATGTAATCACCATTTTTTTTTAACACAGTATTCAACCTTACACAAATGTTTGACATAATTTTTGGAAATAGCTCAGCTGGGTTGTTGTTGATTAGCTCATAGATTTTGGTCTTTAGGTATTCAAGTGTCTTAGGTTTGGTAAAATAGGTCCTGTCTTTTATGTAACTCCAAAAAGAAAAGTCAGGGGTGGGGGTGAGGTCAGATGAGTATAGGAGCCATTCCACTGGCTAATTTAGGGAGCTTAGTCGCCCGGAAAAATGCTTCCTCAAAAGGTTGCGAGTTTCACAAGTAGTGTGTGGAGGTGCTCCATCCTGCTGAAACCACCGTGAACCTGGGGTAATACACTTATTTCTTTTACGGGACACACTAATTAGTTGTAGTAAATAGAAATATTGTAGCATGTGACGATATGAATTTTGAATATTGTTACTGCTTTTCCAGTTTCATTTTCAAAGAAGTAGGGAACCACCACACCATACCCCTCAAAAGTGACCCAAATCTTAAGTTTAGCAACACTAAATCACTACGACCTTAAAAACTATAGCCTAGTAGTAGTAAGGCCTTCTATGACCTTACTAAGCTATAGTCTATTTGTGGCGGTATCGTTATTGGTTAGTTATTGGTAAGTTATTGGTTTAAGTATGAAATGGTGAAAGAATGGTTTTAATATGCAATATTTATTAGTTATTAAGTAATGAAAAATTAGAAACGTATTGGTATATGCATATGCGGCAAAAAAATAAACTTTGTTACCTTTTCGAAGAAGAAAGCCCAGTAATAAAATATACATCCATTATAAAATAACGTACAAATAAAAATAGTCATTTTTGGGTACACACACACACACACACACACACACACACACACACACACACTATATATATATATATATATATATGTATAGAAACGACGTAAGTATAGAGGAGTGTTCTGCACACGAGGAAGAGAAATAACGAACAAATGAAAAATGAGGTGACCGCCCGGGAATCGAAGATCCTGGGTTCGATTCCCGGGTGGTCACCTCAATTTTCATTTGTTCGTTATTTCTCTTCCTCGTGTGCAGAACACTCCTCTATACTTACGTCGTTTCTATACATTAATATACTGCGTGGTCATTGCAGTTAAATGTGTGTGTATATATATATATATATATATATATATATATATATGTGTGTGTGTGTGTGTGTGTCAATAAATACTGACAAACTTAGTGAATCAATGTATTTAGAATCGTGCTGCTTCCCTTTTTCCATTATGCAAAGCTGACACACGTTCTGGCGTTTTATTGCTGGGCTTTACCATTTGTTTTTGAGAACAATCATCGTGGTGTCTATTCATTTTTGTCAACCCCCCCTCTCTCTCTCTCTCTCTCTCCTCTCTCTCTCTCTCTCTCTCTCTCTCTCTCTCTCTATATATATATATATATATATATATATATATATATATATATTATATATATATATATATATAAAGGTGTACTGTACTGTACAAACACTAGTCATTTGAATTATAGAAAAGAATTGACTTCGGAAGTATGAACGCTGTGTGATTTAAATTACAATGTCCTTAATCTCTATCTCTTAACAGCATTCTGCATGAATACATGAAGGCAGTTATTTGTAATGCCGAACATTTCGCTTGTAATTCGTGTATAGCATTCGAAATAATCTTTTGTATCGTAAGGTTCAACAACTATGTCAATCGTTTCTTACGGTCTTTCCAAAGAATGCTGAACCATGCGTTGACAGAAGTAAATAGACACCACGATGATAGCCCTCAAGAACAAATGGCGAAGCTCATCAATGGAATGCCAGAACGTGTATCAGCTTCATTTATGCAAAGAGGAAAGCAACACGATTCTTAATATATTGATTCGATAACTCTCTATTATTAATTAATGACTTTATTATCAAATCGCAAACTACGATAAAACCAAGGTGTCTATTTACTTTTGTCAGTCCTCTGTGTATATTAACTAATCGCTACATTATAGCTTTTAAAACGTTTCAATACGCTTTAATATAGTTTTTGTTAATAAAGTAATTTTCATGCTATGAGAAATTTTTCTTTTAATATTGAAAGTTCTATTTACAAATGTAAGTGACTCCACACCATTTAGATTCATGCAATCCAGCACAAACACACTCACCGCCTTTATGAAATGGGATTTCGATCATTAAAACCTAAAATTAAACCGATGTTAAATAAAAAGCAAAAGAGAACACGATATCTTGATGCAAAGAAAGAGTTGCACGGACTGCAAATGAGTGCAAAAAGTACATTTTTCAGACGACTCAAAATTTTGTGCGTAATTTAATGACAGGGGTCTGCGAGTTTGGCGAAGAAGTCTGAAATGTATTATGAAAGCTTGCCTGAAGCGATCGGTCAAATTTACGGTGAGTGTGTTAGTGTGGGGTTGCATGAATGCAAATGGTGTGGGTTCACTTGCAGTTGTAAATAGAACTGTCAATAATCATGTTTATCAAGAAATCTTAGGATACTTCAGATGGAGACGAACCATTTGGTTTTCAACATGACGTGACTCCAGCTCATGCGGCTCGTGCAACATCTGCGTGGTTCGGTGTTCATCAAATTGAAGTACTACCATGGCCAGCTAATTCTCCCGATCTTAATCCGATAGAAAATCTTTGTAATATTGCTAAGCAGAAGGTCCAAAAGCGTAAACCAGGAACACTTAGTGAACTGAAGAGTCGTTTGATGACACCCTGGCAATCTATAACTACAGAAGAATGCAAAAGTCTTGTCGACTCGATGCCACGTATATTGGAGGTTGTAGCCGGGACTAAGGTGGACGAACTAAATACTAAGACGCAGAATTAAAAGTCTTTGATAAAGGTTTAATATATTGGCCGTACTCAATAAACATAATGAATTTATTCTATTTTTTTGTAACACTTGTTACACATGTCACACATGTAACACATGTCTCTATGCATTAACTTTTACCTATTTAATAAAGTTTTTAATTTAATTTAATTTTTTTCAAAACGCACACAGAGGTGTCTTTTTATCATAATAACGTCACAGATACTCTATATTCCTCATAAAGGTGTATAACTTAAAGGTATTGTCAAGATCATAAGCGCATTTGAGACGATATTCTATTTTTTTGGTCCAGAGTTGTATACTCACAAGCAAAAATCATGCATTCAGTTTTCTTGCAGTCAAACAGTCCTTTTGGACTGCATTTAATAACATAAACAATGTATTATTTTTGCCTAATTGTTCTCTTGGCACCTGAAGAACATCTGTTGTTTCAACTATCTATCTACTGTATTTATCTATCTAGCTATACATATATACAAGGTGATTCAAAAGTCATGTTCATATATATATATATATATATATATATATAGAGAGAGAGAGAGAGAGAGAGAGAGAGAGAGAGAGAGAGAGAGAGAGTATGTGTGTGTGTGTTTATATCTTCATCTGCATAAATTGTATATATTACAGGGAATCTGTAACTAGGGATTTCATGAAAACCCTAAAATGTTCAGGAATTTCATATAAGGTTAAGTCATGATATGTTCGTTAAACCTACCGTAAAATTATTGAATGCCTGGTTAACTGAAGGCCCGGTTAGGTTAATTGAATGCCCGGTTAGATCAACTGTACGCCCTTGACGATTGGTTAGGTTAAGTCGCGATATGAAGTCCCTGAACATTTTAGGGATTACATGAAATCCCTAGTTACACAGATTCCCTGTAACATATATACAGTATATAAAACGACCAAATTTATGTCAGCATGGACGAAAGTATATTAAAAAACAATTAATTATTATTATTATTATTATTATTATTATTATTATTAAATATATATAATACTCAAGTTCTCAAATTCATAACAACGTAGCCCGAATCTTTATTTTCTTATAAACAAAACGTAAATAAAACGTGAATATTTAAAACAAAAAAAAAACCTACGTTTTAATTTTAACGTCATATTTGAGAACGTTTTATTATCGGCTTTTATCTTTATTAATAAAAAAGTGGCATATTCACTCGAGGATTTATAAGTGATCAGCGTAGACACTTTTGCATCTATTATTGCTCACTCCACTTCGATCTTCTTTTGTTTGATTCGAGTTTGCTGTAATTATTAACAAAGAGCCTTTTCTCTTATTCTTTTCTCTTATATTTAAGAACGGGGAGGAGGTATACAGTGTGTTCCATAAGTCAGTGTATGATTATGGGACACCCTGTATACGCAGTTATATTTCTGTTGTATTCTCCCTATATATGTTTGTCAAGACCCTGTCTTACGTACAATATATTATATTTTGAACGTTCATACAGTGATATAGGGTGATCCGAAAAAAAAAAAAGTGTTCTCAGAAATAACTTGTATAAATATTTTGGGAATGCCTCTTTTGGGTCACCCTTTATACGTAACATTTTATAAAAACTGTAACTTACAATAATGAATAAAACATTAAAACAAAAGAATAACAAATCCGAAAAGAATTTCGTAAAAAAGAAAAAGAAAAATGTGGAGATATAATTGGAGGTTATCGTACATCTGACATCAGTACGTCGACAGATTATTAGTTTGTGAAACTATTCAGGGGAATTCTGGTCAAATATTGACATAGGCTATAAATTAATTCGCAGGGACAGTCATTCAACTCGCCGGCACGATGGAGATTGGTTTGGTTGTCCCTCCCACCGTGATAACACTCCCCATGGGAAGACAATTTAGGTGTTTAACCAATTGGGTTTGCGTGCTTTATTGGTTCGTTCAATTGAATTATTTTATTTTTCCTCTTTAAGGCCGTCCAATTAACCAAAGGAGGATATTTGAGATGGGTTCTTGGCTTTTTTTCATGACTTCATCAGATTGATACAATGATGGTCTTAGCTGCGGGATGAGAATGTAAAGAAGTAATAAATTATTTACATTCTATCAAATGTTGGCAAATTCTCTCTCTCTCTCTCTCTCTCTCTCTCTATATATATATATATATATATATATATAATATATATATATATATATATATATATTAGCTGGTTATAATAATAATTTGCATTAATTAATAATATATGTTTTCAATATATATATATATATATATATATATATATATATATATATATATATGCTGGTTGCCATGGTAACTGGGTGGTGTTTTGAAAACTTAAATTTATGAAATTTCTGCATCGTCCTCCAATTCTTGCACGGAAGAAGAACAGAACTTAACTTTAGTGACTATAAATTATTATATATTATTATTATTAACTTTAGTGACTATATATATATATATATACCTCTCGTTTTCCCAATTATATTAAACCTTTGTGCTAACAGCTCAGCCTCCAAACAATGGGTTAATACTGGAGGCAAGGGTTGT